>JAVLUX010000004.1:30235986-30835986 GCA_032164185.1 Moxostoma hubbsi
TTTCCTTGCATGCGAGGCCATTTTGATGCAAAGCGATGATGGCTGTACGTCTTTGGAGGTAACCATTGCTAACAAAAAAAACCAATGGTTGGAAGTACTTATTCCCTCCTTGTATAGCAATCAGTCTGCTCTTATAATCCAATCAGAATGATAGTGATTTCATCGGACTAGTACTCGTTCACACTCTCCCAGGTGCTGCTGATATGATTAGTGAAACGGTGTTGGCTGGTCATTTGGTGCCAGGACCAAAAAACAGTGACATTTGTGATTAAAGTTCTTTCTTTTTGGTCAATGAAGCTTTTGCAATTCATCTGATCACTCTGCACAATAAACTAGAAACATTGTGAATCACCATCAGAATAACTGAAGCATAAAACTTTAACACAAAATGTATGTCACTGCCAATACTTTTGGCCATGGCTGTACAGTTTCACTGTTCTGTTCTCACCCAAAATGGATCACATCAGAAGATATTGCTTTAACCACTGGAGTTTGATGGATTGTTTATTATTCTGACTTGATCTGCTTTTTGTTTAATTCTGCTTTTTTTTTTATTATTATTCATTAGCATCAAAGGCCTGGTCACCATTCACTTGCATTGAATTGACCTACAAAGCTAATATATTATTTTTAAAAATCTTAATTTATGTTCAGCAGAAGAAAGCCATACAAATATTATATAGCAGTACAAGTAAATGAGAGAATTAAAATTTTGGAGTGAACCAACCCTTTTGATGGAAGTTCTGAACATCTACATTTTTAAGCAAATCATTTAATACATGCAACAGGCCTTAAGCTCACAAATTCTGGAAGTTATAACCAGCTGTTTTATTTTGTGAAGAAATAGAATGTCTTCCATTTCTGACATAAAAATATGCTATATATATATTTATATACAGTGCACAAAGAAACACAGATGTGTATTATTTGTAAATTAACACACAGATCTCTTAAGCTCCTTACTTTGTGCAAATGTGATCCCTGATATAGGAGGACGTTTAACAGTTTATTCACTTTCAAGTCCAGGTAAAATGCAATTGGCAAATACATAAAGGTACCACTACCTTGCCTAACTGAACTCAGAAGCAAGAACGATTCATAATCAAAAGAAAATACACTTCCTAACAAGATAACCAGAATTCAGGAAAATCATCGTTTGAAGCCAGCATTTTCCCCCAATCTAAGTCCTGTTGTCCAATGCCATCATAGTTCTTTTCATTTCTGAAGCAGTGTTGGGTGCCTCATCTCCTGCGTCTGTGTCCAGAATGTGAACTGCTGTCGTGTTTGCTTCGGCCGTGATCGCGTGAACGCTCGCGATCACGATGGTCCCAGTGGTGACCACGATCAGGCTTATTTTTTATGTAGTCACGGTCACGTTCGAGGGAATTACTGCGAGACCGGCTCCGTGACCTCCTCCTTTTGTTACCATGCCGACTTGACTCACTCGGTCTGTGCTCTGGCCTGAGCTGCGCAAGTGGTGATGCCCTGCGACCTTTGTGTTGCCGTGGTGATGGACTGTGGCTGCTGTGAGAGCTATATGTACCCGAGTGGCTTCTCCGACTAAGAAAGAAGGAAATCATGTCAGTGAATCAGTATTCATTATTTACTAGGCATTCTGTTATAAGTTTTGGAAACAAGAAGCCATCATGTATAAATTTAAAGGTGTTAATAAACCAAGCAATATTTTTTTGGTTTATATTGTGTTTGCCTACACGGGAGCCTCCATGGACGTACAGTAAATGCAAAGGTTTTCAGTTACCTATGTGTTACGTCCCAGCACGTATTTTAAGTGGATTTTTATTTGTGATCAATTACATCTGTGGCTGTATGGCTTTGGCCTTATTGCAACTGAGATTTTGCCTCCTTGGTTTTTCTTATGTTGTCTCTCCATCTCTTTCTTTCCCTCCCCCTTGCAGGTTGCTCAACATCCAGGTGTTTACATTAATGATTGCCAATCACTCATCTGTCGGGATTGGTTGATGGGGAGAGGGAAGCAGGATAAAGCCCAGGCAGATCTCTACAGCAAGGAGCTTCCCTTCCCTCATTCCAGACATTTGTCAGTCTGCACACTGTTGTAATGGTGTGGCTGCAAAGTTTTTTTTTAGCAGTAGTTGCAAGTTATTGTGTTGTTGGTAAATTGTTTCTCTTGATAACTGAGGGGGATCTAATTTAAACTCAATTTGTGACTTTTTGTATACATTTTAAATTGTAAAATTCTATGATATTAGTAGAGAGGTGGGAGCCATTTTCTCCTGTGATTAACTAGTGAGGGAGCTATGTTAAGTTATTTATTTGCATTTACTTTGTTAGGCAAGTTAGATCTGACGTCCCACTAGTAATTGTACTTCTGTTTGTTGTTTTGGCCTTGCCCCCTCCTAAATCCTTTGATACTTCCTTTTTCTTGAACTAAAGTATTATTTGATTTTAAAAGTTTACTTATTTTTGAGTGCTGGTACGGGAGGAGGGAACTCCAACCTTTTTTTTACAGCTCCCCAACCCTAGACTGGGGTGGGACGTAACATTGTAGACAATGACATTGTAGAAATGCAGTATTCAGTCAGATAGGAATAATTTATCATAAATGAAAACAATAGGGAGGTTACCGAGAAAAAGCTGGTAGTATTTGGCTGGTCGTGTGATCTCAACATAGTAGCCCCAATGAGGCAGCCCAGCTCCATATAAAAGAAATCAGCTTTTATTAGGCTGCTGATATGACTGGATCAATCTCATGTGAGAGAAATATTTTTAGAATTATATAAATATTTTTTAATTAAAAGAAAAAAAAAAACTTTGGAGTACTATTAATTTCCTTAAGGGGAAAACTTTAATGATGGGAAAATTACTTGGTGAACCCTTAAAATGTCTATCATCAACCTGGCGATGAATGAAACTGCATCTTGTAAACTTACTGTCTGTGTGGAGAACGAGACAGGGAGCGAGATCGAGACCGGCTATGGATCTTTCCATTCTGAAACACTTTGCTCTCTTCCTTTTTAATGCTGCCATATGAAACAAAAACATGACTGAATCATATAGTATAGAATAATATACATTATAATGTAATAAATTAACTACTAAATAAAGTTCTTCTGAGCAGTGTATATTTAAACACTTACCCATTCAAGGGGCTTTTGGAAAACAACTGTCTAGTTTCGGACTCCTTTACTAGTTTAGCGTTTGGCGATTTTTCTTCAAACTTAACATCTCGTGGAGAAGCTAGAAAAGGAAAAAAATCTTGATTAACAAGTACTTGCAGAAAGTTCAGTCAATAGAAAAAGGCAAACTGACACAACTTACAAGGCTTTGATGCTGGGGAAAAACTACCAATGCCAATGAGAGCTGGCGTGCTATTGGGATTTTGACCCTTGGCTTTTAGTCTAGCCTCCTCCAGGGTCAGTCGCATTTTTTCCACCTCTTTTTCAAGCTGCTCACTGTTTGGCTGAGAGATGCAAAATGGGTTTTAATGACAGTAAACTAACCACAATGCAGAAATAAGGAAGGACATTACTCCAGAACAATGTGCAACTAATTTATAGACAAACTCAAGTTTGTATGTTCCATTATTTGATACCTTTTTCCTAGAATACAGCTTTATTGTGCCGATACAGATATCTTTGATGTCCTCTTTTGTAGCACCAAACAGAAGATACCAGTGTGGTCTAGAAGGAAGAGGAATCTGGAGGAAATAACATACTATTTTCAAGGCTTAGCAATAAAAAAAAATATTCAATACAAAATGTAGACTGATATATCGCTTTGACAGATTAATCTGTGCCGTTAACAGGGAAAAAATCTATGTCGATAGTTTTTTTTTTTATTCATCAAAAACCAGCTAGTGAAATATTGTACGGTGTACAATACAAAGATCAACCCAGACATTAAAACCACCTGCCTAATATTGTGTAGGTCCCCCTCATGCTGCCAAATCAGCACCAACCCGCACATCAGAAGAGCATTCGGAGATGCTATTCTTCTCACAACAATTGTACAGAGCAGTTATTTGAGTTACCGTAGACTTTGTCAGTTCGAACAAGTCTGGCCATTCTCTGTTGACATCTCTCATCAACAAGGCTTTTCCATCCACAGAATTGCCCTCCACTGGATGTTTTTTGTTTTTGACACCATTCTGAGTTAGAGTTACAGAAATACTAAAAAGACCATCTGGCACAAACAAACATCCATATCTAATCACCCAATCGTGTGGCCACGGTGCAGTGCATAAAATCATGCCAATATGGGTCAGTAGCTTCAGTTAGTGTTCAAATCAACCATCAGAATGGGGGAAAATGTCATCAGTGATTTGGACTGTGGCATGATTGTTGGTGCCAGATGGGCTGGTTTGATTATTTCTGTAACTGCTGATCTCCTGAGATCACACACACAACAGTCTCTACAATTTACTCGGAATGGTGCCAAAAACAAATAACATCCAGTGGGGGGCAGTTCAATGGATTGAAGTTGATGAGAGACATCCATGACTAATGGCCAGACTGGTTTGAACTGACAAAGTCGATGGTAACTCATATAACCGCTCTGTACAATTGTGATGAGAAGAATAGCATCTCAATAGCAATGCTCTTCTTATGTGCGGGTTGGCGCTGATTTGGCAGCACGAGGAGGACCTACACAATATTAGGCAGGTGGTTTTAATGTTGTGGCTGATTGGTGTAAAAAAATATTATATATACACACCCCCATACACAGTTGAAGTCAGAAGTTTACATTCACCTTAGCAAATACATTTAAACTCAGTTTTTCACAATTCCACATTTAATCATAGAAATCATACCCCGTCTTTGGTCAGTTAGGATCACTATTTTTTATTTTTTTTTTAAAGAATGTAAAATGTCAGAATAATAGTAGAGAGAATTATTTATTTCAGCTTTTATTTCTTTCATCACATTCCCAGTGGGTCAGAAGTTTACATATAATTTGTTGGTATTTAGTAGCATTGCCTTCAAATAGTTTAACTTGGGTCAAACGTTTTGGGTAACCATCCACAAACTTTTCAAAATAAGTTGCTGGAATTGTGTCCAAAAAATTCCATTTTTGTTTCATCAGACCAGAGGAAATTTCTCCAACAAGTAAGATCTTTGTCCCCATGTGCACTTGCAAACTGTAGTCTGGCTTTTTTATGGTAGTTTTGGAACAGTGGCTTCTTACTTGCTGAGCAGCCTTTCAGGTTATGTTGATACAGGACTTGTTTTACTGTGGATATAGGCACGTCTACCCTTTTCCTCAAGCATCTTCACAAGGTCCCTTGCTTTTGTTCTGGGACTGATTTGCACTTTTCGCACCAAACTATGTTCACCTCTAGGAGACAGAATGCGTCTCCTTCCTGAGCAGAATGATGTGTGTGGACCCATGGTTCAAACTTGCATACTATTGTTTGCACAAATGAATGTGGTACCTTCAGGCGTTTGGAACTAGCTCCCAAGGATGAACCAGACTTGTGGAGGTCCACAATTGTTTTCTGAGGTCTTGGCTAATTTCTTTTTATTTTCCATGATGTCAAGCAAAGAGGCACTGAGTTTGAAGGTAGGCCAGGTACACAAACCAATTAGCCAAACAGAAGCTTATTGGCAAATTGCCAAAAGGCTTAACATAATTTAATGGAATTATCCAAGATGCTTAAAGGCACAATTAGTGTATGCAAACATCTGACCAATTGGAATTGTGATATAGTAAATTAAAAGTGAGACAATCTGTCCGTAAACAACTGTTGGAAAAATTGCTTGTATCGTGCACAAAGTACATGTCCTAAACGACTTGCCAAAACTTTAGTTTGCTAATATGAAATTTGAGGAGTGGTTAAAAAATTAGGTTTAATGGCTTCAACTAAAGTGCATGGAAACTTCTGACTTCAACTTATATATATATATATATATATATATATATATATATATACACACACACACACACACACACATATTAATTTCTCATCACACTGAACATACAACAATCAACAAAATAAATGTACAGAATACAACAAATATCACAAACAGCATCACAAATAAAATACAACAAGAAAATAAAAATCATAATATTATACATTAATGTATAATAATATACAGTGAGGGAAAAAAGTATTTGATCCCCTGCTGATATTGTACGTTTGCCCACTGACATACAAAAAATTATCAATCTATAATTTTAATGGTAGGTTCAGTTAGAGACAGAATAACAACAAAAAAAACTTGTCAAATGTTATAAATTGAATTGCATTGCATTTTAATGAGGGAAATAAGTATTCAACCCCTCTGCAAAACATGACTTAGTACTTGGTGACAAAACCCTTGTTGGCAATCACAGAGGTCAGACGTTTCTTGTAGTTGGCCACCAGGATTGCACACATCTCAGGAGGGATTTTGTCACACTCCACTTTGCAGATCTTCTCTTAAGTCATTAAGGTTTCGAGGCTGACATTTGGCAACTCAAACCTTCAGCTCCCTCCACAGATTTTCTATGGGATTCAGGTCTGGAGACTTGCTAGGTCACTCCAGGACCTTAATATTCTGCTTCTTGAGCCACTCCTTTGTTGCCTTGGCCGTGTATTTTGGGTCATTGTCATGCTGGAATACACATCCACGAACCATTTTCAATGCCCTGGATGAGGGAAGGAGGTTCTCACACAAGATATGACAGTACATGGCCCCGTCCATCGTCCCTTTGATGTGGCGAAGTTGTCCTGCCCCCTTAGCAGTAAAGCACCCCCAAAGCATAATGTTTCCACCTCCATGTTGGATGGTGTTCTTGCGGTCATAAGTAGCATTCCTCCTCCTCCAAACACAGCAGGTTGAGTTGATGCCAAAGAGCTCGATTTTGGCAAACTTCAGACGGGCCTGTACGTGTGCTTTCTTGAGCAGGGGGACCTTGCGGGCGCTGCAGTATTTCAGTCCTTCACGGCGTAGTGTTACCAATTGTTTTCTTGGTGACTATGGTCCCAGCTGCCTTGAGATCATTGACAAGATCCTCCCGTGTAGTTCTGGGCTGATTCCTCACCATTCTCATGATTATTGCAACTCCACGTGGTGAGATCTTGCATGGAGCCCCAGACCGAGAGAGACTGACCGTCCTTTTGTGTTTCTTCCATTTGCGAATAATCGCACCAACTGTTGTCACCTTCTCACCAAGCTGCTTGGCGACAGACTTGTAGCCCATTCCAGCCTTGTGTAGATCTACAATCTTGTCCCTGACATCCTTGGACAGCTCTTTGGTCTTGGCCGTGGTGGAGAGCTTGGAATCTGTTTGATTGATTGCTTCTGTGAACAGATGTCTTTTATACAGGTAACAAGATGAGATTAGGAGCACTCCCTTTAAGATTGTGTTCCTAATCTCAGCTCGTTACCTGTATAAAAGACACCTGGGAGCCAGAAATCTCTGATTGAGAGGGGGTCGAATACTTATTTCCCTCATTAAAATGCAATTCAATTTATAACATTTTTTGCGTGTGTTTTTCTAGATTTTTTTATTTTATTTTGTCTCTCAATGTTCATATTAACCTACCATTAAAATTATAGATTGATAATTTCTTTGTCAGTGGGCAAACGTACAAAATCAGCAGGGGATCAAATACTTTTTCCCCCCCCTCACTGTAGATGCTATAAAAAGCATAACTTGTTGAATAATTCTATAGAGCATTTTAACTAATTTTGTAATTCCTTGTTTACAATTAAAAGTCCCATGTTTTTCACCAAATCTTAATTATTCTTATTATTTGAATTTTGGCTGCACAGTAAAATGCTTTTTGGGGATTTTATTTATTTTGGACTTGTCTAACCTAATAATAAGACTAAGAAATCTTTGATCATTCTATAAATCGATTTAAAAAATATATAAAATAATGGCCGATAAATAGTTGATCAGCCTTTTCCACCACCTTAGCTATTGGTATTGGCAAAATTGACCTGTTGACCAAATTCAAAGAAATGCCTGTGTTATATAATTGTTATAATAACATTTCTAACAGAAACAAAAATAGATACATTTTGCAGAGAGAAATACAAGGCTTACCTGTAGTACTCGAGCGGCAAGGTAGATACAGGCACATGCAATGGTCTCCGGTTCAGATTTCACAAACGCATCAGTTCTGAGGGCATCATTCATGAAGTTCCTATAACACAAAGAGATAGACCTATGCAACACCTGCCATTCTCTCTCATTTGGCTTTTTCTGGAAACTCTTTAACTTGATGTCCTTTCCCTCTCTTTTAAAATTAGCCATGATGGAGAGAAACACATAATCTAAGCTAATTTGAGTCAGTATGTAATTGTCAATTAGAAAACTACAGCGCAAATAACGTGCATGCTTGACGAAATCGAGCATATCCCAAAACGATTTAAGGAGAGGCAAGAATCAATTGGTCAGGGGACAACTTACTGTACCAAAATTCACATGAACATATGATTCATATGAAAAAAGTAACATACCATTTCAATGCTTAAAAAAAATTAAAAAAAAATACAACATTTGGATATAAAAAGAGCATTACTGACTACTAGCACTTTTTGGAGCTCTGGAAAGAACAAAAACAAATCCTGGACCACCCAGCAAAATAGGCTGATGGCGCCTGTGGCCAAGGCCTTCCATTCAGAGAATCTCCGCTGAGAGCTCTCACTGGATTGGCTGGCAGTCTCGAAAAGGCCAGCCAATGAGGTGGGAGGGCTCCTGAGTCTTGTGCCTGAGGAGTTGGGGTGTTTTCTGTGACACTTACCACCATGGGCTACCCTTTAATTAAGGAGTAGAGAAAGGACAAAGTTAAAAAGAGTTCCCCATAAGCCTTAACCTCAATGATGAGAGAAAAACTTTAACAGCATTTTACCTGGAGATACATTTTTTTATAAAAAAACAAAACAAAAAACAAAGGGCTGATTCCAGAATAACATGAACCTATCTTACCTTTAGGTATAGCAAACTATAATACAACTCATGCTTTATAATGCAGTGTTTCCACTAGATCCTGTTGATACCCAAGCACCCAGCAGCACTGCAAGGTACTCTCTCTTACAATTTCATTCTCTTAGCAGCAAATATTGAACGTTTTGGGCCTATTAATGGTAAACAGCTGAAGTCCAACCATAAACCTGATCCAATTTTTCCTCTAAAAGGGGGTAAAATTCCAATGTCATAATTTTAAGCACATTTTCATAAGCTCCAGTGACAAAAAAAAAACCCTTACCATGCTGTTTGAACAAGCATCTGGTTCTTCTCACATTCAAGAACTTGCAAGTACATTACTACAATCTGAAATAAAAGAAAATTAAATTGATATACAATCATGGTTTTTCTTACACAAAAAGGATCATTGAATGTTTATTGAACTAAACCAAACTCACCTTGTGTGGGTGTTTGACGTGCACGCAGAAGCCTAGTTCCTTGAGAACACGACGCTCTGCTTTGATCACTTGATTCTTGGTATTAATATAATTTTGATCAAGAACAAGAGGGGTGCTCCTGGTTCAAGACACAAATATATATGAACTTACATATTGAAAAGTTACCATTAACCTTCTGATAGCTACACAACCTTAAAGAAACGATTCATTCAAAAATGAAAATTCTCATTTTCTCACCCTCATGCCATCCCAGAAGTGTACGACCTTTTTCTGCAGAACAAAAATGAAGAGTTTTAAAAAGAATATCTCAGCTCTGTTGGTCCACACAATGCAAGTGAATGGTGGCAGGAACTTTTAAGCTCCAAAAAGCACAAAGGCAGCATAAAAGTAATCCATGTGACTAGTGGATTTATCCATGTCTTCAGAAGAATATTATGGGTGTTGGTGAAAAACAGATAAATATTCAGGTCCTTTTTACTGTAAATTTTCCGCCCTGCCCAGTAGTGGCGATATGCACGAATAATGTGAAACACCAAAAACAAGAATGAGGAAGTGAAAGTGGACATTTATTGTAAAAAAAAACTTAGTTAAATTCCATGTTCAATACATGTTAGGCTCAGCCGACAGCGTTTGTGGCATAAAGTTGATTACCGCAAAAATCAAGGTTACAGTAAGGGGACTTACAATGGAAGTGAATGTGGCCAATTTTGGAGGGTTTGAAGGCAGAAATGTGAAACTTATTTAATAAAATCACTGACATTAATTCTTATGTTAAACCATGTATTATTTGAGCTTTAAAGTTGTTCAAATTGTCATTTTAGGGTTTGTAGACAGTACATCATCATGGCAACGAAGTTGTAAAATTGGCTATAAATTTACATATAAAAGGCAAGCGATTTCCCCACACTAAAATCATGTTAACACGCATATCGCTTATGTCTTGTGTATATACTTTTGAAAAAAATATTTTAACATTCAACAATAGGGCCAGATTTGAACGTGTCCATATTATTTTTTGTGGTAATAAATATTATTCCACAAATGCAGTTGATTGAACTTAATTTGTATTGAACCCAGAATATACCTTTAAATATTGATCTGTTTCTCACCCACACCAATCATATAGATTCTGAAGGCATAGATTTAAACACTAGTCTGGCCACCATTAACTGCATTGAACGGGTCTTGTGGACACTGTGGAGATATCCTTCTAAAAACCTAAGTTTGTTTTCAGAAGAAGAACGTAATACACATCTAGGATGGCATGAGGATGAGTAAATGGCATTTTTGGATGAACAGTCTTTACTATTCCTTTAAATAATAAAACTACCAAATCAACTTACTTTTTGCACTTTCCTTGTTTCAAATGGTGGAACACGTTGATCACATCTCTCACACGTCTTGGCGATTCCTCAATCTTTGATGCCAAGTTCATACAGGCCATAGCGACAATCTGTTTAAAGAGCGGCAACAGCATTAATTATTTTCCTGACTCGGTTGATTCATAGTTTATACAGTTTGTGCTTCTGACTTACATCATAGTTGTGCTTGATAAACGACTTCGAGTAAAAGAATCGTTGAAAAAGGACTTGTCCTGTCGCCATCGCCACCTATAAATGGTACACAAAATTAACATCAGAAGTGCATTTATAATTACATAAACATTGCTTAACTTACAATAGAGCAACACATATGTTAGAATATGTTAAACAACAATACACTCTTCGCGTCATCTGAAGGACTCGGTGGAAGACAAAAGGCCGCTGGTTCCAATGTGCTGGCTAGAGCTAGCCGGCCGTGCTAACACCAACATCGCCCTTTAGATCGTTTAACTTTCTGAACACTTTCACAAACACAAGTATCCAATAACACAGTTAAACAGTGACCTGTGGCAGACGCAGAAGAATCCCGGCGGACTGGATGAGCTCGCAGCCCAGGATACGAAGATCCATCTCTGTCTCATGTTCGAGGCCATCCAGCATGGACGGGGTCGTGGAGAGTCTCTCCTCGGGTATTGTCGAGCTGTCGATGGCCAGAAACACCTCCGAATACACTTTATCACCGATAAGTATGCCTTGGCAGCTGTTTGGTGGAGTGCTCACATTTGGAGATAAAACACCGAGAGACATTTTGGTCGGTCTCTCAAAACGTATACCTTTCGTCTGCCAGGCGGAAATGACTGCTTTTCGTAATTGACGTAATACAATGACGGAAGTGACGACAGTGGTTCTGTTGGGCATTTGAAATCACGTTTTGTTACGCGAGATTGCAGATTGCATAAAACAAAATTCCACATTCATGAATTATTGTTCATGTTATTAGTATAATTTACATTATTTATTCATATATATATATATATATATATATATATATATTTCAATAATATTATATATGTATTATTTATTTATATACTATTAATTATTATGAAATAATTGTGCTGTACATATCCCCTGTATGGAACTGTTTTCTCCTTGTTTTGCAGGGTATTAATAAAAAAGGTTTTAAAAAGATGGATTTTGATGGGTAGATGTTTATGCATATTAATTGTTTAATACATTATTATTAAACTGTTTATAACTACGTGTTGACAGACAGACAGACAGACAGACAGACAGACAGACAGACAGACAGACAGATAGATAGATAGATAGATAGATAGATAGATAGATAGATAGATAGATAGATAGATAGATAGATAGATAGATAGATAGATAGATAGATAGATAGATAGAATTACACTGCAATTGAATCCCAAACTTCCTGACTGACAGAACACATAGTGCATGACCAGACTTCACACTTTGTCCCTCTGTACTCTGGCTCCCACGCAGATGTCGTCTTGCCAAGTACCCAAGTAATCACATCTAACACCAGGGCAAGGGACCTCATCCCAGATAATGATGAGACATGAAGTGACATGCCTATATGGTTGTTTACTTCAGGAGACCCTGCATTTCCCTTTTCATATCAAGGACTCAGAGAATGGAAATAGTTAGGTAGATAACAGGAAATAAAAATAATAAAACAACATAAAAATAAAAAAAATATCTGTTCATATTACAGAGGACCTCTTGTGGGAATTGAACTCCTGCTTGTTAGTAAAAAAGGCTCAGCAATGTCTTCACATCTTGAGAAGACTGAAAGTCCAGCATGTGTGCCTGTGATGTTGAGCCTGCAGAGCAGTCTCCTACCGTGGAATTCTACTGTGTTCAAAGTATATTTGTAAATATTTATTTGGGTTTTGTTTATTTTAGTTATTCAATGTGTTTTAATGTGCAAATATTTTTGATCAATCCTATGTATTGTATTTGATTCACTTCTTAAATATCATTCTTTATTTGAGTATTTGTGGGGAAGTGAGAATTAATTTTATGTAAAAGAAATGGTACATTCCAATTTGGAGAGGTGGGAAATTTGTGTGTATATATAGGTCTACCTCCACTAGAGGTGCTAGAAAGACAAGATGGCTCAAGGATTGATTGTATTTAGAACACACAGAAAACAAGGTTGTTTGCACTGCAATCAACAGTATCTGCTCTCTCTTCCCCCAACTGAAAGTAATCTGCTAGGTGTTGCAATAACTGTGAATGTGAGTGACAATTCTTTTTTCATTTCTATACTTTTTTTTTTTTTTTTTAACAAACCTCAGTTGTCATAATGCAGTACTTTTTACATTTTGTGCATCATAACATGTTAATTCTCATGCTCTGCCTCAAAACTGTTGAGGTTTTTTAATCCTGCATCTTTTAATATAGATTTGTATATCAATTTTGAACAGATACATTTGATTGACTTTTCAATTTAATGTCTTGCAGCTGTTTAGGTTATATCGCTTGGTATCTTGCTTTGCTAAGTTGATAAATTATTGCAGTGGTCTTTCCTGTATTTCAGGCAGGAAGTAGGAGAGATGCCAACTGTCACTGATACGCATTTTGACCCCTCTGCCTTTACCACTCTGTCCCTCTGCTCTCAATGTGCTTATGAGATGAGTTTCTAAAATAAGTATTCAAGACATGAACTTGTGCCACATTAGATTATTTCATAACAGCACTGATTGCAATGATAAGATGGATACAATCTAATTTGATCTTGGATTTATTTCAGCCCTTTTCTTAAATATACTGCCGAACATAGATTTCTGAGAAATTTATGGGAGTGGAATTCGGATTTTATATTTTCTCAGGTCTCATATGGAAAAAAAACGAATAACCATTTTGATTTTAAATCGCATTTCTATCAATGCTTCTTCACAAGCTTTTTTTTTTTTGGCCTGTGGTTGTTTTTAGCAAACTGCATGTCAATGAAAACTAAACCGTTATCAAGACCTAGACAAAATGTTCCGCTGTGGCAGTAATTCAATTATGTACTTCTGAAACTCAAAATAGCCTGTTCATGTGTTAAATGTTTATGTCAATGAGACAAATCTTGTCAAAGCACCAATTTAAATGTTTGAGTTGGAGCTATGAACAAAATTCTGACAAAAATGCACTTGAATGCATTTCAATATAATGGTTTATTTGCAAAGGCACTTTTGGGGCAGTTGGTACATCTTATGATGTTTGCAACCGTGAAACATCTGTGCATGTCAATATTTAAATAAAGTATTGCACAGTTTAAGGTGCCCTTTTTTCTTTTCTATGCTCAAGACTGAGAGCTGATTTAATTAAAACTCCTTGTGATTTTATTTTTTTTTAAACACCTTATGCACATCTCATATGCTTCTGAATGCGTTTTTTTTTTTTACACCAGATGTTTGACTATGTTTTAGTTTTTTTACTACAATGCAGAGAAAATTAGCTCCACTGATCAGCCATTTCAATAACAATGAACTGTATATCAGCCAAGCAAGTGCAAAGTATCATTTTCATTTGCATACAATGTTTGTTGGCAGCTGAATAGCACTGAATAAACCAATTGTACCCAAGGGGGAACTTCTTGCAGCTTCTTCCTACATAAATCACTCATTGCGAAATTTTAATCAGGTAATTATTCATCCTCTCTGTTGGGGACTGGGGGATTCATAATGTACTCCAGATCTGCTGGCTTCAATGACACTACTGGGATCTAGTTAGGGAACTTATGTTTTACCTCATTGCTTAAGGGGGGATAATATTCATAGACCTTCCTGTCTGAAGCATTGTGAGGGTATGAACCTTTGCGAGGGGCCTCACTACAATTTAACTATCACTATCTATCATCTAACATAGATGTCCAATGAAAATGTTATATTAAAACAGATGGCGACAGTAGGTCGAAAGTTCTGAGAAGGATATAGTGCTAGGCAGAGCTTAAAAAAGGGGCTGGAGCATTGATCTATATATAGATCAGTGGGCGGGAGCTCCAAACCACCAGCAAAAGGGAGTCCCTAACCTAACCCGTTTCCTAACCCTAACCGTGTATGGAGGTGTAACCTTTTGGTGTTGGCCCAGCCCCCTTTCGGAGTAACCTCGCATTAATAGAAATATCGGAAAACAAATCAAACAGATGCACAGTGCACCCTGCATTTATGACGTAGCTATGCAGACTTACTATGTCTCATTCATAGCACTGAATGCTGAGGAGGAGCCTAGCCTACAGCCTCAGAAGGACTGGCCTAGGAAGAACGTTTGAGAAGCATTCTACATCTGTGTTAAGTAAACAATTTGAGCCACTGCCCCAGTGGATGAAGCGGGAAGTATTTTGGAGCTAATGGGCACATGTGAGCTCCATTTTCTGAGTAAAATGTCCACAGAGGGGCTCCAAAATCGAGTTGTTCAAGGAATATTCAATACACTCAATCTACCACATTTGTGGCATAATGTTTATAACCACAAAAAACAATTTCAACTTTAATCTCACTGAAAATAGATTGGATTGCTTCAGAAGACACTCCACTGGAGTGTCTTCTGCAAATGTATGCACTTATGTGCTTTTCGGAGCTTTGACATTTTGGCCACCATTCACTTGCATTGTATAAACCTACAAAGCTGAGATATTCTTCTGAAAATCTTTGTTTATGTACTGCAGAAGACAGAAAGTCATACACATCGGTGATGGCATGAGAGTTAGTAAATGATGACTCAACTATGGGTGAACTATTCCTTTTAAATCTTAGAGGGGAAAATGGAACCTCATAATCACACTTGTCAATGATTATGTGAATGTGATTACTTCTTGGCTTCAAAGCTGGATGATAACCCATGTCTCTGAGACTACTGCAGTGGCACCAAAGGAAAAGGTAAACACATTTGAACTGATGCAAAAATGTCTGATGGGTGCTTGTCAGTTACTCGACAAAACAGGGTTGATGTCATGGTACTGGAACATTCAGTAGCAACATGTTGACATCCTGTGTGATCAGGTTGCTTTAAAACACTGTTAATGGTGAAGTGTATTGTTTCTTTTTTTTTATTTTTTTATTTTTTTTTTTTTATTATTATTAATAAGAATATCAACATACAAACTCTTGAAAGGGAAAAAAAAATATACATGTATATATACAAATGTTGTCAATATACAAAGGTATTCAACAAACATAAAACACTAAAAACAAACCAAATAGGGGGAGCTATTTCAAAATACACAAGTCAAAAGCAAAAAGGCTAAGGAAAATAAAAATAACATTTGGAGCAGCACACAAAGGGAGGTTAATCAAAAAAGTAATTTACTAGATATGTCTCTACACATTTTCCTTGCGATTTTAGATGATTTGATCTTTTTCAGTGAGGTAAAAAACAATTTAAAATAATTTATAAACCAAACAAAGGAAGGCTTAGAACATCTCCATTTACTGCAATGAATATGATATTTACCCATAAGAATAATCATATTGACTAAATCTGATAGTGAAGAATCCACATTATCCATATAAAAGAGGATGTGTGGCAAAATGAGAGTAGGGATATTTTCAATCTTAAGTGACAGCCAGTTATGTAGCTCGGACCAAAAGCTGTTGGACACGGGGCAAAAAAAAAACATGTGTTCCAGAGTCTCATCAGCCATCTCACAAAACACACAAGGGTCTACATCAAATTTAAATCTTTTCCTAAGAAAGTCAGCGGCCGGATATATCTTATATATTATTTTAAAATGAGTCTCTTTGACCTTTGGGAAAATGGGCCATTTAATGAAATTAAAATGTTTTTTTTCTATGGACAATACAGCCATATTCGGAATCTGTACACACAATCCTCTCTTATAATCAAAAAACAATTTAGATTTCAAAGCATCATTAATAAATTTATTATTACACTTTTTGTCAACTAAATTATAACCATTAATAACTATATTTGGTAAAGTTGGTAAGGGTCTTATTGTTGAATATAACAATGTGTTTTGAATTAACTGTAATAAAGGTACAGGTATTACTTTACAAATCTTATTGTATTCTCTATATGTACAGGTTAAATTATATTTGTCTAAGAAAGCTTTATATTCCAAAAGGTTACCATTATCATCTATAACATCATTCACAAACACAATGCCCTTTTCATACCAATCGTACCTGAACAATGATTTTCTATTGATTATAATGACCCTGTTGTTCCATAAGGTGGATCCATGTGGAGAAAAGTTATGGGTGAATATCATTTTCCAATATTGGAGAATTTGTTTGTGGAATTTTGATAATTTAACAGGAATATTACTCACCTCAAAATCACATTGCAAAAGAAAATCAAGCCCTCCTACTTTTTTAAATAGATGTCTAGGTATATGAAACCATATAGAATCTGGTTGAAGTGTATTGTTTCTGTGCCACTAGAGTTGATAAAATCAACTTATGAAGGGCTTACTTACAGTACTTATCTTACCAAAATGCTTTCACTGAACTCAGTAATTCTCTAGGAGCGCCCCATTTCACTGTGCAATGCAGAGGAGACTTGTATCATTTAATTTCTAAACCCCACTGCCACAAACAGACACATAACCCTACAGGAGGTGACTAACCACCGCTATGAACAAGAAATTCTATGTTAATAAGCATATAATGTCTTGTGAGTCAACTCACTGAATCAAATATCTTTTATGTGGCTATTTTCTAAAACCAGAGGTCCACAGGAAGACATCAGCAGCAATGCAGTGTTAAAACTGAACAATACACTATTCTATGAGGTAGGTTTATGTGGCAGCCCTTAGGGCAGCTCCCCAAAATTAGGAACAGTTGTCGCCTCAAGGTCAGTCCTGCAGGCAACTCTGCATACACCATGTGACATAAATCAGCATGTTCTTGCATGTCACTTCACGGTGAACATGTTCCTTTCACCTGAGGAATTCTTATGACTATTTATTCCCCAAATTTCCCACATTTACTCCAAGCTAATTTGATTGGCTGCTTGTATACCAGTGATGACCAGTGAAGAGCCTGCTTTGCTTTCTTTGCATGTAATGACTTCCCAAAGCCTGTGGCTTTAACATACAGCTGGGGTAACCGAGAACCACCTCACAGAGCCCTGGCAGCTGATGGTGAACATACAAGCTGCTCCTTTCCAAAACATACTCAACTGTTGCCTCTCTCTCCTCAATGTTCCACAGTTCAGACGGTGATGGGCCTGAGGTCATTTTCCATTCCCTAATGTGTCAGTGGAGGCAGGCAAAGGTGAAACCCTTAAAAGAGGGTGTGGGCAGTAGGAAATCAGAAAGGTATGTAAGGAATACTGAACACTTGCACTCATGTGTACATATACTGTACATTAAAACTTAAACACATTATTTGCTTGAGAAAGTATATTAGATTCATTGTTGTCCATTCTTTTTCTGGTATACAGTGGGGTCCAAAAGTGTGAAGTATGGGACTATAGTGAAAATGCTTCTATTCTGCATTTACAGTATACAGTATGTGTATATATGTATATGCCAGATTCCAGCCTTGCTGAAGCACCCCCAGATCATCACGATTCTCCAACAAATTTCACAGTGGGTGCAAGAGTCTGTGACTTGAATGCCTCTCCAGGTCTCCGTCTAACCATTAGATGACCAGGTGGAGGATTGGCAATGATCTTGGGGTGCTTCAGCAAAGCTGGAATTGGGTAGATTAATCTTTGTGAAGGACGCAAGTTTATCCTGGAAAAAAATATTTCCTTCTGCTCTGACAATGTTCACCAACTCTGAGGATTGTTTTTTCCAACAGAACAATACTCTGTGCCACACAATCAGGTCAATCAAGGTGTGGATGCAGGACCACTGGATCATGACCCTGTCATGGTAAGCCCAATCTACAGACCTAAAACCCATTGAAAACCTCTGGAATGTGATCAAGAGTAAATGGATGGCCACAAGCCATCAAACAAACCCGAGCTGCTTGAATTTTTGCGACACCAGTGACAAAGTACTAACTTTGTACTAACATTAAATGCATACCAGTCTATGTATTTACTGTTTGACTACATGTTGTTCTGCAAAATTCCCACATTTGCTGTTACTGATGTTGAGGTACGGGTAGGTTTAGGAGTAAGGGTAGGGTTCAATTTTAACAGTGTAACTACAAATGTAATTAAATGCAATTAATTTAAATGTAATTACAATGCATTAAAAAAAAAAAAAAAAAAAAATATATATATATATATATATATATATATATATATATATATATATATATATTTCTAAATGTAGTAACAATTCTTGTTGCACTTAAATCGGTTTTGTATACTATTGTGATGATAGTGAAACTTTGTAGTATGGCACTTTTCATACCACTATCTCCTTAAGATGATTTGCTTATGTTTTTCCTCTTTTGTAAGTCGCTTTGGATAAAAGCATCTGCCAAATTAATAAATGTAAATGTAAATGTAAAATGTAAATGCAACAACATGTATGTACATAATAACTACATTGTATCAAACGGTTAAGTTCATAGTAGTTAAGGCCACCTAATATAAAGTGGGTCCACATTAGTATTGTCTTGTTTAAAAATGAATAATCACTTGTTTTCTTTGTATCATTTGTATCTTGTATCTTTTTTGTTTTTTTGACCATTTGTCATTTTCTGCAAATAAATGCTCTAAATGACAATATTTTCATTTGGAATTTGTGAGAAATGTTGTCAATACTTTATAGCATAAAATAAAAATGTTCGTATTACTCAAACAAATACCTATAAATAAGAAATCCAGAGAAATTTATTAATTTCTACATTGGTCTCTTAATATTTTCCAGAGCTGTATACTGCATTTTGTGTTTCATGAAAGCCAGAAAATCTGACCTTTTACATGGTCAATGTCATGAATTTGCTACTTGATAAGTGTCCTATTCATTTCAATATTCAAAACATTCTGTTTATTTCAAGGTTTAAATTTGAAATTCTAGATTTTCTATATGATCTCAGACTTTTGTATAGGTGCCTTATTGTTGGGTGACTGACCTGGCCTAAAAACATTGTGATTGTAAGTATGAGTTTTGCTTGTACTATTTTGCCTACTATAAATACAGTACCTACAGCATTATTGAACACCTGCACATTCTAGGTACACTTCATATTTCAAAATCCATTTACAGGCCATATCTGGTGTTACCCAAAAAGTATAATTCCCACTTCACCCCCCAGAAGGCATAAGTGTAAATATTTCCATCTCCACATGTTTTCAATTTTGTTCTCACTCAGAGCACTCTGAGCTGTGAACTGAGTACTGAACCAACCAGCTAGAGACACAATCATGTGAGCACAGATTTCTATTTCTATTCTACACATAGAATGTGGTGGGACTGTGATATAATGTGGTATCACAAACAGTAAACAAATACTGTAGTTTTAAGAAGAATGAAATGCCAAAACTGCTCTGCCAGCAGTTTAGAAATCACTTAAAGATTTATAAACATTCAGCCTAATGACTACTTCTCAGAATTTGTCTTTTGGAATTTGTATACAAATTATTTTTCTGACTTGAGAAAAACTTTAACATTTAAAAATTTTACTAGCTCATTTTAAGTTAAGAATGCAGTCTATAAAATACATAAATTATATTCAACAAGGGATCCCTAATTTTGCTTTATTGATCAGCCATACTGACTTAGATTGTCTAGTGCGCAGATATTCAGTAAAATCAGAAAGTTATGTTAATACTTTTTGTTGAACCTTTAAATTATTTTAGTGCATAATCAAGAAAGCTCTGGTTTTATTGGGAAAAACAACAACAACAAAATGTTAATGTTCTTTACCAGACCTTTTTATTATTATTTTCTGGATGTAAGGAAAAACAATCTTGGGCCAAGTGCAACTACTGAGGACATTATACAAGCAAATCCACAGCTCTCTGCTACTTATAATTAGAGAATTTAATAATTATAAGTTTATTATATCACAATACTATATCACTTGAATATTTAAACAAATTGAAGGTTTTGTTTTGATCTAAAATGTATCATTATGTCAATCATTAACGTGTAAAAATAGAGTAATTAGAAAACTTTATAAATCTAGATTAAGCCAACAAAATCGCATAGCCTTTCCATTTGTAAGGGAGTTAGGAGTAACTAGATATTGTTTTAGGTGGATGGAGAAAGAATCCCAGTGCTGGCAGAGCAGCCTATACACCGAGAGAATACACAGCAGATCTTTCAGATAAACGTATGGCAATGCTGGTTCTGAAGCAGCTGAAAGAGAGCTTTGATTAGACAGACCATTGTCATCTCCCAGGCAAATACAAGGTCTGGTGTTACAATTTACATTGTATCATCAACTGATGTGGCCAGAAAAAAGTGTGAGATCACTGCTGCAGTGGCAAGGATGGCCACCAAGGTCAACAGTTACATCAAGAAGTGGCTGTGAGACCAAGCTTAGAACTAAGGGAATCTACAGACCAGGCTGTGAATACACAAAAAAAAGTGACTGTGAACAGGTCACTTTTGGAAGGTAGAGGTTGTTAACAGGGCGATTTCAAGAATGAAGCAACAAGAGATTGTTGGAAGAACTCAATCAGGAAGACTGGAGACACTGATGGAGGTGTGGCAGGCAATAATGCCCAGCAGGTTTAGACATCTAAATGTGCATCTGATTATAATAGAACATCAATTTCTTTACATTTGAAATTGACCATTTGTTATTTTTTTGCCATAATATCAAAGCTACATATAGTAGTAAACTAAAAAATAACTAGTAAATGTGAAATATCTTTCACTAAATATAAAATGTATTGTTTTACTAAAAGATAATAAAATATGGCAAAATGGTTTGTGTGTGTCTCTTTGATGTAATCAGTTTGATGTAATCATGCTATGAATGATGTTATAATGGGTTAGGGGGTCTAGTTGTACAGCTTTTAAATCAGGATTAAAGCATTTCACATGACTTAGGATGAATAAAGCTTTTTTCCACTCACAGTGTCAACATTTGAGTATGCCAATCACTGAGTGCAAGGGAAATGAGAGACAGTGTATTGTCCTCTATACTCAAATGGTAAAACATTGTATAACACAAAACATTACAATGTTCTGAGAGAAAATAAAATATCTTGATTGAACACCAACTTCATAATATATTCATTTATATATATTGTCAAAAGTAGTATATAATCATTATTTATTGAAAAGCACAGAAAACAAATAAATTGTATTTAGGAAATTCTCAGTTAAACTTAAATAATAAAAACACACAAACAAAGAAACTTTACAGAGGTGAGAAATGGAGAATACAAGTTCTGTGGCAAGATGTTACAACTTCTAAGACAACTTCTATGTCAACCACTGAAACAGACAAACTCAATTTGTTATATAAAGATTTTTTTTTCATGATCTCAAACAGGTTTCTGATTACAAGCAAGACTGTGAAATGTAGTCTTTAAAAAATACTTTGTGATTTGGTAAAACAAAAATTATTTTGATTGTATCAAAGTATAACATTTTGAACATAATATATTACAACCTTATAATACACTAGAAACATATCTAAAAATATTGCGTTATTTGATTCTTTAGTGCTCCAAATTGTTGCCATTTAGAGGTAATATAGATTGACATTGAAGAGTTACTGTGTTTTCATTGGACAATACGGTTTTAGCAGGGAATGTGTCCTAGCAAGTGACAGGAACTTTTATTCCCGTCACCTGCTTACCCTTATTTTAACACTTCATAATTTCAAATCAATCGCTTAGATATGGAATTCAGAGTTAATTTTTCTAGGTTCTATTCTATTTAAGCACTTTTGTGTGCACAACACCAGAGCAGACAAACATTAAATCAGTTCACACTTCAAATAATGCGCACTCGCATAACAGCCTAATGGAAACTACAGACACACCCCAGACAAGGGAGATCACCCTAGTTTGGTTTGGAAGTATATAACAGATATTTGTTACAACAGAAAGTTCATTGAGGGTTTTTGTAAAATTGCCAGCCCCCTCCATGATTGTAAATATATATATGTATACAAATGAATATTCTCTCATCATTTACTCACAGTCACGCCATTCCAGAAACATGGCTTTCTTTCTTTTGCAGAAGACAAATTAAGAATTTTAGAGGAATATCTCAGCTCTGTAGGTCCATAAAATGCAAGTGAATGTTGGCCAGAATATTGAAGCTCCAAAAATCACAATAAGGCACCATAAAAGTAATAAAAAGTTGGGGATGTTATGGGGGGGGCGCCAGGTCGAATCTCACCTAGGCCACTAAGTAAGCCAGAACCGCCGCTGCCCCACCCCAAAATCGCTCACTATCTTTATAATGTCTTCACCTTGCAAGTACTTTTGCAATAGGCTATATTTTTATGTACATATTTTATACATTTGTAACAGTATCGAAACGAATCGAAGTTTTAACAAGGCACGGCAGACCCTCAGCACACTAGCACAGAACGGAAAAAAGCATTGACTTCCCGTTTATGTGCTGAAACTTTGCTTGGTGCAGAACAATCTGGAATATATGAAACAATGCAATAGTCCCCTATTTATAGCCTGAACTTGTTCAGAAAGTTGTATCTTTGTGACACATCCGCTAAAAACAATCTTGACGCAGCTCAAAGAATGAAACAGAGCACAGGTGTCTCAACATGCGTTTTTGACAATTGAAAGATCTCTTTAACAGTGCGGGTCCTGCATGAGGCAATGAAGATACAGCGAGACACCGCGCAACAGTCAGAGACATTCATCCAGCATGTGTTTACATAAAAACTATTGGAAACCAGAACAGACACGTGTAAAAATACGTTTGGTGTGAAAGGCCCCTAACTCTTCTGTTTGTACGTGTCTGTGAGTGAGAGCGTGTGCACAAAACGTTCGGAAAGCCTGTTTATTTTTTCATTAATTACAAACCTGAATCCGAACTCCTACTTGAAAAACGAACCCGGTTCTTGGGTCCCATAGGGCCACGGGTTGGGTGCCAGACATCTAATGTGGATAGGCTAATTCCCTGCGTGTTTTCATTTAACATTAGCCTCTACCGTATTTTGTTGAACCATGTTTCATTTTTGTATTTCAGTCCCATTGTTCGTTTGTTTTTTTTTCAGTTTATTTATTGTATTTATTTATATATTTTATATTATATGGCCCCATCGACCACTGTTTTTTTCTTCTTCTTCTTCTTCTTCTTCTTCTTCTTCTTTTTCTTCTTTTTTTAACAAACAGCCATCAGAATAAACCCCCAAAAGACATTTTTGTATCTTTTCAAAGATACTTTGGATTATTTTCCATTTTGGATTATTTTCAACCCACCGGCTACACAGAAAATTATGTCTCAAAGGCTAGCTTCAAGAGTATGACATCTGGAAAGTTATTACATTGTTGTTTTGTACTGTTTATTAGGGTTAGGGTAGTGTTCATTAAGCAGTTTATGTTATTAACAGTTTTGCCCAAGTTTTGCCCTAAATATCACAGAAACCATGACAATCTTAAATATTCTGTGTTTTGAGCCTGGAGATCTTTGGTAATGCCCCTCAACAAGTGCAACATTTTGTTTGCACAATTATTCCCCAAGGCTCTTTTCTCTTTCTTCAAACTGGCCAATCAGTTCAGGTTAGAAGATTTGATGCTCTAATGCTCCCAAAAGTTAATATTTACAGAACCTGTTTATGTTCAAAGAGCTGAAAACTTAAAATAGTTGTCCCATGAATCAAAATTCTGTCTTCAATTACTCACCCTTATGTCAATCAAACCCCATATGACTTTCTTTCTCCCATGGAATACAAATAGAGACATTCAACAGAATGGCCAAGCTGCTCTGTCCCTGGTCACCTTTCATTTCCATTGTCATTATCCTGATGTAAAAGAATAATTTACTCTTATGAAGACATTTTCAGAGTGCAGACCTTGTCATGAAGGAAAGTAAATGGTGATCAGGAACAGAGTAGCTTGTCTATTCTGCAAGATAACTCTTGAAAATCACAGGGGTTTTGAACAAGGCAAGGGATAAAAGCAAGTGGAAAGCTCCAAATGGACTTGGCCAAGTTTCTCTTCTACTCTTTACCTATACACAGATTTCTCAGTAAAGGGGAGACCCTTTTCCACACCCATATGACAATTTCTAGCCCAACCAACAGTGGAGGCTCTGACATTTGAGGACATAACATATTCTGCCCACCTCCAACAAAGTATTGCTCTCACTGTGACACCCCTTCTCTGTGTGCTAAGTTTAAAAGAGCCTGCTCAGCCTCATGTGTGCTCAGTGGGCTTCCAGGCAGATCTGCTGCTCAGTGCGGGACTGTAGCCAAAGGATTGCTCAGGAACAACACAGGAAGAAGCCACAGGGGGAAACAGTTGAAGTGGAACAGCTGATTTACTTAACAATAATCTTGTTACATTCAGAGGCAGGCAAACATACATACCAGCATTAACATCAGAATGTATGCACCTGGGGCAATGTTGGCCCTCTGTCTGTCTTGCTTTTTGAATGGGAATGTATTTGGTTATGAATATGGAGAGGATTACTCTGATCCCTACTACAACGAAATCACCAATGGTGACCACCAACAAAGTAAGTATGTCACAATTCCAGATGTCTTTTCGAGGTCTCTCATAATTACATTTTTATTTATGAATGTTAGAAATGTTTGCTTCTTAAATGAAAAGTGAAACCCTCTTTCAAAGCAGCACTGTGTCTCTCATAATTGAGTCCAATTCCAAATTACATGATTTTTTTTGTATGAATATATGTAAATAAGGTGAATATAATTAAAGTGAGGCACTTTTTGTCATTGAGATGTTTGTCATCTGTGTTGTAATGCACAATGCTATGAAAGTACAATGTCAGGACCCATGCCATGGCTTTCACAAGTAAAAAAGCTTTGACAGGTTTCATGACATTTGACATTTGCATACATTTCCACTGACAAACTCTCTAGCAAACCTGTGCCTGAAACTTGAAAATATTAACCAACACATCACAGGGCTATTTATTTTCATAGAACTAGACTCTGAGAGTTGTCTTTGTATACACTGCAACAATAGTAAACTACTATTGTTACTGTACCTTAAGGAGCTATTTCTACTTGATCTAACCTTTAAAAATACATTTGTTGTAACCTCATATATTCAAATTCATTCAAGGATGATAAATAATATTTTTGACTTCAACCAATTAATTTAGATGTTACCACATGAAGCACATTTTTAGGTTAATATTTTTTTCATTGTAGTGAGGCTGCACAAATGCTGAGCAAGAAGAAAATACTAACAAAACAAAAAAAAAACTCTAAACTGTTAATGCTGTTAATATCTGTATTCAACAATTAAATGTAAAAACGAACAGGTACTTGAAACACTATCAGTGTTCCTCAAAATGCCACACTGGTGGAACCCTTTAGAGAACTCTCTAGAATCTCTTTGAAAGTGCCTCAATTGTGCGCTCATGGAACTTGAATACATATTTGAATTGCCACAAAACCTTTCCTTAATGAGGTTGAGGAGGAACTGATGACAGTCTTTAGAGTTCTTGCAGGAACTTTTGTGTTCCATTAAGCATTTAAAACTTTGACTTTGTAAGTGACTCAAAGAAAGCAACTTTTGAGGGCTCCTCCATGTAAAAATGTAGAACTCCAAAAGGTGCCTAAAGGTGTATAATTTTTACATTTAGAAGCCTTTATTCATACATTATACATTTTTGAACACATAAAGTGAAATTCTTTTTTTTTGCATATCCCAGCCAAGCTGGGTCAGAGCGCAGGTTCAGCCATGATACAATGCCTCTGGAGCAGATAGGGTCAAGGGCCTTACTCAAGGGCCCAACAGTGGCATCTTGGCAGTGCTGGGACTTGAAATACTGACCTTCTGGTCAGTAACCCAGAGCCTTAACTTAATTTCAGTTAGAATTCATTTGAGTGGTTTTACCTTTTGAAGGATCATGTCAGCTTGCATTCCAACACAGCAGTAACATTCACCATCTCTCCTCACAGCAGGAGCCACGCAAATTCCCTTCCAGTCCCAAGACGTCTCACGCTGGGACAAACTTTTTATCATGCTGGAGGACTCTCAGATGAGGCAAAACATGCTCTTGCAGCAGAGTGAAGACATGGTTAAGGTGGAGATGAATGCCTTATGGAAGGCACTCCAGAAGCTCAGTTCTAACAACAACAAAGCATGCGTCCAAGCCATAGAGAACACCTGCAAATGTATAAAGGAGCAGATGAACCTCAAACTGGACAGAGCCACTGAGCAGCTCAGAGAGGCTCTAGATAAGTTTCAAGCCCAAAACAATGAAACATTCCAGCAGCTTCTCCAGTTCAGCAGGAGCCAGGCCACACGTCTCACCAAACTTGAGAGCAACTTCCTACAAGGAGTAGGCCTGACACAAGTGGCCATGAAATCTTTACCCACCCACCCAAAGGAAGAAGAGGCAAGCAGTGCTGATAGCGGGAAACTGGAGAGAGCACTGATTGCCACCGCTGCAGATCTACAAAGGGTGCATGCCCAGCTAGCCCTTTTCCAAAGAGCAACTGCACAGCGTTATATGCCTTCAGGTGAATATTTGCTTCAGCTGTTAGAAAAGATAAGCTGAGAACCACTCTATGTGGATAGTTAATATGAAATACCATTAGGAAGTTGATATGTCCTGCAGTGTGGCATCCTATAATCCATCTAATACTATTTTAAACAGCATTTTGCTAATCGTTTTGCAATTGTTTTGCATGCAGCTTTTATGGCTTCATGTTATTTTAGAGATTTGTATTTTTTTTAAATGTATTTGTCACACCACAGAACCATTTCAAATGAACTAGGGAGGGCAAAAGTCTGATTTGATGCTAATCAACAAGGTTGATGCTAATCAACAAGGTTTTTGTCCATACATATCTAGAATTTTCAAACTCTAAAAAGGACATAAAGCCAGCTAAAAATAAATCCTTACAACTCACACGGTGAACTCCAATCTTCTGAAGCAATACGATCAGTTTGGGTGAGAAACAGACCAAAATTTAAGTCCTTATTCTTGACATCTGCAGCCTCCTTTGAAGATTCAAGCTCATGCACACTTTTGAAGTTGGATGGATTAATTATATGCTGCTTTTTCTTTTTTTTCTCCTCTTTTCTTCACAATTTCACATGTCCAATTCCCAATGCGCGCTAAGTATTCGTGATGGCATAGTGACTCGCCTCAATCAGGGTGGAGGAGGATGAATCTTAGTTGCCTCTGCGACAGTCAATCCATGCATCTTATCACATTGCTTGTTGAGCGCATTACCGCGGAGACGTATCGTGTGTGGAGGCTCATGCTATTCTCTGCAGCATCCACACACAATTTAACACATGCCCCACCAAGAGTGATAACCACAATATATTGACCACGAAGAGGTTTACACAACATGACTCTACCCACCCTTACAACCAATTGGTTGCTCGGAAGCCTGACTGGAGTCACTCACCACGCTTTGGATTTGAACTTGCGACTCCAGGTGTGGTATTCAGCGTCTTTACTTGCTGAGCTACCCAGGCCCCTATGCTGCCTTTTTGTCCTTTTTGGAGCTTGAAGGTTATGGATCCCACTGACTTACATTATATGGCAAAAAACATATCATACATATTTCAAATATTTTTTTTGTGTTCCACAGAAGATGTTAGGCAGAATCTCCTATTGTATTCCATAGCAGAAAAAAAATCATATGGGTTTGAACAGCATGAGAGGGATAAAATTATGGCAGAATTTTCATATTTTGATGCACTGTCATTTTAAAAGAAGATGAAAAAAGTTACAGAACCTTTCCCTTATGTAAAAATGTGTATCCTCTGTAAAAAAAAAAAAAAGTAAAGAAACAAGTTATGAATCAACTACTCATTTGCATGCTTTGTACCCTTATGAACCTTTAATTTTTGCTCTCTCTCTCTCTCTTATCTAAAGGCTGTGAAATGGCTTTATTATTTCCAGTGCGCTCCAAACACATCTTTGCAGAGGTGACACCCTCCAAGTCCATCTCCCTACAGTCATTCACAATCTGCATGTGGGCCAAGGTGACTCAGTCTCTGAATAGAACAGTGCTCTTCTCTTATGGCACCAGGAGAAACCCTCAGGAGCTCCAGCTTCTCTTGGCAGGGCGCTCTGTGCTCCTCTCGGTGGGTGGTGAGACCCATCTAGTGGAATCTCACAGCCTAGTTACAGATGGGCAGTGGACACACTTCTGTGGAGCCTGGAGCTCAGAGAAGGGGCTAGCCACATTGTGGGTGAATGGACAGAGAGTTGCCAGTGTTGCTGGAGTAGCCGAGGGGTACATATTGCCTGCTGATGGATTCATTCTTCTAGGGCAGGAGAGCAGCTGGTTGGGTAACTACAAAAATCTGGATTCATCGGTAGCCTTCACAGGAAAGATGACAGGAGTGAACATGTGGGACCATGTGCTGGAAGCAGGAAGGATAAGAGAGTATTCCAAACAAGATGGGTCATGTGATAATCATGGGAATGTTATCGGATGGGGTGTCTCAGTGATCATTCCACATGGAGGTGCTCAGTATGTTAACTGAAGTTGCAAATATTCAGTACATTATGAAGAAGAGATATTCTATTGTATAGTTTCAATGAGTTTGTATTGACCTAAATGTTTTATGCCACTGCTTTGTAGATGAAGGCTATGTGGCATTTTTAGTTCTTGTTCATTCCAAATAAAGAGCACTGCTTTTAAAACTTGAAGAAATTGTTCACCCAAAAATTCTCTCATCATTTACTCACCCTTTTGCCATCTCAGATGTGTGTGACTTTCTTTCTTCAACACAAATTGCGATTTTCAGAAGAATTTCTCAGCTCTTTTGGGCCGTACAATGCAAGTGAACGGGTGCCAAAATTTGGAAGCTCCAAAAATCACACAAGTCAGCATAAAAGTAATCCATAAGACACCAGTGGTTGAATCAATGTCTCCAGAAGCAATTTGATAGGTGTGGGTGAGAAACAGATCAATATTCTCCTCCTTTCTCAGTCAGTCGCCACTTTAATTTTCACTTTAACATCCTTCTTGTGTTTTTGGTGATTCACATTCTTCATGCATATCTCTCTCTATTGGGTAGGGAGAACAATTTCTTGCAAAAATGTACGTAAATATTGATCTGATTCTCACACACACCTATCATATCACTTCAAAAGATATGGATTTAATTTAGACCTATGGATTATTTTTATGGTGCCCTTAAATGATTCTTAGAGTGTCAACATTTTGACACCCATTCACTTGTACTGAATGGGCCTACAGAACTGAAATATTCTTCTAAAAATCATAATTTGTGCTCTACAGCAGAAAGGAAGTCATGCACATCTGGGATGGCATGAGGTTGAGTAAATGATGAGAGAATGTTTTTACTTTTGGGTGAACTGTTCCTTTAAATACTGTACACAAAGTAAATGTTTTGTTTTCGTTTTAGTGTATTAACAAGAGAATTGCATTGGTATGTAAATAAATGTATTAAATGGGTACAAACTAAAAAATTCTTGTGGTGTGCCTCAGTGAGCCTAATTAATGGTCTACAAATAGCAGATCTGTTTCTGTTGTTTAAAATTTACATTTTAATGACTAAAGGTGGGGCAAGTCTGCACTGATTTAGAGCACCATGCTGGACATGCCTGTTTACATTGTTCACCAATAACTAGAATCAGATTTTCCCTCTCCTGCAGTTTATGTGCAATTATGTAAAGTGTTGTCTGGCTTATTGCTGCATTGCTATTCTAATATGACTATTGCCAGTTGGTCCAGTCTGACCACAAATGAGACAAAAAGAACCCAAGCAAGGCGTGTGCCGAAGCCAAAGTGACAGCAGCTATTAAGTTACACCCTGGTACATGAAATGTTTATTACAATGAGCTGTGTTTTCCAGTGCTTTGGGAGTCATAAGGTCATAATAACCCTCTTGTGTTGACTAACCAAATGTTTTAATGTATGATAGAGACACTATAATAGACTGTGGCATGCAGGGTTGGGAGGGTTACTTTTGAAATGTATTCCACTACAGATTACAGAATATAATATAATTTGAAAGGTATTCCATTAGATTACTCAAGGTCAGTAACATTCTAAATACTTTGGATTACTTCTTCAGCACTGGTAGATTTTTTTCACTTGTTTTGACAATAAAACCTCTTCCAGTACAGTAAGACAAATACACATGTTAAAAATACATTCTCTGAAAAACCTAAATATCTTATGAAGTGTTGTTTCTAAAACTAGATAAATCAAATTTATCTTGTTTTGAGGATTTTTACAGGAAAACAATACAAAAATTATTATCAAGAATATGATTTTTGCCCTAATATCAAAGGTCTTACTAGAAAAAAAAAATTATGATCCAACATGAATTTTATTGATAAAAAAATATGATCGTGCCTGGTAACATGTGTATGTAAAATGTCTACAAATAGCATTTTAGCTTAGCGTAAACCTGACAAATTACACAATGTTTATTTCTATTTCTTCTGCTCCAAACTTCAAACTTACTTCACTGTCTGCTCGTATGAATGTAACACATCATAAGAAAGTGTTTCACCGCTGTCCAAATGCACTTTGATATCGCATCATTTATATGCATAAATGTTTTCCATCTGAAAGGACTAAATATTAAACAAATGACAATAAAATTCAAAGAAATCTCTTCAGTAATCTAAATACTTTTTGAATGTAACTGTATTCTAATTACCAATGATTTAAATCGTAACTGTAGTGGAATACACTTACTTATATTTTGTATTTTAAATATGTAATCCCGTTACATGTATTCCATTACTTCCCAACCCCGGCAGCCTGGACTGTTTATAGAAAAATTGTTGATGAAATATATTCACTTGCCTATTCTGCATTACAACAAGGTTTAACCATTACAACATAATTTCATCTTAACTAATATATAAATTGTAATTTTCTGTATTCGACCTGGTGAATATTGCTATTGATTTTAAATTATATTAATGAGTAGCGAAAAACTAGTTTTTAAATGAAACAGATTGTTAAGTATGACTTAATGTAGCCTAGATGTTTAGTTTAAAATACTGTAAAAGATTTACAGCCGAATCACTAGATGATAATCATAAATAAATTATGGTAAATATGAATGCAAAACTGTTGACAACTTCCTTCATAAGAATGAAGAGTTAAGTACTTCCAACAAGTTAAGAACCAATCAGGGCAAGGCTATACGCTCTCATTCAATTTAAACTTGCAGAATCTTCCATCATGAGATTAATTGAAACTGTATTTGTAGGCAGTTATTTGCCATCGTTTGGATGAATTTTTGGTGCACATTAAAATTGTATTCATCTCTGAAATACATTGTGTTGTTCTTTTCAACAAGCGAGCAAAAACTGAGCTGGCCTCTGGGTGGTACTGTCCTCAAAGGGGAGGAGTTGAGGAGAACAAACTGGCAACTATAGCTAGTGAAGGTTCTTTCTGAATGACACATATAAAAGTTTAGAAAACATCATATTCAATGAAATTTGTCCTATGAAGGCAACATTGCACGTAAGGACTAAGTATCTATAATAAGAACTAACATGATAAGTGGTGTATGATAAAGGAATTGTTGCATCCATTAAATGGACAGCATCGCGAGGACAGAAAAATGCATATACAGTGGTCTATACCGACAACTCCCAAGGAGGAAAGGATGGTGGAGAAAGGAGATGACAAAGAAGAATATTTCAGTCTTTCTTACTACTCATCTTTGTCTGCGGGACGACGAGCGCCTTTATGATCTCATATGATGCATAAAGAGATGAAAAAGACAGAGTCAACGGCATTTAAGTACCAACAGCATCTGGAGTCACTTTCTGTACAACTGCAATGTAACGACTATGAATGAAAAGGTCATACGGCACTTTGCATTAGTTTGATTATGGATTATTGGATTCCATTGTGACATCTGTTGCCAGATTCTGTGGAGATATCTATTGAAAATGCTTTGCCCGGTTTAATTAGCATATAATCATCATAATAGACTATCATAAAAGTTATTTCGCAATCATTAAGCATATTATTAATAACTGAATATTATATTATATTATATTATATTATATTATATTATATTATATTATATTATATTATATTATATTATATTATATTATATTGAGAATACTATTAAGCTGGCATATAATAATTGATTTGTTGGCACACACAATGTTGGTTCCTTTAGTTATGCTATTGATTTGCTTTCACTTGATGGCATTTGTTGTCAATAGGTGATTCACAGAAAATGTCAAGAAAATGTTGTCCTATTCACTACAAAATCAAAAGAAACAAATAAAGAGATAAATATTGCATATAGAAACCTAATTTTAGGGTCATTCAGATTTTTACATTGAGACATTTTCTTGACAGGCATATTTTCTGACTTTCTCTCTTTCTATTTCTCTGTCTTCAGTGGTATATGATCATTATTCTAAACTAGAGAAATCCCTCCAGAAAGAGAGACTTGAACATAAGAAGGCCAAAGAGGGTAATATCTTGTTCATAAGCACAATCATTGATTTCCAAATATACAAAAAGGTGTTTTGATTACTTATAATATGCAAACAAGGGCTGACAGAGCTGTTTTAGCTGACATGGATTTAAGATGCATAATAACTAAGCACAATAATAACATTTTGTTTGACTTAACAGAAAGATTCGACTAATCGACTGAATGTTCTGCAGACTGAGCAACAAATTCTGAAGGTGAGATGATATTCTTTATGGACGTTATTGAAAAGAGTTAAAAAGGTTTCTAAAATGTAATTATAAATGCTTTATGTATGCACACTTTAATACTGTATGAATTGTTGAAACTGTATCCAATACAACTGTTTAGAGTTATGTGAAATGTTGTGTAAAAGAAAACAATAATTCTCCTCTTGGTTATCTGCTGTAATGCGATTAGGCCCAGCATGAAGACTTGAGAATGCAATATTATGATCTTCAAGAGAAGGACCAGAATCAAGGAGAAGATCATGAACATGTTCTGGATGAGCACAGGCAGGAAATGGACCACCTGCAGAGGGAGAAATAGGTTGAAATATCCAGACAAAAAGGTAATCCAGTATATTACACATATTCCTATATTTACATATTTAAGTCCTCACATTTAAAGGAATAATTCACCCAAAAATGGAAACTGTCAACATATACTTACTCTGTTGTTCTAAACTTGTATGAATTTCTTTCATACGTGTAACACAATAAGAGAAATATAATTTCAAGTATATTGTCTCTGCTCTTTTCCATATAATGAAAGTGAAAGGGGAATCAGTCTGGCAAAGCAAAAAAAAAAAAAAAAAAAAACAACATTTTAATAAAAGTTGTCCATTCTCATGTGCTATAGTCCAAGCTTTTTAAGACATTTGAATACTTTGTGCGACAAACAGATTTTGTGTTCCATTAAAGAAAGAAAGTCAGTTGTGTTTGGAGTGACATAAGGGTGATTAAATTATTATAGAATATTTTATTTTAGGTGAAGTATTCCTTTTAGGCTCACATCAGATCCTTTTCCATCTATTTAAAATGCAGCCCTATTGTAGACCTGTGCTAGAATCCTTTATCACTTGATTTCTCCCTTGCAGAGAATGTGTAAAATCTTCAAGAGGAGAACAGACAGCTGAGGAAAGCTCATCAGCACATCTACATACAGTAACTTGACATGCAGGTTAGAGAAAGTACAAAAGATTCTGGATATAATATGTGATTTGGGTTTAAATGGATTTTGAATTTGCATGCAGTATTTCAGAAAAGATAATTGTGGAAAAGGGAAGATAATTGATGTCTCTCATAATTGTGTGACTAACATACTAAAATAGTGATTCCTTACCATTTCAGGAGCAGCACAATAACCTGAAAGCTACAAAAGATTGTCTTACACTTACATTAAAAGACCATAAAAATGCAATTGTTGCAGCCCAGGTAATACACAGTCCAGACTGCTGCTTTATATTTAGTGTGATCAGGATGTATTTGTGCATGTATAACACTTGTAGCTTATTACATTCTGCCACTGCATGCTCCAACACTTTTAACTCTGCCAATAACAGAACAATATGTGTATGTTATTTATATCTACAATTATCTGCAATGCTTGTAAACCTGGCTGTCCACAAACTAATTATAATTACTGTTAATGAATAATTACTAATAATGTGAGAAAGTATTGTTCATTACTGATCATAGTAATGCTTGCTGTTCGTTTGCTGATATTTGAATTAATTCCACATAACTGACACAATTCAAGGGCTGTCTGCAACTGCTTCACCTGCCATCTTGCCCTACAAGACAGATGGACAAAATGTGGAGACAGATAGAGCAATGCACAAGAGCAGCCCCAACCCCCCGCAACACCCCATTTTGTTCAAGCTAAATCTATGCCGTTGCACACGTCAAAGATACGTAAAGACAGGTAATCTTTTTCTGTGCCTCAGGGTTTCAGCTTCAGATGTAATGACTACAGATGCGTTCCCATCCTGACAGTTGACCTTGTGAGTGATGCATGTTTGCCAGTCATTAACATTCTACTGACATCAGTGACTGAACATTTTTTGAGCTGATTGAATATATGAATATACTCGCTATGTGACTTTGTGAGATGCATCCTAATATTAAAACTATTTATAGTATACACCATACCCTCACCTTACATATCATTGCATATCACCTCTGCAGTAACATCATGTAATGCAAAAAAATATGATTGTAGAGGAGACTACAGCAAGTTTTAACACTTTTTAATCCAGTGAATATTTCTTAGTGAAGGCTTATTTTTTAAAGTTGTCTACAAAAAGCTCCAATCTCCATCTCTTCTTTTGGGCCACTAGCCCTGGCTGTATATATTTATGTTTCTTATGAATAATATTGTATTTATATCTTAAACAATTTGCATTGTTATAGAAAGTGCTTCAGTGACCAGACCTCATTTACAAAGATGCAATTTCCAGAAATAAAACTGAGGTTTTTAATTTATAACAATTATTTATGAAAGTTAAAATACAGTATATTATTTATATTAGAAGAATATGTCACATTATGAATTCAGTACATTTTCCCATTTGACTTTCATTACCATATCCATACATCAGAAAGTATCACTTAAAGTAAATTTAATTCCATCTTTATTTAATGGTAAAGCTGTAGGTGGAAGAACTGAGGCGAAGAAAGGAGAATCACAATAAAGCATCCGTTGCAGACCAAGCAGCCAAGATTCATACATTACCTACTGCACACGGCCATATACTGGAGACTGTAGAGCACAGAAAAAGGCAAAAGAGCCAAAAAGAAGTACTGCATTATAAGCCTCATCAGGTACACAAGAAAATCACTTATTCACAACACATGTTGTAACTAGCAGTGCTGGTCTTTGCAACATGGTGGCCTACTGTATCAATGAAGGTTTGGTCTTCACATTTGCCATCAATTATATATATATATATATATATATATATATATATAAAATACTCATTTGTAATTGTTGTTTTAAGTATATATTCGTAGTAGGCCATTTTGGCTAGTTTTTAGCTTCTAGATGAGATAACTTATGTAACACAATAATGTTAGCATATGACTGTGGATAATGCGAGTGTCTTATCATCATCAAGCCACACCACTCTTTGGTCTTATGGATGTTTGTGCTTTACAGGTGGAGGGATTTGAGGCTAAGCGAAATGGGTTATCCCATCAAGGTGTGTGGGAGATTGAAAATAACAATGAGACCAAAGTGGCAATGAAGCAGCCATCTCAAATTGATGCTTTTGCAGAAGAAAAAGGACAGAAAGAGAAAAGAAGCACATCAAAGGATAGAGGAGTAAAGGATGAGAGGAAAAAGGCAGCATTGGAACATTCCTTATCAAATCCAAAAGAGCTGAGCATTAACCTCAGAAACACACTAAACCAAACATTGGAGAAACAGACAAAGACAGAGGTGTTCCACAGAACCAAAGGATACTTTGAGGCTTTGGATCCAGTTATAAGGTAAAGAGAATGTTTTTTGGGGTAGGTATGTTTTTTTTGCACATTTTTTGTCCTGAATATGCTGTATTTTATTAAAGGCAGAGTTTACCCAAAAGTGAAAATTCTGTCCTTATTTAGTCACTGTCATGTTGTTCCAAATTCGTGGAACACAAAATGAGATGCTAGGTAGTATGTTAGTCTCAGTCACCATTCACTTTCATTGCATAATTTTTCAGCAGAATGATAGTTGATGTTGACTGAGTCTGTTGTTCTGCCTAACATCCCCTTTGGTGTTCCATGGAAGAAAGAAAGTCATGTGAGAAAACATAAGAGTAATTAAATGATGACAGAATTTTTATTTTTGGATGAGATATAGCTTTAGGCTAAGGGATCTTAGACTGAAGCTACTAAAATGCAGTCGTAAATAGTAATATAGCCAAATGGCCATTCTTGGTAATCAAACTGACTTGACTAACTTGAATTTTGCTTTTAAAGGAATAGTTCACCTGAAAATAAAAAAATTATCTCATCATTTACTAACCCTCGTGCCATTCCAGATGTGTATGACTTTAACTTTTCTCAACCATTATACAGTACCTCACAAAAGTGAGTACACCCCTCACATTTTTTGTAAATATTTGATTATATATTTTCATGTGACAACACTGAAGAAATGACACTTTGCTACAATGTAAAGTAGTGAGTGTACAGCTTGTATAACAGTGTAAATTTGCTCTCCCCTCAAAATAACTCAAAACACAGCCATTAATGTCTAAACCGCTGGCAACAAAAGTGTGTACACCCAAAGTGAAAATGTCCAAATTGGGCCCAAAGTGTCAATATTTTGTGTGGCCACCATTATTTTCCAGCACTGCTTTAACCCTCTTGGGCATGGAGTTCACCAGAGCTTCACAGGTTGCCACTGGAGTCCTCTTCCACTAATCCATGACAACATCATGGAGCTGGTGGATGTTAGAGACCTTGTGCTCCTCCACCTTCCGTTTGTGCATGCCCCACAGATGCTCAATAGGGTTTAGGTCTGGAGACATTCTTGGCCAGTCCATCACCTTCAACCTCAGCTTCTTTAGAAAGGCAGTGGTCGTCTAGGAGGTGTGTTTGGGGTCGTTATCATGCTGGAATACTGCCCTGAGGCCCAGTCTCCTAAGGGAGGGGATCAAGCTCTGCTTCAATATGTCACAGTACATGTTGGCATTCATGGTTCCCTCAATGAACTGTAGCTCCCCAGTGCTGGCAGCACTCATGCAGCCCCAGACCATGACACTCCCACCACCTTGCTTGACTGTAGGCAAGACACACTTGTCTTTGTACTCCTCACCTTGTTTCCGCCACACACACTTGACACCATCTGAACCAAATAAGTTTATCTTGGTCTCATCTGACCATAGGACATGGTTCCAGTAATCCACGTCCTTAGTCTGCTTGTCTTCAGCAAACTGTTTGCAGGCCTTCTTGTGCATCATCTTTAGAAGAGGCTTCCTTCTGGGACGACAGCCATGCAGACCAATTTGATGTAGTGTGCGGCGTGTGGTCTGAGCATTGACAGGCTGAACCCCCCACCCATTCAACCTCTGCAGCAATGCTGGCAGCACTCATATGACTATTTCCCAAAGACAACCTCTGGATATGATGCTGAGCACGTGCACTCAACTTCTTAGGTCGACCATGGCAAGGCCTGTTCTGAGTTTAACCTGTCCTGTTAAACTGCTTTATGGTCTTGGCCACCATGCTGCAGCTCAGTGTCAGGGTATTGGCAATCTTCTTATAGCCTAGGCCATCTTTATGTAGAGCAACAATTCTTTTTTCAGATCCTCAGAGAGTTCTTTGCCATGAGGTGCCATGTTGAACTTCCAGTGACCAGTTTGAGGGAGTGTGAGAGCGATGACACCAAATTTAACATATCTGCTTCCCTATTCACACCTGAGACCTTGTAAAACTAATGAGTCACACGACACCGGGGAGGGAAAATGGCTAATTGGGCCCAATTTGGACATTTTCACTTAGGGATGTACTCACTTTTGTTGCCAGCGGTATTGACATTAATGGCTGTGTGTTGAGTTATTTTGAGGGGACAGCAAATTTACACTGTTATACAAGCTGTACACTCACTACATTACATTGTAGCAAAGTGTCATTTCTTCAGTGTTGTCACATGAAAAGATATAATCAAATATTTACAAAAATTTGAGGGGTGTACTCACTTTTGTGAGATACTGTATGTAGCAAATTTCAGTTGATGTAGATGTACATGGTATGGATTTAAGTGCCACAATTCTCCCACCATTATATGTAGGAAAACAGTATGTGAGCCTGTAATTCATTTACACTGTCCTTATTCTATTCTACTAAGGAAATTTATAATGGAACACACCAGCACTTTGAGCAAAAGTCTGGAGTACTTGCACGTTGTTGCGTTTCCTTGTGCTGCTTTCTTTGTGTTGCTTGATTCTTTGGCTCTTTGTCAAAAGTTCATTCCATTAATGGTTTGGACTCTGTTTTGATCGTGGATAGTTATTGTCTGGATGAAGCAAGGCCTTCTGCAAGGAGAGCTCGCGACTCCCGTTGGGTGTGTGAACCGTAGAGCAGAGAGTGAGAGGATCCTTTGTGGAGGATTCTTACAAACTCCCACTCAAAAATAGTGCATGTTTAATCATGAACTTTTATAACTTGACTACAGTAGAAGAGACATGACATTCGTTGTCATCAACATTCTCTACGCAAACAAGCAAGCATTTACATACTAAATATGACTTTCTTTCATGAATATTATACGTGTAAGTAACAAAACATGAAAATCCCTGGTTATAAATCATACTGGTTAATTCATTGGTTTTACAACATGGATAATACATTACACGTTATGAGAAACCTGATTGGCGGGGTATAATAGTCCTTTTCACAATTATCTAGCCAGGCTAGGTTTGGTGTATATTTTATAGGGTTAAATCACATGTACTGGGACTGGGATGTGGATCTCATGAGAACTCACAAGGAAACCTTTCAAAGAAAACATGCTTTAGCTCTATGTGGAAGTTCAGAAGGTCATGCTGAGGGTTTAATTTTGTGGAACAAAGAAGGATTTCTTTATTGGTCAGCTCTGTCATTACAAACCCTAGCTTGAGATTAAGCAGGGGTTAATCAAAATGTTAATTAAAAAGGGGATACAAAGGCAAAGATGCATATATATATATATATATATATATATATATATATATATATATATATATATATATGCATCTTTGCCTTTGTATCCCCTTTTTAATTAACATTTTGATCTGAAGTGTTTTCCTTCACCAAATATTTATAATATTAATACTGTTACTGTGACTGTCTGCACTCTATAAACAGTAAATGTCTTTTGTATCAAAATGCCTTTTTTGCTAAAAGTGTGGTGGTGTCTCCAAAAAAATTATGTAATCATTATTGCTGTGCTTATCATTTACATAACATTACATTAATTGACAGCAGTTAAGTATTAAAAGTATGGTCGAATGGCATACCAGCTCAAAGGTGCTTTGCTCCACCCACCGTATCGGGGTAAAATTGCTAGCGATTAGCTCCACCTATTGTAATAGTATGAATGCGTTAACGCGATCATTGTTTTCTATGTGAAAGTGACATTTTTCAGCGATTCACCTCTCATAATCACATCGCCTTTGGTGTGCAAATGCCTTTACACTGACGGAATGTTTATATGGGCCAACAGAATTATTGTTTTTTCAAACTCCTATCAAAAATTAAAATGTAAACAAACACACAGTGCCTTTAATCTGCTTTAAGTTGCTCAATCTCTTTCTCTCTAATTTCTAACTGCAATGTCTATATAACCATCAATCTTCAAACCTTATTCAGACAAGACTTTGTCAAGCCAACATCAAAGTTTGTCTTGAGAAACTTTACCAATGAGATGATTATCCTGAAAAGTGTAAACACTGTCTCTGTGATACTACATTGCTGTTTGTTTGAGCATCCTGGCCCAACATAACAACACTGGCTCAATCAATGGAATGGGTTTGGGCCGGTACTGTCTGTTTGCTAGACCAATGGGAGACCAGGGCGTTCAGGAAACTTGTTGAAAACATTCCTTATTTTTCCATTCCATTTTGTGCTGATAGAAACATAGGAATTACACACTTCAACTGTGAAAATATCAAATAATTGTCGAAAAATCATTGTTTTATTATTATTTTATAAAAAAAAAAAAAAAAACATGTTAGTAGTTGTCTGACAAAAGAATGAAATCTAATGGTATGAAACACTTGAAAGAATACTGATGCACTGTATCACAGGATTACATTTTGTTTTCAATAGGTGACAGGCTATCCAGAGCAGCAAGAGGAGCAGCCAGATGAGCGATATGAGGATGATGTTGAAGATGAGGTGAGGAAACACATGCATTTATTGACTAGTGTGCAGAGGAAGTGATATAAAATATTTTGTGAAAAATGACTTGTACCTCCCCTGTTCTCACTGCAACCTCTAGACTCTTGGTGATGCATGATAGAGAGAAGAGAGCAGGGGAGGAAGAGAATGAAGAAGATCCCTTCAGTGAGTATAATGAAGCAGAGTTACAATGCTCAAGAAGTCTTTTCCTATCAATCTTACACAAGTAGTGAAAAATGTAGAGAAGAATTTTAACCTTGTTCTGTTGAGTCAAAGTATAATGTCATTAGAATGTAAATGCACTAGAATGTTTTATATGTAGTGTAAAACCAGGATACACTGTGCATTTTGAAAATGATAAATGTCATAACACCTGCATGAATAATTAATTGTTTCAGGATCGTTATAGCCTGAATGAAAACACAGAAGCAGAAACTGAAAGAGAGCTTCCAAGAAAAAGTGATAAAAGAGGATGAAGAAGATCATATGGAAACCAATCAAAGGCCTGGGATGTGACTGAGACAGAGACTGCCTCTAGAGAGGTTTTTCACTTTGCTTTTTGACTGGCAGCAACAATGTTTTCTGACTTTAAAACATTCAAACTCCCCATTAGCTTTTTAAAAACAAGATTAAGTGGCAAAATAGAAGCTAAAGTGCAACAACTGGGATCACTTTTTTGGAAGCAACTGCTTATGCAGGTAATTTGGTAAGCATTTATATTTAATCAAAGGATTGTATCTTTTTGGTGCAATCTTACTAGGGCAATGAACTGGTATCCTGCTGAATAAAAGAAGTTGCTTGTGTCCATTTTAATTATTTTATTTTATTATACAAAATACCCCTCAATTCTGTACTAGAGAATTTTAAGGTTTGAAATAATTTTTGAAATAAAATTTTATTTTTAATTATTTCCTCACATATTAATAGTAATGTAGAATCGAGGTCAAGACAAAGAAGCAGAGGAAGAGTGCATTACAGACTGCAAATGCTTTAAATCTTACAAATGTTACTTTTTTTAAACCATTGTTGAGATGTATAACTAGAACTTCACGCACACCTTGTATTTTCCTATCAAGAATAAAAAAAATATAACTTTCTAATTAAACTATACCATCAGGTCTAATGTTGTGAATGAACATCCTATGCGGTTTTTATGCTTCTAAATTGGACCCTTTATATAATTTGTGAAATAGTGAAAATTATTTGAAAAACAATATGAATTTACATTTATGACAGAAAATAGAAATGTGGTATACATATACGCATGTTATTCTGTAAGTTTTTCATATAGTTTGGAAGGAAAGGGTTCTTTTATTTTAGTTTAAAATGTTAGGACTTCAACATTTCACTTCCAAGTGTGGAAATTCTTAGGCATTATATATTTTCTGTTTAATGAGTCTCTCATATAACAGAATATGGATGTATATGTCTAGCAATAATTTACTGTATGCAAAAATTCTTACATTGAGGATAAAAATTTTTTTTTTAGTTCCCCTTTTTATTCACATTTATTATTTATAAAATACTTTGTTGTTTTATGTTTATTGTTTTGCATATATATATATATATATATATATATAAAATTAAAATAAAAACTTTCCTTTAAAACATTTGCATAAGCTTAAATTAACTATCTGAAAGCAAAAAAAGAAAAAAGAAAAGAAAAGCTAAAGCGAACGCCCAAAAGACCGCGCAAGCTGATTGGCCAAGGGACGGAAGTCGTCACATTTCTCACAGCTCACGCAGAACACTTCCGACTTCCGACGTTGGTAAATATACAGTTATTTTTTTTCCCAGCTGAGCGTCACGGAATCCTTAGTAATTACCTCTCCGCTGTGGGACTTTACAGAGGAAGGCGAGAGCAGGTATTTCTTCATGCTGAGACTGTGATTTTATCATATTACCTCGACGAACGTCGAGATGGCCCCATTTATCTGCTGACTTTGATAGCCAGCTTGCTACTATCTGCCTTTGGGAGTGTTCGCTAGGTTTCTATCACTTAAAAACACTTTAAGCACTAAAGTAAAGCTTGAATAAGCCCAGGACGGAGTCTGTTAAATTTTAACCTAAATAAATCGGAAGAAAAAAAGTTACATTTTTTCTAGAAATAAAGACACTGGGTAAATACGTTAAAGATTGATATATCCCTTGTAATTGGTGGGATTGCAGGCTAAGTAATTTAACCACGGCACCCTATAGGTACACTTTCTGTTTTCGTCAACAAAATAACCAAGGTGTTAAATTACATAGCGTAGATTACATTGGACCTTGAAATAAGGCATATTCACGCCTTACATGAAACAGTTTTGGTCTTCATGAGTCTTTGATGGAATGCATCGTTCACACAGTTCCTACTCACCGGTGTAAACAACATTTGTACTAGCCAATGTATAAAATGCTGTGTATTTTTTATTATTTGTATTTGGAATAAATTCTTGGAAAAGAGAACGTTTTTAATAAAGATTTTATATATATATATAGAGAGAGAGAGAGAGAGAGAGAGAGATTATATAATTTTAAAGAAGGTTACAGGTCTCTTGGGATAATGCAATTTGCCCATTTGTACATGCAGTGGGCCCTCCATTGAGGATGACAATGGATGAGTTGAAGAATGAAGCTGAGACAAATTCGATAGTCTCTATGACATTATATGCAGTCATGTACCCTGTCTTCAATGAGGTATTTTCACAAATGCTTCAGTCTTCCCCAATATGCGGTTTTTAATAGTGTTTTGTGAATATTAGAAGTGTTGTCATGTACCCTGTCATCTGATTGTTGTTATTTCATACTACAGTTGGAGAGGATAAACTTGTCAGCGGCACAGACGTTGCGGGCAGCATTTATCAAAGTAAGATTTTCTGGTTATGTCTTGAATTCTTCAAGAATGTGTCTTTCATCAGCACTTTGGAAATCCATAAAATTATTTGGATGTGACATGCCGTCATATGGTAATATATTACTGTTTGAAAAGAGGAGTTTCATGCCTAAAATTCATGTTCTCTTTCTCAAAAGGCAGAAAAAGAGAACCCAGGGCTCACTCAGGATATCATAATTAAGATCCTGGAGAAGAAGAATGTGGAGATCAACTTCACAGAGTCACTACTGCGCATGGCTGCAGATGATGTGGAGGGTAAGAAAACACCATATGTCTCTGGTACCTTCCCTCTTTCTCAGACAGCATCTTTCCTGCTGGGTTATTCAGAAATGAACAAGACAGCATTAAAGACATAGTTCACCCAAAAATGAAAATTCCCGCATCATTCACTCACCCTCATGCCTTCAGTTGGAAATTAGCGACTTTGTGGCAGGATATATTTACAACTGCCAGCATTCATCACCAATAATATGTAAGAATTGTATAATGGAACGCTAAATGTAACGGGCAGGTTTAAACATGCCCCCATTTATCCACCAATAATATGTAGGATTTATATGTAAATTAGTTTAGGTATCTTGGCCGTGTTTGACCACCATTATGTGAAGGATATTAAAAATCTGATAAAAATTCTCCACCATTAAATATGTAATATAACAGGCTCATTGTATCTGCTCACAATTTATATGTAAGGAATTTTAGTTCAAGAAGGGAATTATGATTAATTCGGGGAATATTTAAATAATTAAGGTGTACTTTTCACTCGGCCACACTGAGTTGATATGACGCATGTGTTAACTCTTTAGAGTAAGGCCATTGAAAACAATATCACAAATATGTTAAAATATTGTTTGAGCATGGAGCGTAGATCTTTAAGCATCAATTGACGAGATTATTTATTAAAATATACCACTGTCAAATCCTCTTTGAATACAAACACGACTATATTTCTTATCTACAACATCAAAGTAATTAACACACATAGAGGAACATAAAACCAGGTTGATGAGTGATCTGTAACAGAATATGAATGGAAATGATCTTTAACAGAGCAAATGTAACTTAATATAGTCTATAGACCATGCCCTGAACTAGTGTTGCACGATTAATCATATCGCAATCGCGATGTCAGCCTTTGCCATTATATGACGGCAAATGCTGAGATTTTATTAAATAAATAAGTGCATATGTGGACATGACAGCCCATTCTCTCCGAGAGCTGTTTGTCAGTCTCAGTTTAGAGAGTGGCACGTGTGGTCATGTGAGTTTCCAGTGTGCATTGTGGAAATCAGGTTAAGATAGATGCCGAGCAGACCGACACTGAACTGGTGGCCAGAAAAAATAACACAAACACAGATCACAGCTTGGCGATATATATTTATATCATCAATAATTAAAGTTAATATAATATGGGAGCGTGACATGTAAATAAGCACAAACTCCAAAGCTGTCATTCTCTGTGCGGTCAGAGCAACCTGAGCAGGAGTCGAGACCGGGAGAGATTTAATGTTCCGCCGGCTGATGCGCACTCTAACACGGAGACGCTCGTCTCACCCTCGCTGTCTGCAGCTTGCAACGTGTTGCATCATTGATGAAATCATCATAAGATCAATCTTGTGTGAAAAATAACATTACAATTACAACAACAATAAAATGTGTGTGTGTGTGTATATATATATATATATATATACATATATATATATATATATATATATATATATATATATATATATATATATATATATGTATATATATATGTATATATATATATATGTATATATATATGTATATATATATATATATGTATGTATGTATGTATGTATGTATGTATGTATGTATGTATGTGTGTGTGTGTGTGTATATATATATATATATATATATATATATATATATATATATATATATATATATATATACACATACACACACAAAAAACAACAACAACAGTTTTAGTGGTATGATTGAGTGAACCACGCTTTTGTATCCAGTTTCCTTTTCAAAAGAGTTTATAGAAAGCACATGTTACATCCTACTTAAATGTCCCTGTTTGTTTGGACAATCTTATTTTCATGAAAATTAGTTTGTTCTTATTTATTGTTCTATTTTATTTAAGTGTAATATTGAGAAATTAACAAGTTTGCAGGAATGCAAAGTTATTATTTGATTTTGTAAAAATATTTTAATTTGAAAACACTTTGCATTTATAGTTGTTGTTGTTGCTAGTTTGTATTTTTGAGTTGAAAAATACACATTTCAGTATTATCGGTAATCTATTTGTGCATTTTCCTTGATAACCAAGCAAGTTGACTCATGATACTATTTGTTTATTATATCGCATATCGCAATATTAACCTCAATAATCACAATATGACATTTTCCCCAAATCGTGCAGCCCTACCCTGAACCATCGATACTTAATTTAGTATACCTCGATTTGCAATCGGGTTACCCGAAGTATGTAAATAAAACACCAGCACTTTGTAGCAAAAGTCTGGAGGTTTACTTGCATTTCATTGCATTTCCTTGCGTTGCTTTGGTTCTTTGGCTGAGTCCGTAGAAAGTTCTGGTAGTTCCATCGATGTTTTTGAACTCTGTTAAGATTGTGGCAGCTGTGGGGCCTGGGTAGATCAGCGAGTATTGACGCTGACTACCACCCCTGGAATTGCAAGTTTGAATTCAGGGTGTGCTGTGTGACTCCAGCCAGGTCTCCTAAGCAACCAAATTGGCCTGGTTGCTAGGGAGGGTAGAGTCACATGGTGTAACCTCCTCGTGGTCGTGATTAGTGGTTCTCACTCTCAATGGGGCGCGTGGTAAATTGTGCATGGTCGCGGAGAATAGCACGAGCCTTCACATGCGTAGTCTCTGTGGTGTCATGTACGACAAGCCACATGATAAGATGCATGGATTTATGGTCTCAGAAGTGGAGGCATCTGAGACTTCACCACCACCACCCGGATTTAGGTGAATAACCGGGCCACCACGAGGACCTAGTAAGTAGTGGGAATTGGGCATTCCAAATTGGGAGGAAAAGGGGATAAAAAAATAAATAAATAAAAGATTGTGGACACCGGATAATTAGATACTGGAATGATCAGATGGAGCTTTGAAGAGAGGCCTCCCGCAAGGGAGACTCGTGACTCCCCGTCACGTGTGTAAGTTAGCACAGAGAAGAGAGAAGAGCGTTTCGGAACTTTGCGTTCCAAGCTTTCCTGAACACTACATTTTGCGGAACCTGGGCAGAGGGGTGCCGAAGAAAGGCTAAGAGAAGAGCAAGATCCAAGGGCCAAGAGAGAAGAGTTTGTCCTAGGCGGGGAGGTTTTGTTGAGTTGAGGTTGGTCGCACCCCAAAGGTGTCTTGAGCCAATCAGAAGAGTCTTTTGTTGGATCACATGGTAATTTCTGCCCTCTTTAAGATAATTAATTTATGGCCTTTGTTCTATGGTTTGTCAGTTTTCCTGCTCAAAAAGTGAACATACTTTTATCCTGACTTTTGTATAATAAATCAGTGCAAGAGACATGACATTTGTTAGCATCAACTTTCTCTACATAAACTGGCAAGCATTTACACATGAAACATGACATACTTTCATGAATATTCAATGTGCTAGTTACAAAATATTAAAATACCTGATTCAAAATTATAATTTTTGTTAATTCGTTGGTTTTACAACATGGACAATACATTACCCATTATGAGAAGCATGCATTTGTCCATATTTTTAGTATCCTGGATTGAAGTGAAATGAGAAAAGTCCAAAGTCCATGTCAAATGTTCACGAATTAAGCTTCATGTGAGCTGGTGAGCCAAAAACATAATAATTTTAAGTGTAGAGAGTTGGTTATATTGAAGAACCATGTGATTTCACGGGTTTCCATGGCGATGGTTTTTATCTACTTCTTGGAATGTGTATGCCAGTTGTGGGGGGTTTTCTAGGAGTGTGTTCTGACAGATCTGTCCTTTGTATTTAAGACGGTTAAGATTTGCCAGAAATTCAGACTGGCCGGCACCAGTCTGAATATCTTTATTGCTCAGGAGAATGTCAGTGTAGATTCTATATTTAAGCCATTCTGCATAGAAATTGTTAATTCTTCTGCCTATAACATCCTACTCTTCACAGATGTAATTGACTTTCTTCTGCTGAACACAAATTAAGATTTTTTTTTAGAAGAATATTTCAGCTCTGATGATCTTCACAATGCACAAAGTGAATGGGTACCAACATTTTGAAGCTCCATTACATAAAGCAGCATAAAAGTAAGCCAAAAGACTCCAGTTGTTAAATCTGTGAGAAACAGATCTTTTTTACAATCAATCTCCACAATTGTGAAATTGATTACTTTCACATTCTTTTTTTTTTTTTTTTTTTTTTTTTGCATTTATGTAGATTTTGTAGCTTCAAAATGTTGGTACTCATTCACTTGCATTGTGAGGACCAACAGAGCTGAAATATTCTAAAATGCTCTATCTGTTTTCAACAGAAGAAAGAAAGTTGATCACATGTGGGAGGGCATGAGGGTGAGTAAATGATGAGAAAATTTACATTTTTGGGTAAACTATCACTCAAAATAGCACTCAAAATAATGCAAATGTTGATCTACCTTCCCAGTAATTTGAGAAGTCCCTTTCACTGTACATAATCTTTAGATCATATGCACTATTGTAGTATTTGAACCTGTGAGATGTGTGTAAGATGACTTCATTGTAAGAACTCTAACATATTTTGCAGAGTACATGATTGAAAGACCAGAGCAAGAATTCCAGGACCTGAATGAGAAAGCAAGAGCCCTCAAACATATCCTAAGTAAAATCCCAGACGAGATCAACGACAGAGTGCGCTTTCTACAGACCATAAAGTGAGTATCACATCCCTTGTCTTAACCTTATGTGGTATATAGGTTAAAGAGCTGTCTGGTAATAGATAGGCTGCAGGGTCGAATTCTCTAAAGAGCGATCCATGAGATCTCACTATTGTCCGCATGAGCAAGACCCTTAACCCCAGCTTGCTCTAGGGGGATTGTCCCTATAAGAAGTGTACTGTAAGTTGCTTTGGATATAAGCGTTAATGATAACTCTCTAAATGGTTTTTAAGCCTGTGGATTTTTCCCATTTATTGCCCTTCCATAAAGACTAGTGTTTTAGATTTAATCAAGTAATCAGCCAATGATTAATCAACTAAGCAATCTCACAAAGCTGTCAATAACATGGATACATAGACCTCAGGCGATATCTAGATGTAAAAGTTTAGTAGACATTTTAATGGGACCTGTTTGCTATTTTCTGCCCATTCTCTACTCTCTGACTGCTGAGTCAATGCTTCTTTCAGTTCATAAATGTATTCATCACTCCTGACCTTCATGCTGATTTCCACAGAGACATAGCCAGTGCTATAAAGGAGCTTCTGGACACAGTCAACAATGTGTTTAAGAAATATCAGTATCAGAATCGTAGGGTAAGCATTTTTTACTTCATAGAAACAGCATGCACAGTTGTACCTGCAAGTTGGGACATAGATCAAATTAAAAAAATAAAATTGAATTGGTTAATGTGGAGAAATATTCTTATTTCCAGGCACTTGAACACCAAAAGAAGGAGTTTGTGAAGTACTCCAAAAGCTTCAGTGATACACTGAAAACATACTTCAAAGATGGAAAGTAAGTAAGCAAGCAAGCAGTGTCTGTTGGTCCAAGCAGGCATCTGTTGGTAGTTTTACAGATCTTTATTACTTGTAAGATGAAAGTGCATTTCTCAATGAAAAATGAGCAGCCAATTGATGTCCTGAGCTCTGACTTTTTTCTTTTTCTCACTCACAGGGCAATAAATGTCTTTATCAGTGCCAACAGGCTTATCCACCAAACTAACCTGATACTGCAGACCTTTAAAACTGTCGCATAGGAGGCAAAGTTGTGATGTATGCAGAAGTGTGGAACCAGTTATATGTAATATACAAAGGATTTTATTAATATTATTATTTTGACTTTTGAAAGTATAATTTATAAACCTTGCTTCATTTGATGGAACATAAAATGACAAGTTTAAGACTAAACATGTTAATTTACTCTTAGTTTATCATTATTTCAACACTCTTTGACAGCTCCATTACCTTTTCTTTCACAGTTGTTCCAATCAAATGAAAGCCAAAATACTGCGCCTTAAAGTGTCATGCAACATTCCATATTCAAAGTGTAAATATTGGTATTCTTTCTTTGACGTTCAGGCATAAAGAATAAGAAATCAAAATTGTGTATTTAACAGATATTTGGTTATATATGTTCAATAAATAATTTACAAATGTTGAAGTTTGAATATGCTCTGTTCCAGGAGGTTTTGATTTATTCACTTAATAAATCCCCAGAGATGCAACAAGGAAGTTCAAAGCACTACTTTTATGTCTGCTCCATAATGTACATTAAGATGCACAGTTAATGGAAGAGAGATTGGATTCTCTGTGTGTTTAAGTTGAATTTTAATGATCTATGTAATATCCAAGTAGAGACAGAAGGGGGTATCCTGGGCTGAAAGATGCTGAGTTGCTACTCATTATGCTATTTCTTTTTGAACTAAAAATAAATAACATAAATCTTTCATTCTGAGCTTTTACGTCATATTTTTGTATTGGGTGAATTCAGGTAAATTGGGACACTTTTGTTATTGAGATGAAGAGTACCCACATAACGTATATTCAGCCACAATGTTAAAACCACCTGCCTAATATTATATAGGTCCCCCTCATGCCGCCAAAACAGCGCCAACCCGCACATCAGAATAGCATTCTGTAATGATATTCTTCTCACCACAATTGTACAGAGCAGTTATCTGAGTTACCGTAGACTTAATCAGTTCGAAGAAGTCTGGCCATTCTCTGTTGAACTCTCTCATCAACAAGATTTTTGTTTTTGGCACCATTCGGAGTAAATTCTAGAGACTGTTGTGTTTGAAATTCCCAGGAGATCAGCAGTTACAGAAATACTCAAACCAGCCCATCTGGCACCAACAATCATGCCACAATCAAAATCACTGAGAACACATTTTTTCCCCATTCTGATGTTTGATGTGAACATAGCTGAAGCTTCTGACTCGTAACGGCATGATTTTATGCACTGCACTGTGGCCACACGATTGGCTGATTAGATAATTGCTGTTGCCAGATGGGCTGGTTTGAGTATTTCTGTAACTGCTGATATTCCTGTGATTTTCACTCAAAACTCTCTCTAGATTTACTCAGAATGGTGCCAGAAACAAAACACATCCAGTGATCGGCAGTTCTTCAGATGGAAACGCCTTGTTGAAGAGAGAGGTACAATTTTGAATGCTATTCTTACGTGCGGGTTGGCGCTGATTTGGTAGCACAAGGGGGAACTACACAATATTAAGCAGATGGTTTTAATGTTGTGGCTGATCGGTGTATATGGAAATAGATATGCAGTGTAGTTTCTTAATCTTTAGTGGGTCAATTTGACAACTCATTTTTATACAACAATAGTTCACCCAAAAATGAAAATTCTCTCATCATTTACTCTTATGCCATCTCAAATGTGTATGAATTTCTTTGTTCTGCTGAACTCCAATTACGAGTTTTAGATGAATAGCTCTGCTCTTTTGGTCCATAAATGGCAAGTGAATGGCTGCCAAATTTTGAAGCTCAAAAAAATCACAAGTCAGCATAAAGGTAATGAATGTCTTCAGAAGTGATATAGGTATGGGAGAGTAACAGATCACTGTAACCTTCTTGTGTTTTTGGTGATTCACATTCTTCATACATATCGTCTCCTACTGGGCAGGGAGAAGAATTTCTAGCAATAAATTACTTGAATATTGATCTGTTTCTCACACACACCTATCATATCTCTTCTGAGCACATGGATTAAAATACTGCAGTCATATGGATTGCTTTTATGATGCCTTTTTATGGTTTTTGGGGTGTCAAAATTTTGGCACCCATTCACTTGCATTGTATGGACCAGCAGAGCAGAAATATTCTTCTAAAAATCATAATTCGTATTCTGTAGAAGAAAGAAAGTCATCTCTATCTGGGATGGCATGAGGTTGAGTAAATGAGAGAATTTTCATTGAAATTAACTACTCCTTTAACCCATTAATTTAAATTGTGTTGACACCCTCATGTTGCTCCAAACCTGTATGGTTTTCTTTCTCTTGTGGATCATAAAAGATGGCGTTAGGTAGAGTGACCACATGGAACAACATGAGGGTGAGTACAAAATTACATTTCATTTTTGGGTGAACAGGTACTTCAAAAATTCCTTAAGCACTGTTACATACCTCCTGCTGCTGCCTCAGATATGCGTGTGGTAAAATCTTAAGCGGAAAGCATAAGTTACTGTTAAGGCAGGGCGACAGATGATACTGGTGAGCAAACCATTTATTACTGACTCTAAATAGAACACCCAAGGCTAGCACAGACAAGTTGCTGCCTCTGCTTTAATAACTAATGATGCCCTTTTAGGCTCACCGATTTGTCTTGTGAAAACTATTTGTTTGAAATCATTTGTTGAAAAGTTCCTAAGTTTGTAGCTGCAGCAGATTGATCAATCATAGAGACTCATTGATTGGAAATGTCAGCAAGTGCCCCTGTCTGTGTCGATTATTATATTGATTACTTGTTTTCTACCTGTCGATATAAGACTGAGGACTGCTGCTTCCTGGTGGCGGGTTCAGTGGAGCTTCTGTCTGTGAGTCTGATAAAGCGAAAGTGGTATGTGGTAAAACAGCACATAGTCCGTCCTTTGGCATCAGCAGAACCTGTTGAAAAGGCTGAAGAGGCCACCAGTCCGCTGTTTCACGGGGACTTTTGACATTGGAAATGCTGCTGCCACATTCCTCCAATGCTCTCTTCATAATAAGTGCTATTTATAGAATAAAATCAACCCAGAGAGTTGGTATCTCTGAAGTACAAATTCTATTTCATTTTCAAAGTGGCCTTTCCATTTGGAATTTTAAATTTAAATCAGATGCTCAAAGTCATTCCAGTCAAAATGTCCAATTTAATTTATACACGGTGTTTGATATTCATGTGATGCTCCTCCAGTCTCCTGGATACAGAAAGTGCTGGCATTAATGTAGAATGCCCATGAGTCAGTGCAGAATTAGCATTTAAAATGGTCTGAGTTGCGTTTAATGAGCCTATACCAGGGACAGCTTTGTTTGTGTCTGTGTTCTTGGAAGATCAGAGAACACGTTTACACATTTGGACACAAGTCCAGAAGTGTATAAGCCTATGATTCATAAGTTCACACACAGTTAATCACATATATCTATAGGTCTTAACTATTTTGAGTTTAATCTAAAGAGTTATAATTATAAGCATTAATTTCACTACAGGTTAATTAGGAATAGTTTTATGCTTGTTATACTGCTCAGAAATAACTTTTTCGAATTACTTTCTTTGCTATGCTTTCTTTAATTTGATCAATATCAAAGTTTTTAGTTATACCTGAAGTCTAATATTGATGGGTTCCCTCTCAAGTAAAATGTTGGTTTCATTCTAGATTAATTAGAGTAAGGTTTACGGTTGTTATTATATGTCAAAGTTCATACCTGAAATATACTCACCAATGTGAGCTCTGAGGATTTCAATCATTTTTAGAGGCACGTATCACATCAGTTATCATACATCGATTTTTGGATGAAACACTCCCAGTATCTCTTGCCAGGATATATGAAGAGCCATCAGAATCCCTGCTGATATTACTGCTGGAGAGAGCACTTTGGTGGAGAAGTGGGACCTCCTCACACCATTAGTTATCATAGCAACATGCTTGATTGATAGATTGCTGAGTGCTTGTTTATTTTTGCCTCAATCTGAATGTGTGTGCGGGTGCAAAAACTGGGTGTCCTACTGTAACCTAGGTCATTAAAATGCAGAAATCTTTCAATCCACAGGTATTTGTGTACTCTTCCATGAAATTAAAATTGTTGTTGAACCATGGATTAACTTGGGGCGAGGTAATTGAATACACACGCATAAGTACTTTCATAGTAGTGTGTCCTGCATACTGTCTCAGCACACAGCATGCATTTAATGGTACTTTGTTTAATATTAATACAGTCCTCAGTCTTTGTACTGTTATTGTGCAGTTCTTAAGTCAAGATGATAAAAAAATAAAAAATCTTTTTTTTGATGAGCTGTAAAATGAACCTCTTTTTTCATCCACTTGATTCCCTCATGTCAAGGAGAACTTGGTAAACATGAACTTCAAGGGATTTGATATTTAAAACGCTGACCAAGTTTGAATGAATCATGAATTATTCAGGTTTCTTTCCACAGTAATGGACAAGTGTGTGTGTGTGTGTGTGTGTGTGTGAGTGGTCATTTGTATGTGTAAGATAGGATAATTTGTTGTTTTGTCAGGGTAGGGACTAGGGAGGTTGAACTGCTGTGGGCATCCCCCCAATCTTCCCATATCAGCCACTGGATGCCAGTATAGTACTGACTGATACCCTGGCTGCAATCTAATGGGTTTCTTATTTAAATGTCTCAACTTGTAAAGCCTATTATCCTAATGTGGCCAATTAAAATAACATTGCTAGTCATTTAGAGGATGTATGCTGCCATTCAATGACATAAAATTCAGGTAGACACTTTAAAAGTTTCTACAGTGACTACTAAGCTTGAGATGTTGGTTGACCTTGATGCTTTCCCTCTAGCAGCATGTCAGATTCTCTGAGCACTTTGGAGGCAATCCTCTGCCTGTCTCTGTTCACAATTGCCATAACACTTCTCACAAGCAGAAGGGTGAAAATTCCCTCACACAATGTAATTGTATCAAACTACATGTTTGAGCAGCAATAGAACAGATGTTTTATTTTCCTGTGTTCTTACACCTCCATAGTTTCCCTCTTAACTGCAACTTTGCAACAGCCTTATAATTTCTAGAAACAAAGATCCGTACAAGTCTTTGCAGAATCAGAACTGTAAATAGGAGAGACGGCAATTAATAATGGATATGTAAATTCTGCCATCATTTACTCACCCTTGAGTTGTTCCAAATCCTTACGGCTTACTTTCTACCATGAAAAGCAAAAGATTTTCAGCACAATGTTAGTTTCAGTCACGCTCATTGCAACCTTTTTTTTATTTTCCATACAATGAAAGCTAATAGTGACCAAGGCTAACATTCTACCTAAAATCTCTTGTGTGTACCATGGAATAAATACATTTATATTTTTGGATGGACTGTCCAATTAGTTTCTATTCAGGACAAAATTTTAATTCACAACTGAAGATCTTCAATCAAATCTAGTGATTATGTCCATTTTGCTCCATGAGGAGCCAGCTGTTTTTAATGCAGGGGCAGCATGGGTCAAAATACTGGTATTTCAGTAGGTCAGCTGTCTGATATGCTCTACAGCAAAGGCTAGCCCACTTGGGCTGTTTCCATTACTGTTTAAAGCACAATAGATTAAATCCTCTCTCTCTCTCTCTCTCTCTCTCTCTCTCTCTCTCTCTCGACTTTCCTTAAAAAGGTTTATCTCAATAATGTGTTTCAGGAGAGGTCAAAAGTCAGTCCTCGCAATCTCCAATGCTCTGTTACAAATAAATTCAGAGCTTTAGCATATACTTTATAGACACCAGCTGATAATGGTTGTGCTTTTGAAAACGTCCTGTTTATTCACCCTCCTGCCCCCCAGAAGCTCTTTCTCATACTTTCCTGGTCTAAAACTTTAATTCTTAAAGGGATAGAAAAAAAATGTGTTCGGCCATCATGTACTCACCGTCAAGTTGTTCCAAACTTGTTTGACTCTCTTCAGTGAAACGCAAACAAAGATTTTTTTTAAAGGTATGTAATGTGTTTTTTGTGTGTGTGTGTGTGTGTGTGTGTATGTGTATATTTATAACATACGTCAAACACAAGAAAGTGTAAATGAGCTTCTCTCATGAACCCACCAAGGAGCCTGCAGATATCAAGATTTATAGTGAAAGAGGAGTTCCATTTTGGTCTGTTTCTCACCCAAAACCAATCATATCATTTCAGAAGACATGGATTAAACCACCCGAGTTACATCGATAACTTTATGCTGCAGTTGCAGTATATGCTTTTTGGAGCTTGAAAGTAATGAAATCATAGAAATCACAGAATTAAACATGGCTACTATAGTAACACATTTTTACTGTATTAACACCATATCGCATGATATGAGCGTGAAGCGATCATCTGTGTTCTGCAACTGCTTTCGGGTCCTTGAATAACATATAATGTGCGAGTAAGTGCTTACCTAAGATGGTAAGATGGTGCCCCCCTAGGGAGTTGGTGCCCTACGCAGACTGCCGCTCTTGGCCCAGAATTTTCAGCATGAATAGCTAACCCTAGAATGGCTTTAGTACATGCTGACGCACGATTGTCAATTTGCTAATGCCAGAGTAACTTATAGCACTTTTAGTTGTTTCTAGCTTGCCAAGTTCAATAATATTTGGCTGAAGTTTAATAAAAGTTCCAAGTTAATTTTAAAAATGTATGTTTAGCGTATCTTTATGATTTTATGATGATGGTTTAACTAGTATTGTAGCCTACATTTACTTTTCCACATGCCTTTTTCGTCAGGTAAGTAGATTACTAGCTCATCAAAACTCAAAATGTATCGATATATTCTAATATACTATTTTCATATAACACATATTATAATTTGTCGATAAATATACTTTTTGCTTGTCTGGAGACTTTTACCTTTGTGTGTTCGTGTCCTGTGTCACACACAAGCCCTCAGCACACAATGGTAAACCTCTCTGCTTTTTCTCTTTGCTTTCCTTACAGGGCCGAGTCTTTCCTGTAAATTAGCAGAGTAAAACCAAGAAAAAAAAAACTGGAACATCCTCATTAATGTTTTCCTCTCACACCATCGCCAAAAGACTGATCTGTTACGTACATTCTACTGATTTCATTGCACCACCAACCAAGAAATCAGAAAGAGTAACTACAGCAACTGCCAAAAATTGGCACAGAACAATGTGGTTTTGCAGTGAGAACTGTTCGACCTGATGGTGGAAAAGTGGATTCTGTTTCCACTAAACTATTGGGGTGCAAATAGCCGCGCTGTGTGTCAGGTGCTATTTTAAACCTGGATGCAAATAGTCACTCTGAATTAAAATTCTGTTATAATTTACTTATACGTTAAAATCATTTACATGTTGTTTCAAACCAGTATGATTTTCTCTCTTCCGTGGAACACAAAAGTAAATGTTAGACAGAATGTTATGGGACTGAAATATTGGTTTGGAACAACATGAAAGTGATTAAATAATGACAGAATTAATTTATTGGTTTCCCATGCAGATTACAAATCTAATAATAATTGTGTACCCTGATATTACCCCAACCCATTTTCAGTTTATTTGTCCAAAGCTTCACATGACAACTGCAGTTTTATTTTCATTCACTACACATTACACAGTTGCAGATCATTCAATAGTACATGTGTTTAATTAAAGTGAACTGTAGTAGATTACATGGGATCCACTTAAGGTTTGAATTAGTAATGTGTGTTAATTATGCATGGGGCACTGGCTGTTGAAAAGTGTAGATTATGGGCCGGTCGGCCTTACAACACCAGTGTGATACTTTAGTAGTATGAACCCTCACACTGTGTCCATGCACAGGCGCTGTGGGCTCGTTTTAATTGCATCAGGCAGCGCCTACAGCCAGAGTACTGGGCAAGAGCCTCCCTTCTCTCTACTTAATGTCTGAGATGCTTTCGAAAGTTGCTGGTCCCTGTGCGGCAGCTGAGTCATTATGCCGGGCAGTGCCTCTCTGTGGCTTTGCAAATTTTCCCTGCATTGATGTTCTTCCATCTCTCCTATTCTCCCCTAGCCTGCTGTTTGTGTGATCAGTTTCTGCCCTTCCTGCTCTGCAAAAATGCATTTTGATATTGTTTATTGTGTATAACCAGGAAGAGCAATTGAGCAGATGCATTCATATCTGTGAGGGGGGGGAAAAAATCCTTGATGGGATGTAAAATTTCATAATATTCCCAAACCTTCAAACATTTTGCATTCACTCCATTCAGCATTTAAAAAAAAAGAGGGAGATACCATATGAACCATCCAGCCCCTGATACACTAGATATACTATATATGTATTCTTAAGGTATTTTGAACTCAAATCTCCATCTGAACTACTTTAAATAATGAAATAAACATTGCAACATGAGCTTTGCAATGTTGCGCTATTGTATTGAAGGAAGTTTGTACATTTGCCCGATTCTACAATCATCTCAAAATTGATATTTACATGTATAGATTACCATCTCAGCCCAAACCTTGTTTGGATCCATACGCATGAATGCATTCTGCTAAAAACCTTATTTGAAATTATAAATTATAAAAAAATTATTTGTATGTCGACTTTCCCTCTTTGCAGAGAAAAAAACGCCTTTTGCAATTGAAACAATGCTCCTGAAGCACAAGGTAAAAAGTGAAAATAGTTTTGCGTCTCCTGTGAGTGCTGGAATAAATGAATTGGTAAGTAGTTTGTTTGTTGGGGTTTTGCTCTGTAGTATTGTGGAGCACCTCTCTCTGTAAATTAGGTCCCAATGGAGCAGTGCATCACAAACCCCTGCACTGATTGTGCGGCTAAAGCGTCAACCAACTAACTGCACTCCATTTGCATGAAAGAATCACAATCAGGCCAGGCATACGTATTTTATTTAAAGTCATCTTAACCTTTTTTTTGCAGATATCATAATGCACGTAGCATTATCTTCATAACTGCATTTAGCACGATTACTGCAAAGGTATGTGAGATAACATTTACACCTTCCTCCTGCTGATGGAAATGCTGGGATTCGTGCAGTACAGTGAGAGAGAGAGAGAGAGAGAGAGAGAGAGAGAGAGAGAAAAACGAATATGCCAGGATTACAGCAGGAGATGACAAATTATAGTTACATGAGATATACAGACAATGTACCAGGGTATTGCGCATATGGTGCCTGGTCTTCTGTTTCTTCTGTATTCCAACGTGTTTTACGCATGTTTGTGGCTCGGCACATTTTGCAAAAATGGTCGATCTCTTGTGGCTTATCAATTTCACAGACGACTGAGTCAAATGCATATACGTTCTCCAGTGTCTTGCTCTGTATATTCCTCAGCAAATAGGTTGGAGGATTAGTTGATGCAATCGGGTAATACAGTGCTCTCTGCAGCGGTGCTCGACGACTCTGCAAAATCCCTCAACAATGACTGTATGAAAGTTAACTTACACAAAAAATAAGAGCTGTTTAGCTCGGAGAGCCACATTCCTCTCCAGCATTATTTCTTTTGCCTCTGTTGGGCCTCTATGTGGACAATTCTAAATGTGCGAAATACAGAGATCCAAATGCTGTCTGTCTAAATGTACTCTTTAGTGTGTGTGTGTTTTTTTAGTTTTTTGTTTTTTCAACTCAATGTTCTGATATTGTGCTTATTGCCTGAAGATAAATACTCTTCTCCAACTGTAGTCCACTGTCTCATCCTGGTGATTTACAACACCAACTCATTCCTTAAATCAATTACTCCTCAGCTAAACATTCAGACTCTGAGTCCTTTTTAGTTTAGCTGTGACACTAATGGCAGCCTGTAATACTCATAACTCCCAAGCGCATTGAGCAGGAGCTCTCCTTACCCCTATTGCAGATGGAGCTCACGCTTTTCCTTGAGTCCCAAGGGGCCTCTGTGCATTTTGAGGCATTTTGAGGCTTGCCTGGAGGAGTGATTGAGTTTGGACCTAATTTCTGCCACTCTGGCCCTGCGAGCAGGCTGTAAAGGTCCTGCTTACAAATCACTCCCACAGCGTAACTGCATGGGCAACTGTGTGCGTCTGCCGCAAGAACATTAGATTAATTAACGCTTCTGTGTTTGGCACAATTGGAGCTGCAAATGTTAGCATAGTGATTAGGTTTATCTGGCATTTATGTGATAAACTGTAGATTTAGGACACAGCGATGCTGGATAACAGTGAAAAGAGTGTTTACGTTCGTACATTTTTAGTCTTGTGAAAATAGTGTATTTTCACAGGTGGTGTGTGTTGATGAGTCAGTGTTTGCACTGGGTGAAGCGTATACATGAGCGGCTGCGTTGTGCATGTCCTTGCATTTAGATCTGTTAAGAAGAGAGGACTTTCTTCAGTTCTCTCATCTCAATTATGCTGGCAGTAGTTTTGCAGTAGAATGCAGTTCTTTCCCTCTGAAGGCTGGACACAGATCATTTAGCTTAGGATTTCCCATGCAGCCTAATCAGAAGCCATGATAGGCCCTCTGACAATACAGTAAATTAGCTGCAGCATCTTCTTATAGCTGTGACTAGAGGTCCGTAGCTAAGACGAAATAATTATGTCAAATTAATCCTTTCTTGTCCAAATGTTGTCTGTCCGAAAGGGACAATATGCACTGTGCTCCGAATATCATTTAGAAACCCATACGAAAGAAAATAACAAATTAGATCTCTTTGATCACTCATCAATGTTTCTCTTAAACAACAATGGGATTAAATGGAGAGCAAATAAAAGGGGTCTCCTGCTTAGGTCTCCTGCTTCTCGTACTTTTCTCTTAAAAATAGTATAACAGATTAAAAAATCAAACTATGCTCAGATTTGAAACTATTGAAGACAAAAGTCAGAGATTTCAATATGAGCTCAAATGTTTCTCATCAAGTTCTCTCAAGACCAAATTAAGCTATGCTATCCATATACATTTTATAGCACTATGCGCTTACTCCAGAATTTAACGAGCTGTGTTGGAGGTAATGTGATTATAAAGTAATTAGTTACTGTAATCTGATTATTTTTTATTCAAATAGTAGTGTAATGGATCACATTTTAAATTCTTGTTATCAGATTATAGTAATTGACTTTTCATGTTACGAACACAACTTGGGATACTCATATTTCCAATAAGTAATATTAGTTTTGGGAAAAGTGTTAGAAGGGGTTTTCGAAAGTAACTTATAATATAATTAGTAATGTGATACATTTTTCCTTGAAATATTGAGTAGTGTAATCTGATTACAGTTTGAGAAGTAATTAGTATATGTAGTGGATTACTTTTTTGAAAAATCTTTCCCACAGTGTTTAAGAGAAACACCTCAGACAAAGTTGACACTTAAATGGAACAACTGAGAACCCAATTGCACTTTTAGACAGTTTCTCAGTTCTTACCACTTGTTTTTCAGTCAATGCATATTGTACTCATTTCCCTTTGCATGTGATTTATGCATTGTTATTAGTAGTGTGTTGCCTGGAATTGTGGGACTTAAAGGGATATTTCACCCCAAAATGAATATGTCATCATTCACTCACCCTCAGGTTGCTCCTAATATGGATGTCCACAGTAAGTGCTTGCAATAACTGGTTAATTGTGAGGGTTCACAGATGGTTATACAGTTATTTGTTGGGGGTGGAGACTTGGGAATAAAGAATGTTTATTGCAATATGTATGAGTCAAACACTACTCAAAATAGCAGGGAATAAAGTGTAAAGTGAGCTATGAGCCTAAAAAGCACAATATATAGATCTTCAAATTATAAAATCACTCGCTACTTCACTCATGTGGAGTAACACTGCTGCAGTTTATTAGACTCTTTGGGATGCTTTGATTTTTTAAATGGTTTAGCATTTAACTATAGGAATTATTGTCTGCATACCAGAGCAAAAGGGAAAAAACATTAGCTTACCGTTTATCAAGCGCTGAAACTTTGCCAGGTTAATATTAATCAGGAATGTGTAACAATTTATCACATTAAGTCCTCTTTGCAACCTGAATATCTTCAAAATGTAGAATCTTTGTGACACTTGCACTAAAAAAAGCTAGAAGCAGCGCAATGTGAATGGTAAACAAGAACGAGGGAGTCTCGAAATGCATTTAAAAATATTGAAGTTCTTTTTAACCTTGACAATGTCTAAAAATATTTGCAAAATGCTGAAAAAAAGTGAGATGCAGCGCATCAAAAGAGGGTCCGTCGAGTTCAAAGACGTCCGTCCAGCGCGTGTTTCCATAGAAAAACAAATAGAAAACAGAGGAGATTTCCACAAAACCACATGTAAACAGCCCCTTCCCTGCCCTATGCTTGTTAGCTTTGTCGGGTTCTGTCAGGCTTGGATCGGGTTGGAGACCATTACACAGAAGGAGATGTTAAAACTTGAGGCTCTAAAAACTTAGGTTTGAGTATTTCACAGAAGACAGTTAGTCATATAGGTTTGGAACAACATGGTTAACTATCTGTTTAATAACTGAATTACTGTGATAGAAGATTGCTATTATAAATGTGCTAGACAAGTTAGAGGTTATCTTGAGTCATTTAGCGACTGCAATGTTCCTCCGTTACACGTGCTGTGAATGTTGAAGTGAACCTCTGGCATGTAGAACAGATATCTTTCAGTGGTAACTGTATCAGTACATCTGTAGATCAAGGCGTGAATTTAATGAGTGAATTATCCCTCCAAATATTTCTAATAGCCATCTTTCTGCACATTCATATGCTCTCCTCCCCTTATTAAGCAATTAGGCCATTTTGAAGATACTGTAGTCTTATCGATCACACAAGTTTTGCTTTCTATTATTGGATAACAGGCAATTGGCTTATCTGTGCAAAGCATGCCACCATATGACAATCTGATAGATGGATACCCCACAAAACACAATGCAGCCATCACATCTTCACTGTCAGTGACAGGGCTTCTATTCAAGCTACAAAAACATCTGCATCAATCATCGCCTCGGCACCTTTTAAAAACAATGGCTTTGGGACTCACTGGAAATGGCAAATCAGTAATTTTAACCTCATTGTCAAGCAGGGACAAAACAGGGTCTCATTCTCTAACTCCCACCTCTGTGTTTTTCGAGCTGATAAAGTCAATCCAACATGTCTGCATAACTAATAACGCTTAATCACAGCCATTAGACCACCACGAAGTAAAAGGCATCGAATACGTCCCCGCTCCCACTAGAAAAACGGTGAGACGTCTGGCTGTTTTCTTAATGAAGGTACTCTGCGATAACGATGTTCACGTTCCGTTCCACATTCGGAGCGTGTCTGGGAATCTTTATGAATGTGTGATTTAAAGGATTTAATTGATAAGGAGACTGAAGGAGGATAATGAAAAGCACTTTGATGGCTCTCATTCGGGATGCTCCGTTACTCGTCTGTAACCTCAGGCCTCTCTGCAGTAGCAATTATCAAAAGCATGTAACCCGGTGAGAGCCATCTGCAGCCTCTGGGAGAGTAATGTTCATGAAATAGATTCAGTTTCCCCAGAGCTCCAAATAAAAGCCACAATGTTGTCCAAAAAATGTGAACTTTCATGAGTCACTCTTGTTTTGGGGTTTCTAAGTGTACAAGATCAATTACATCCAGTATCATGCAAATACGATTTGTTTTGAGGAGGTCTTGGTTGGAAGACAAGTAGTTCTTGGTCAGATCTGTGGTACTCCAGGCTACATGCAACTCTTACATACACAATAAAGCCAAACATTAGTGGATCCCCAAACACCACACCGGGTGTGTATAATCACGACCCGGCCCCGCCCTCCACCCTGTCAGCATTTCAATTCTTCCCAAAGGTGTTCAATGCATTTTAGTTCTGGGGTTTTTGCAAGCACGTCCATTTCTTCCATACTGAAATCCAAAGTAGAAGGGGGTGTCCACATACTTTTGGGCTTGTAGTGTATATATGAGTAGCAGTGTTCTTATTTAAGCACAGATATAATATCGATGTTTAAAGCTTAATAAAAGTCGTTTTTTTCTTCTCCTTTGTGTTTTCATACTTCATCATGATGATAGAAGATTTCAGGCTGTTGAGAAACCAGTCTGAGAATTGATTTACAGAGGAGTCGATTCTTGAGAGGTCTCTCTTCCTCCCCACACTCTCTGTGTCTCTTTCTCTTTTCCTTTCTTTTTTATTCTTTTGCATTGACTTTATCACTCCTGTTCTTACAGTGCCACAGGACAGTTGTTGACAAGCATTTGGGTCTAACTAAAACCTGCTTGTAGGTATGATCAATAATGATAAATAATAATACCTATACTTCATTCCTCAAGGGAGTAATAATAAAACAAAGACACTTTTGCTGAACTGTTTCCTTAGCATTGTGCTACTCTGAAATTGCTACACTTCAATGTCATGCAATTGTTCTATCAATCCCCCCAGGGAGAAAGATTTTTGAAAGCAATTCCCCAACTTTCTCATTATACAAGCAGGTGTCAGAAGGTCAGATTTTATTTTCACAATTAATAAATAAATCAACACACACTTTGCCGTTGACATCTCTGTATTGAACAAATGTTTAAACAATTTAAGTCACTTTGTCACAAAGTGCAGTTCATAGAGCACAAATGTCTTTAAATTGTGTTTTTATTTTCTCTAGAGGATGTCACGAGTGCCAGTTATTTACATTAATAAGAAACAGATTTGCCAACAGACAGTGAGCTGTCAGCTACCATGAAATGTGCCACAGTTCTTGTAAGCAGTTGGTTAATTTGAAATCAAATATTGGAGTTTATGAGCAAATAACTGTCAGTTTGTAGCTGCGAAACGAAATCGATGGTTATTGTTTTTTATATTAATCAAATAGGCAGATTTCAAAATTCAGCCAACTGTCTGTGTTTATGAGTTCAGTTCAGAGCACACATGCAGGGAAGACATCAGTGGGGGGTTTACATGATTTAGAGCATTATATTTCTCAACAATGCTAATTTGCCGTTACAGTTCCCAGCGCTATTCAGAACTGCTTTTGAAAGCTACCGAATCAGTGCATATTTAAAGGAATAGTTCACCCAAAAATGAAAATTCTCTTATCATTTACTAAACCCTCATGCCATCCCAGAAGTGTGTGACTTTCTTTCTTCTGCAGAACACAAATTAAGATTTTTAGAAGAACATCTCAGCTCTTTAGATCCACACAATACAAGTGAATGGTAACAAAAACTTTGAAGCACCAAAAAGCAAATAATGTTAGCATAAAAGGAATTCATAAGACTCCAGTGGTTTAATCCATGTCTTTTAAAGCGATCCTATCTGTTTACGGTGAAAACAGACCAAAATGTAACTCCTTTTCACAAAATCCCGACATCAGCAGTCTGCTTGGCGATCATTATTTCAAGCACTATTACACTTCCTAGTGCCATCTAGCACTTTGTGCATGCATCCTGCGTTAGTAAGTATAATTATGTTTGAAATCATGATTGTGCCTACGGACTGCAATGGCCAGATATTCAGTGAAAAAGCAGTTCTATTTTTGGTCTGTTCTCACCCAAAACCGATGGGATCGCTTCAGAAGACATTAATTAAACCACTGGAGTTGTATGGATTACTTTTATGCTCCCTTTATGTGATTCTTTGAGCTTTTGGTCACCATTCACTTGCAATTCACATGCACTTGAAAATCTTTGTGTTCTGCAGAAGAAAGAAAGTCATACTCCTCTGGGATGGCATGAGGTGAGTAAATAATGAGAGAATTTTCACTTTTGGGTGAACTATCACTTTCAGCAATATGACATGAGGAAGAATGCTGCTACACAGGATATATCTGCATAGATGTGATTTGGCTGGTTTGGCCTATTTGTTCCTAAATTTGCTCTGATAACGCAAAGCAGGATCGAGCAAGCAACACACATGCAGACAAACATTTTAGCAAGTATTGGAAAAGCTACTTTAGAAATGTAGCTTCCCATGCTACATGCTATTTACTACTTAAAATAGCTTAACGACAGTCAAGCTATTGACTGTCTCACATATTGACTCACAATGCAATATTACAGTTTACTAACAAACTAAACTACATTTAAGGATATTTTTAACATCACTGCTTCAAGTAATGTATAAAAATGAAGAGCCATGTGGTTTGAAATCACTGAGGTGGAATTATATATTCCTAAATATTAAAATATAACTTTCAGATTATATTTATTTCTGCAATCAGTTCTATAAACATATTTATACAGTTAAGTCCATACATGATGGCGTAGTGGGTTAAAGCGATGAACTGGTAAGCAGAAGGTTGTCGGTTCAACCCCCACAACCATCACCATTGTGTCCTTGAGCAAGGCACTTAACTCCAGGTTGCTCTGGGGGGATTGTCCCTGTAATAAGTGCACTGTAAGTCGCTTTGGATATAAGCGTCTGCCAAATGCATAAATGTAAAATGTGCTTCTAGATTTTGCCTTTATTTACAGGACAGCAGGGTGAAAATGAGGAAATTAGATATGACCCATGTGTGACTCAAACCTGGATCCCCGTGAACCAACACCTCTCGAATGTCTTTTGCCGTTCTTACTCTAAACTTGTTTAGGGGCCCGTTTTTTAACTACAAGATGTCAAGTGGCCTCCATGAACTATGAATCATGCAATTACCATATCTCTACAAGTCTATGTATGTTTCATATCAGATTCCGTCGCTGCAACTGCAGTGTTAATTTGCTTCATCTCCAAAACTAATTGCAACACAATGTTTATTTTGCTTTGATCAAGATATATTCAAAAGTGTTTGTCCTCATTGGGTTCAGAACAAATGCAGACTATAGTGAAGGAGAGTACAGATTAAAGCTGCATGCCAAAGCTCTCTAGTATGAGATGGAAGAAAAACATGAAACAGTAGTGACACAAGCGAGATGGGGGAAAAAAAAGTGTTTCTTTTCAAATAGACATAGACAAAGAGAATTCAATTCAACCTCTGTTATCATTGTGTTCTTTTATATCTAGACTCTGTAATAAAACTCCTAGACAGACGTTCATTTGTTTGTCATCAACCGAAAAAGAAGTGTGGGTTTATGCTCACAGAACAGAAAAATATTACAGTTTTGATTCCCCAGTCTATAATCTGTGTATTCAATGAACAGAGAGGTTTATTACTTTCATAAAATTAGTTTTTGGCATCTTCAATAAACAAGTCAGTAAGACTTTGTTTAAAATATGACACTGTTCCACTATAGTATGAAATCCTCATTTTGTTCTTTCTGTACTTTTGTGTTTTATATTAGCAGCTGGGTTTCTCATTTCTTTGTACATTTTTGATGATGAGTCTTTTTTCATAAAAATGTAAAACATTTAGACCACTGTAAATAGTGAGTACTTATAAAATAATAATAAAAAAAGACATTATGTTCTTGCGTTTCTGCTCTTTAAAATAACATTACCAAAAAATCTGCAGATCCATTTTTTATTACAGCACAAACAATTTCAAAGAACTTGTCCTTTTTCTTAACTGGAGCATCATAATGCCGGCAGTAGTTTAATTACTTTCTTATTGCTGCAAGACTTAGAGCTAATGAATCTGAGCTGTTTAATTTCCATCATTTTACAATGTCCTACAAATATTAAACACAAGACTGGTGAAGGATAGTCTATGATACCTACTGTATATTCTGTGACTGCTCTCTGCAGTACAATGTATAGTCTGCATACTTAATTTTCTCTATATTAAACATTATATGGAAGACAGGAGAAACAAAGAACACAACACAGAAACAGGCTGTACTTGTGTCTGCTTATTTGTTCAACCCCCTTTGATTTTCGGCACACTGTTAATTCTATAATCAGACAGCAAGGAAAACATACTGTACTGTATATATCAGCCTGCACAAACACAGCCTCTAGGTAGTTATCCTTCGTTGGATTTACAAAGCCAGCATTGTCAAACAAGAATATCTGTCATATTCTTGCCTTGATGCATTTCTCGATGAATTCCTAACAATTCTTGACTCTTCAGGGAATGTCAAACAGCTTGCACAATTAAAGAGAATGAAGGGGAGCAATTCAAATGCATCTAGGAATCGATGTTGATGCATACAGTAGAAAGAGAATGCTGCAGATAATCATTTTGTTGGTACTGCAAAAAATGTTTGTTATACTTTGCCTGTATTAAGAATACTGATTCTCATATTCATGCAAAAGATAGGGAAAAAACAGCTATTTTAAGCAAAGCCTTGACGGATGCCCTTGCTTTGTGTTAATGAAATGCCTTCATACAGCTAGAGGTCACACATTTTAGAAGCAATAGCGAAACACACTGAAGATGTTGACAATGACATCTTCCCTCTAAATATTCCCTCTTACAGATTCCTAACTTAGCTGGTCTGCACATTTGTATTTCAGATTCTTCACAGCAACAGCAAAAACCCTCTTTATAATGAGAACAGAGATGTGATTTGACAGAAACAATAGTGTTCACAATGCTCAAAGCACTATTTCAACTGAATGCCAAAACAATGAAGTGTTTAAATGCAGTGACCAAGCATGTACTTCTACTGAGATCATGAACCAGCTTTTATCTCCTCAGTAAATCCCTGCCTACGGGCACTGAAGGATTTGGCTTCTGCCTCTTCTGTAATGAGCTCTGTGTCTGTACATACAAAACAGGCCTTTTGCTCAATACTGGAGCTGTGGCTTCAGCCTCCTCTCGCTCTTTCCCCCTCTCTCAGAACCTCATTTTGAGCTCACAGTTTGATCTGTTTCAAATGAATGCATATTTAAAAGTGAGCATTTTGAAGAATGTTTCGCCTAATACCTTAGGAATGCTTTGAATTCCAGCAGTGCAATGCAGCGTTGGGCTTTGTCAAGCATTACTTAACAGTGATGACTCATGGGCCATATTATAATGTCAAAAAGTAATACAGTATAATTGTCATTAAATTGTTCAAGCCCTATTTCTCTATGCTGTAGTTGTGGTGTAAATCTCTACAATGCAAAAGGATTTATTTTCATAATAAAATTGTCATGGTCTTTTTTGTCTGACGGGATCGTGGCATCTTCGTCCCTTGTCTGTCTTGTGTTTTGTTGTCTGTCTTTGTGTGAGCACACAGTTTTGGTTGTATTCCCTGACGTGCACTCCTCGGTCTGTCTTGTTTCATGTCGGGAGTAGGGTGTCTGGATCCTGACTTCCTGTCTGATTCAGTTTCGGTCTTTGTCGGGTTCCGGACGCTCGTGCTCCATGTCTGTCTGTTATTGACGTGGGTGCATAGTGCTTATGTCATCTTGGCAGCATGCACTGGCGTCAATAGTTTGTCTGTCTCTCACCAACACAGTGCACATTGTGTTGCGCACACAGGTCGAAAGATGTCTTCATGTTGTGCTGGGGTTCGGTCACTTCGGTCTAAGGTGTCAGGTGTCTGTGTGGCCAAACTCTCGCACAGGTGTCCTGTCATTTTTTTGTCACCTGTTGAGTGCATTGTGTGGTGTTTGCCTCGTGACATGCGCTCAGGTTTTGTTTAGTGTGAGAATGCATGGCATCGCTTTGTTTGGTGTTGCCATGCATTCTTTCATCTTGTTAGTCGGTTGGCATAGGCGTATATTGCCTTACGTTTATTGCGATATGCGCTCATGCCATTTGGTAGTTTTGTCTTGTGAGAGGCTTTGTTTTGTTTCTGTATCGCAGCGGGTCTCTCTGTCATACATCATACTCCGCCTCCTGGTTTGTTTATTATTAGTTAATTTGCCTCACCTGTTACACTAGTTCTGTCTGGAGGAATGGGACAAAATTCCAGCAACTTATTGTGAGAAGCTTGTGGAAGGCTTTCATGTTAAAGGGATGTAAATAGATGCTTTTTTTTTTTTTTGTCAAAAATAAAATGAATTATCTTTCCAAGCACATAGGCATCAGTAGATGTCTGGAACATGGATTTAAAGCAAACTACAATCCTCAAAAACAACATAAGAAGACCTTTATTTATAGTTATCTATGATTCTGCTAAATGTGTCATTAAAGCTTGTGATAAATGGGAAATATAATTCACCCTTGAAGAACGTAGTATTACAGCTGAATCAAAATTCTTAAATTAATTAAACGCTTCAAGATTGTTATTGTATGCTGATCTTCATTAAAGTATTTAAATAATTTGAAATGCATACATTCTCAGAAAGTACAGAGTTAAACAGTGAAGTTGCAAGGTTGCAGTAATGGAAGGTCGCAGTGATGACATAGATATACAACCGTTTCTTTTTTCTTTTTTATATTTTCTTAATCAAGGATGATCTTGCTTTAATTACAGCACCCCTAATTATTACAGAAAGCAAAATATAAGTGTCAAAGCAAAATCATGTTACGCAAAATGCACAGAAAATTGTATTATTACAATTTTATTAACCCTGTTTTCTCAGCTCAGTAAAGCTGGCTCCTTTCTTCAGTTTACAAAGCGCCTTTGACACGTGTGAAAAAGTGCATAGTCCTAAATTATTAATGATATTAATGGATAGATGAAACTGAAGCATATGTAAGCATGATACATAATGAGGAAATTTACACCTCTGTAGGTCAAGTCTTAAACTTAACACCAGAATGATAATGACAATGGATTACATTAATGAGAACCTATTGATTGAATGGTCTGGGTGATTGATGTTTTCCAGTTATGCGACCTTAACAAATGGCCAGTTAGCGTTATTTATAGACACAATCGATTTAGAGTTTGAAGTGTTTCTTTGTTTTGGTATGGTACACTGTAGCTGTAAGTATGTTTGAAAGATCATGACTGGAGTCGGATTACTGTCAAACATCCTCCCTGGAGTCATGTCTAAACAGAAGCAACACAGCTGTACACACACTGCACTGCACTCCGCCCCTCTACAGCAAGCAATAGCTGGGTGGACAACAACACAGTATCTATGAAAGAGTACTTATTTTTTAGACATCCTAAAAATACCAGACAATTTGTTTGTAAGCATATGGTCATTATGTTTTTAACAGATTGTGTGCAGTTCAGCTGAATTCCAGGGTAATGAGGCAGCGAGTTGGATTGTAAATTTCTTTGAAAAACTGGGTTTATCTATTTAATGCTCTGATACAGGGTCTAAGGGAAATGGTTTATGTAATATATACAGTTCAAAGTAGTTCAAAAATGGTTTGTAGAATCAATGGCAGATTTGTTTGTTATCATTCCGCACATGCTGTAGCTTTGAGGAGCTTAGAGCTTCAGACATTTTCCTTGGAAAAAAAAGTTAAAGAATAAATAAAAATGCTCTGTGAGAGAGAGCAAGTGTTTGTGGATCCTAAAGGGGAATGCTGATGTAGTGCACACAAGCATATGTGTGAGAACGGAGCACACTTTCAGTATTTTGCATTAGCATGAATTATTACTGTTATTAATTATAAGGACAGTTGAGCGCCAGATTGGAATTTGTGCCGTCCACTTGAGCACCATGGCTCAATGTGTGTAAACTAAACTAGCCTAAGTTATAACACTTCATTAGGAATGAATTGCACTCACTGTTACTGCCGTATCCTCAAGCATGTTGTTTCCGAGAGTTCTGGTAACCGAGGTTCAGCCACATTATGCCGACCAACCGACAAGTGTCATCTCCTATCAGACATTTTTGCATAGGCTTCAGTGTATTTACATTCCCCTGTGGTGCAACCTGAAGCATGTTTCGTCAGCAGCATGGGGCACCCGGGTTCAGATCACACGTTGAAACCAGGAAGTATTTGCATATGCATAAACAGCGACAAACGAGATTCGGAGGTTGCATTTTCCCCTCTAACATTATACTTTTAATCCACTGATGGCTAGGTGTAGTTTTGGGGTTTGGGGGTATGGTTTATAAAATATGCATTCCTCTTCATTGTATAGACCTTTTTTTTAATGACTTTCCAGAAGAGGAAAAAAATAGGGGTAGATTAAGCAAGTCAGATGCCAAATTGTAACTCTCTCAGCAGCTGTAATAGAACCCCCTCGCAGCTGTGGTAATTCTTTTTAAAACTAATTCTAGGTTAATATAAAAATTTGCATAATGCTATAAATTTACACTCAATATTTAAAAAATGTATACTATTAAAAGTTGAGATTTATGCTGCTAAATAAGGCAGAAATGTGGCATCCCAGTCTGTGAAAAAGGTCTATTAGAGCCTGTACAGCTGAAAATATGCATACTCCTGACAACAACTACTGCTTTGGCCACTGGGGGCAGTGTTTTAAATGTTGGAATGAACAGACTGATATCAGCTAAAGAAAAGTCAACCTACTGTTGACTGTATTTCACCGTGAGATCAGTCTGGTCAGTAGCGGTTCTAGCTTGTTTGGCACCCTGGGCGAAACCCGCTTCAACACGGCCCCAAAGTTGTTGACCCCGGGGTGTTTTGCAAACAGGTAATGGCACAAATGTGTCCACAAAATCTGTTCTGAATTCTGAATAATTCTCACTTGATGCATGCATGCTTGCATGTTCACTCATGAACTGATGTGTGCCAATTATAACCGGACATTGTATCACATCAATTCAGAAGACATAGATAAAACCTCTGGAAAAATATGGACAGGTTTGGGAGGGTTACTTTTGAAATGTTTTCCACTACAGATTACAGAATACATGCTGTCAAATGTAATTTGTAACATATTTCATTAGATTACTCAAGGTCAGTAACATATTCTAAATACTTTGGATTACTTCTTCAGCACTGGTAGATTTTTTCACTTGTTTTAACTATAAAAACTCTGCCGGTACAGTAAGACAAATACACATGTTAAAAATACATTCTCTGAAAAACCTAAATATCTTATAAAGTGTTGTTTCTAAAACAAGATTGATCAAACTGATCTTGTTTTAAGGATTCTTTTTAGAAAGGTCTTACTAGAAAAAAGAAATTATGATCCAACGTGAATTTTCTTGATAAAAAAATCAATAAAATGATCGTGCCTGGCAATATGTGCATGTAAAATGGCTAGAAATAGCATTTTAGCTTAGCATAAACCTGACAATTTACACAATGTTTATTTCTATTTCTTCTGCTCCAAACTTCAAACTTACTTCTCTGTCTGCTCGTATGAATGTAACACATAATAAGAAAGTGTTTCACCGCTGTCCAAATGCACTTTGGATCGCATCATTTACATGTATAAATGTTTTCCATCTGAAAGGACTAAATATTAAACAAATGACAATAAAATTCAAAGTAATCTGTTCAGTAATCTAAATACTTTTTGAATTTAACTGTATTCTAATTACCAATGTACTGTGGGACATATGGGAATACAGTTACTTGTATTTTTGTATTTTAAATATGTAATCCCGTTACATGTATTCTGTTACTCCCCAACCCTGAATATGGATTACCTTTATGATGCCTTTAAGTCCATTTCAGAGCTACAAATGTCTGGACAGCATCGATTTACAATGTATGGACAATAAGAATCATTCAAAATCTTTCATCCTTCAAAATTTCTTTGTGTTCCACAAAAAAAAAAAAAGTCATACGAGTTTGTGATGGCATGAGGGTGTGTAAATGATGGGAGAATTTTCATTTTGGGGGGAACTATTCCTTTATTCCTGTTGACTTAATCATTAGAAAATGTACACAAACTGACTGGGTTTCCTGAAGCACTAGAACACCAAGTTCAAATTAATTGTTAAATGAAATGAATGTCTTCAAAAGCGATATGAATGCTTTTAGAGTGAAAAATATAAATATTTAAGTACTTTTGAACTATAATCCAATGCTTCCGGTAAGCTTCACAAGAGGGTGGAGATCACGCGTTCTCTCATGTGACATATTCACATTGCCATCTTACGGACGTAATCTCACTTTCTTCTCTCTGTTGAGACATCCAGGATAAGTACACAACTGTACGATCTTGAGTAAAGACACAGATACAAATACAGATCTAAACCAAAACCAATGAAGCTTCTGTACAGTGTTTTTCCTACTCAGTTTTAAACAGCACTGCTCTTTCGGGTGTTTCGCACATGCATCAGTTCTCACGTGTTTTCTTGATTATGTCACATGCACATACTGCTGCTAACCAGTGATGATTTTAGAGTTAAAAATGACTTAAATATGGATCTTTTTCAAACCAAATGTCATCATGTTGCTTTAATTTTACCGCTGAATTTGTATGGATGATGTTTATGCAGACTGTCTGTTCTTTTTTGAGCTTCAAAATTCGGATCACCATCCTCTTGCATTTTTAGGACCTACTAAGCTAATATATTTTTCTATTTTTCTTCAAATGTTATCTGCAGAAGAAAGAAAGTCATACACAACTGGGATATCATGAGGGTGAGTAAATGAAGAGAGAATTAAAATTGTGTGATCTAACCCTTTAACTACTCGATGATGATTTAAAGTAATACATGTGCAGTAGATAATATGTAATTTGTCATGTTTACCTTTTGCAATCTTGGCACTACTGTGCTAACACGCTACACCGATTCAGCCGCGACCCTTGCATTTTAAGTCTAGGCCTGCAGTGCGATTCATATAATTAAAAAAACACAGTTTCATGATGAATAAGACACCGTATGCATCATACATTACGTGACAGTCAACTAATAATACCAACTGACGTTTTAAAACCACGTCCATGAACGAAAGCCAGAACCAAGGATGTCTAATACCAAGAAAAAGCTCTCTAATAATATTTGCGATTTAAATTTCACTTGCAATCATTTTTGTTTCGCCAGAGTACACGGATACTTTTAAAAACTTAAGCAGCTTAATTTACACTTAGAAAACTCCTGATGTTGCTATAACAATGCAAAAAGCACTTAATAATTTATTAAGTGCTAGAAGGCCTGGAATGGAATATATCCTAAAGACCACACCCACAAGAACAAAAAAATCAATCTGAATGGCTGATGAATCTGACAGTCTGACTTTAGATGCCTATTCACTTACACTGTTGAGGGATTCTGTGGAAATTCTGATGGCCTTGCTCAGACTCATGCGCTGCTTCAGCATGGCTTCGGGCATGTTAAATGTGAAACAGTTGTCACACTTTGCATGTAAGCATCGAGGAATAAATTCTGATTGGACAATTGTTTTTGTTTTTTGCTTTTTGTTTGTAGATTAATTAGGAGAGGAAGGGATTGAAAATACATAAAAGGTAAATGAGAATGAGTATGGGCATGTAATGCCAGCAGAGAAAGCTTTGCTGGGCCTGAGAAATCACCACTGCACCGATTACACTGTTATTGTACTTTATGATGACACTGCTAATACTGCAAAAATGGATGTACTGTATAAAAGAGTATTAATGGGTAGAATAAAGGCAAAAGAATGTTGAAGGGCATGTCTTACTTTGGGCAGATGTGTGAATAACTTTTGACGAACGAAATTTGCAACAGCTCGCTAATAACTCTGCACCCCGGTGTGTTCATGTTGACTGATCTGAACTGACTGAACTGCAATTTGCTGTCAGCCTCAGAATAGGTGGAACTCCAGGTCACACCTACTGGACCAATGGCAGTAAGTAGGTGTTTAGCAGCCGGTGGTCCATTTGTGGCAGTCACAAATTGCATGTTGCATAATGGCACTAAGGCTACAATTGCACAGTGCCTCAAACTCTAACCATATGTTCTATGAATGCATCAAGTGTCTCTTTATTTTGAGTTACTGTATGTCTATGAGAAGTTCAGTACTGATGGTCATCTGTTAAGTATCCTGTCAAAGGAACAAAACTTGTTATATGCTACGTGAGAGCCCCTTATAATGATTCACATCATGTGCTTTCACATTATATGCAATTGTGACCTGGGTCACTCAATAATATGAAGTTGAGCATCAGTATATCTGAAACCCTGTCTTACCAAAGCCATCATTAGGGTACAATGAGGCTAAAGGCACTTCTTAAGGAAAATTAACTTTTTTCTGGTTGTAAAGTGTCTCAAGATTAGAACAATACATGCATTTTTACTGAATATTGATGGAGCAACTTAATTTGAGCAAAAATAAATAATAGCCGAAGGTTAAAAAACTTGGGGTAAAAGGCCTCCACATCTAGGGCTAAAGGCCCCTGGGGTTAGAGTAATATAGTGTAAAACAAAAAGTGACAGTAGCTATAGGACAAAATTGGTCAGCTTATACAAATACTTTTAAGACCGCATGATGCTTTTTTTGAGTAACAAAATGAGATAATGTCTATTTCAAAATAACTACTTCAGTAAAGGTGCAACAGTTACTGTCAATTGAAATCACATTTGATATTTCATAGTATCGCTTTAAACCAATTAATCTCCAGTTTGATTGGATAAGTCAATGTGAGCCCATTTTGAACATTCTTCTCTCAAGCATGAGAATGGAGAGGGATGCTGTTTTAAACCAAATGTGCGCACACGCATACACACGCACACACACACACAAACAAACAAACAAACAAACTAGGAAGACGATAGGTACAAGGATAGATACAACAACAAGACAAATGAACATGCTAATATAGACAAGACCATACAATGAGTGTGGAAACATGAGGGAATATATACAGACATAGGAAATCACAACACAAGGAACAGCTGGGAAAACTGATGGGAAACAGTTGAATGAAATGATGACTGTGCCTTCTGGGAAATGCAGTGTGGGGAAAAACTACAATGTAAAAGATTAAAACTAAGAGTCTGGGAACATGAAGGGATGGTGACATGAAGGAATGGTAACACGAAAGTATGTAACAAATCTGTTCCCCCCACTTAAGAAAAAACTTTTGTTTTATGGAGCCTTTAGCTCCTGCAACAAGGGGGCTTTTTACTCCAAATACTATACTTTTACTTATTGGACAGTTATTGAAAAACATTTGATTTAATCACCTTCAACAAAACAGAAAATTAGATATGTATTATTTTTCACCTCGAAATAAATGTGACAAATTCTGAGATTCTCATTATCTATATTTTAATATTTTAAAAGTTATTTAAATATGAAATCAAATTACCTCAAACTCAAACATTGCACACAATGAGCTCATGGATCAAGAACATTTAGAAGCTCATTGTGACAAAGGGTTTCTGGTGTAAGGGAAATAACTGTGGTAGTTTTTGTTGTTATTTATTGTTTTGTCAGAAAAATAAATTAAAAGTGCCTTTTGCCTCAGGGGGCCTTTAGCCCCATTGTATCCCATTTTTTTTACTAAGTATTCAGCTATTTTTCATAACCTGTTGTGCCTCGACAAGATCACATACAATTTCTATATTTGGCAGTATTTTCAGGTTGAGAAGACAAACTCCTGGAAATACTGGCAAAAGATTTGCATTAGTTCAACATATTTGGACCAGATAGCGCTTGTAACAAGAACTTATGTTCTACTTAATAACGCTCGATCTGCATGATGGTTTGGATTACTGGTGTTACTCCATCGTAAAATAAAGTACAATGTTCTTTAAGATGACACTGAAAATTTAAGACATTGGGAAACACAACCCATTTCTTTCAAATTAATTTCCATTTATTGCCTGCTTTTCAGGGGTGGTAACAGCATAAGGTTAATTGTGCCAGGCCTAATTACATATAAAGGAGATATGTTTGCTCTGAAAATAATTACTTTAAGTCTTTTATTTTAAATACTTACATCAGAACTTATTCAGCACATTTAGCATCTGGTTAAATTGGATTGCGGGTGCGTAGTGAATATGACAGATTTTTGTGCTGAAACTCTGCAGAAATCACCCTCACCTGTTGCAAAAGTTAGAGACAGCTCATTCCTATGGTAAATAAGGAGAATCTATTGGCAGAGTGATGGTTGCATGTATAATGGAGAATAAGAGGGGGAGTCAGGAACACACAAAGCTTTTATGTTGTATATGTTTCTTTTGCATCTCAAGGTTGCACCATTATGCTGCACAAACACAAGCTTCTCTGACATCTACTTCTTGGAGTAATTCCATGTCATCAAAGAGCACATCATCTGTTATTGTAATGACTCTTGACTTAAACTCGGCTCTGAATCATTAGTGAATGGATCAACTGCACTCATCAATGTGTTCGAGCCCCAGTGGGAATGTGAGCGTGATGAGGGCCCATCCAGTGTACTGTGACTGATCATTATTTTAATCACTGCAGGCAGACAGTCATGGGGACGATGTCAACCCACCACATCATTCATTACAGAAGAGAAATGCATTAAATGAAATACAGGTAGGAGGCATTATTGTGAATTAGCATTGTGACAAGTTTCTTGTCTACTCCATAGGAGGAAGCGGGAGACGGGAAATGTTTCAACTCAAACAAGGTAACTTTTATTCTTTTCACACAAATGTTTCACTCAAAAGAGCATAGTCTGGGCATGAGTGTGCTAGCTCTCTCTCTCCCTTCCTGCCATGTAGGCTCCCCTCTTATTGCTCTTCCAGGATTAATGCAATGAGAAACAGCTGTTAGTCATAATAACCCAGGGGTGAAGCCTTACCGCTTTCCCTCTCCCCATACGCACGCTCCACCACGCCTTAGCCACCACATACCCCCACCGCCCGACTCAGGCCAGGGATACATTCGGCCTGCTACAAACCTACGATAATAGCCAGCCATCTCAGGAACTGTCTTACCCCCTTTTTGGTCTTAGGTCTCGGGAGGCTGCAATCTCTGTGGTTTTATCAATTTGGGGCCACACCTGCCCATGGCCCAAGTTGAAGCCCAGATACCATACCTCCACTCGCCCAATTGTGCACTTTTTTGAGTTTGCCATGAGCCCCACTCGTCTCAACGATCACAGCCCACCGATGTTGCAAGTGCTGCCAGTCATTACTGTAAATAATGATATTGTCTAAATAGGCAGTGGCATAAGCACCGTGCGGTCTGAGGACTCAGTCCATGAGTTGCTGGAATGTAGCAGGAACCCCAAACAAACCAAATGGTAACTTCACAAATTGGTGCAAGCTGAACGGTGTGAAGAAGGCTGTTTTCTCAAGGGATATTGGGGTTAATGGGATTTGCAAATAGCCCTTTGACAAATTCAGTGTTGAATAAAAACGAGCTGTGCCTAACCAATCAAGCAGTTCATCAAATCGAGGCATTGGATATGCATCAAATTTAGACACCGCATTTATCTTTCGATAATCCACCGACCTGTCGCTCTTAGGAACCAGCACTACCAGGCTTGACCAGTCACTGTGGGATTCTTCTATTACTCCCATCTCAAGCATTGCATCCAATTCTTCTCGTACTGCTTTTTTCTTGTGCTCGGGAAGTCGGTAAGGACGAGTATGTACCACTACCCCTGGTTTAGTCTCGATGAGGTGCTGTATGAGGTTCATCCGACCAGGTAGAGGTGAGAACATGTCTGAAATTCTTTCTGCAACTCAGCAATGTCTGTGAATTGAAACAGTGGGAGGTGGTCTCCACAAGTGACCGGGGTGAGATGACTGGCTCCGTCCCGAGCTCCATCCTCTCTGGAAACACCATCACCAATGTCACAGGGACCACCTCCCTCCATAATTTCAGATGGTTGAGATGGTATATTTGACGTGCGTCACCTCTGTTTGTTTTACCTCTTAATCGAGATCTCCCATAGTAGTGTGAACTCAAAGGGCCCTTGCCACTTGGCGAGTAATTTGGAGCTCGAGGTTGGGAGTAATACAAGCAATTTGTCTCCCGGTGCAAATCCCCTTAGCCAAGTGCCCCTATTATACAGTCAGCTTTGCCGTTCTTGAGCTTGGAGCATATTCTCCCGCATGACATCGAGCATGCCGCACGGTCAATGCCCATATAGTAGCATGAATGGGGAAAACCCTGTGGAGGCTTGCGGAACCTCTCAAGCTGCAAAAAATAGGGGTCCGAGCCGCTTCTCCCAATTCCTAGCATCCTTGTGCATGAACTTCACCTTCACCCACCGCCCTGTGTCCAAAGGCCTTGTCTTGAACCAAACATTGGTGGATAGTGGTTTGATTACAACCGGTTTCCACCAAGGCTTGATATGTACCTCCCTGTACGTTCCAGCTCAATAATGGCAGTCAATGGTGTGTTGGGGAACCGGAACAAAGTTCACAATTCCATCACGGGACATTGGTCCTGGAAGTGCCCCGGGTACACGCAACTCCAGCAAGTCGGATGCTACACTTGCATCTTCAGCAGCGGATTCACCAACCTAGGAGAGGAGAGAGCGAGAATAGACAGGAGAAACCAACAGCTGGATGAACTCCTTGACCGGGGAGCCGGTTTGGGAGTGAACTCCCCTATTTCCAGGGAAAAGGGGTGGGGCGGGGTACAGAGACAGGAGGGTGGGACAGAGAAAGAGAGAGAAGGAGGGCTCATCTATCCCCGAATACACCATCATATGTTCCTCAGCCAGCTGAACGGCCTCCTCCAGTGACACCGGGCGATGGCACTAGACCCATTCCTCCATTCCGAAAGACAGATGCAGGATGAACTGTTCCAGCACCAATAGTTCGTTGACTTCCTCTGCATCATGGTCCTCCACTTCCAGCAGGTGTCACAGAGCTGTTGGCCGAACACAAAAGGGCAGCTGTGCTCGCTCAGCGTTATTAAGCGGAAGTGCTATCGGTGTTACTCTGGGCTGTGGCCACACATTGCAGGATGGCTTACTTTAATTCCGCGTACACCAGGAAGTTCGGTGTAGGTAGATGTTGGGCCATGAGCTAGGCTTCCACAGATAGAAGTGGAAGGAGGCGAGCCGCCCACTGAAACTTCAGCCATTTTGACACCTCCGCCATCCGCTTGAACAGTTCTATGAATGCCTCCGGTTCATCTTGCGGGCCTGTTTTCAGGAGGATGTCCAGAGGCATGGAGGTTTCTGGGTCTGGGGTCATGCTTGGGCCTTCCCCCTGGTGTAACAAGCTCCAGAGCACTTGCCGGTCCTCTGCTTGAGCTCGGAGAATGGCTTGGCTGGTCTTGCTTTCGACTCAACTCAAGCAGTGCCTGGTGTTGAGCCTGATGCATGCTGGCGAGGGACTGGATTATTTCGGTCAGCGGCAATGAATCCATGACAACGAACTAGCTTACTCTGGATTCTGGGTTTCGGCACAACTGTGACAAGGTTCTTGTCTACCCCAAAGGAGGAAGTGGGAGACGGGCAATTATTTTCACATAAATGTTCAACTCAAAAGAGCACAGTCTGGGCATGAGTGTGCTAGCTCGTTCTCTCTCTCTCTCTCTCTCTCTCCCTCCCTGTCCTGTCAGTCCCCCTTTTAACGCTCTTCCAGGATTACTGCAACGAGAAACAACTGTTAGTCGTAGTAATCACCTAGGGGTGAAGCCTTATCGCTTTCCCTCTCCCCCAGTCGCATGCTCCACCACTCCCTCACTACCACAAGCATCTTTGTGAATTCTCAGACAGCTAAGGGTTTACTGTACACTCCTGTAACCATTGGACTTGATGCTGCAGTCCTACAACTTCAACTCTATTCATAGCTAGTGAGTGACCACAGGCAAAGAGAAATCCACCCTCTGCCTGCTCTGTGCTGAGGGTTGTATGGTTAATATATCATTTGGCCTGCAGACTTTGCTCACAGCACCATTTTGAAGGATTCCTTGCTAGAAATTCATGCTGTAAAACTTAAACATAGCGCTTGATTAAAAAAAAAGGGGGTGAACAAGTAGGGCATTTTTTAAATCTAATGCAAATTGTCACATACAAGAACAGATTGTGATCCTGCAAGGTCCTCTTTGGAAGGCCCCTCTTGTCTCAGTTGTGAGATTTAAAGTTACAAATACAAGAATGAGCATTCTATGTATATGATACATTGTAAAAGAGACAGAAATGTAACATTACTATATACAATCAAAGCAACATTGTAAAGATTGATTGTCAGTTAACATTTTTTCCAAGTCAAATTTTTTTTTTAATCTAACTAAATCAACCTGACAAATTAGGTTACAACAACAAGTTATTTTTATGCTTTAGATGAAGCAGAAATAAATTCTTGAGGTACTGTAACAATTGCAGGTTACAACTGTTTTTAGTGAGCAACAGGCATTGTGTGCAACAGAAAGTGTTCAGAAGGCATTATTAGTATGAAAGGAATATACAGGGTTCAATGCAAGTTAAAGCAGTAGTTCACCTAAAAATGAAAATTCTTTCATTATTTACTCACCCTTATGCCATCCCAGATGTGTGACTTTCTTTCATTTGCTGAACTCAAATTAAGATTTTTAGAAGAATTTCTCAGCTCTTTGGATCCATACTATGCAAGTGAATGGGCGCCAACATTTTTAAGTTCCAAAAATGGCACTGTTTCAACACCATGTAAAGTTAAAAAGAACTTAGAATTGTCAAAAACGCATGTCGAGACACTTGTGCTCTGTTTCATTCTTTGCACTGCGTCTAGATTGTTTTTAGCTCAGGTGTCACAAAGATTCAACTTTCTGAACAAGTTCAAGCTGTAAATAGGGGACTGTTGCATTGTTTCATATATTCCAGATCGTTCTGCACCAAGCAAAGTTTCAGCACATAAACAGGAAGTCAATGTTTTTTTTTTCCATCCTGCGCTAGTGTACTGAGGAGCTGCCGTGCCTTGTTAAAACTGTATGTTTACTGTTTCAATACTGTTATGAATGTTACTTATATGCTTACATAAATTATAGCCTATTGCAACAATACTTGCTAGGTGAAGAAATCATAAAGATAGTAAGCGATTTTGGGTTCAAGTCCGGTTCGGTTTATAATCTGACGGTATCGTTCGGGCCAGGTAGGGTCGGGCCACAGGTACAGGTCAGATTCGGGTTTCATTTTAAGGCCCATGTAGACCTCTACTGCTCAGTCAATCTCCACTTTAACTTTCACATTCTTCTTCCTGTGTTTTTGGTGATTCATATTCTTCATTCATATCGCCCCTTACTGGGCAAGAAGAATAATTTCAAGCAAAAAGTTCTTAAATATAGATCTGTTTCTCACACGCACCTATCATTTCACTTCTGAAGATATGGATTAAAACACTGGAATTATATAGATTAATTGTATGATGCTATATGCACGTCAAAATGTTGTCACCCATTCACTTGCATTGTGTTGACTTACAGAGCTGAAATATTCTTCTAAAAATCATAATTTAAAGTTCTGCAGAAGAAAGAAAGACATACACATCTAGGATGGTATGAGGGTGAGTAAATGATGAGAGAATTTTAAAAACATAATTTTAATTTACTGCTTTTCTTTAAAAAAAGGCAAAGATCTGAGTTACAGTGAGGCTCTTCTTGGGGCCAATTTGTAATCGTTTAAATACTCTCTGTTTCAAAAGTATTGTCACGAGGTGTAAAAAATATGCTCTTTAACATGATTTTTGTGTGAGGAAATCGTTTGCTAAATTTTTCTGTAAAGTTATAGCAGATTTTAGAACTTGCCATGATGACGTAACACAGTAAACCCTAAAACAACTGTAAAAATTACAATTTAAACAACTTTACAGCTCAAATAATATACAAGTTTGAAAAGAAGAATTAATATAATGTATTTATAAAGTTACATGCTTCACTTATCTGCCTTTAAACCCTCCAAAAATTGGCCCCATTCACTTCCTTTGTAAGTGCATCTAATTGAAAAAATGTGTTTGAGTTGGTTAGATTTGCAATGTAAAGTTAGAAAAACATGCAAAAATACATCCAAATAATACTTTTGATTTTATGTAGAATCCTTCGCAGTTGACAGGATATTAACTTTTCGAAAGCAACGTGTATTGCACAATAAGGTTTTTTTGATCTCTATAGATCTAGTGGTTAAATGCTGAGGTAGGCCACTCCATCTTCACCTGGCTGGCTAGTAGCGAGTATCAGCTCTGAGTCCCTCTCTTCCGAAAACACTCAAAGATTTACATAACGTATATCAGTGGTGTGCTGATTTAGAATGAAAAATGTAAATGATTGAAAAAAAAGAGAATGATTAGGATGTTCAGTACATTATTAACAATTTACTGCCATTGCCTTATTAATATGTAATCATGTACGCTATAAAAAATAACTGTAGTCCAAATGTGAGTATTTTTAAATGTAATTTTATCCAATTACAAGTACTTGGTCTCTGTAATCTGGTAACGTAATCCATAGTACATGTAATCTGTTACTACCCAGCACTGTTGAGTTGTTAATCTGAGTTATTTTATTGTTTTTGTTTGTTTTGTTTTTTTTTTGGGGGGGGGGGGGGGTTCTGCTGTTATAATGGATGAGCATTTCTGCTCTGTCATTGACCTGTGTTTCTACAACATGAATCGAAACACTCAGATTCCCCATTTGTCGGGCTTCTCTGTCTTTTATGATGCCTGCAAGTACAAACAACACAGCTTGAGTAATCAAGCCAAAGCCTGTGATATGAACTCTTCAAAAACATACTCCCACTTCTGTGTAGGAAAAAAGGTCACATTCGATCGTGTTTCCGAATGTGTGCAGCCAACTAGAAGAGGATGAGCTGAAAGCCGGAAAACATTAAAAGCCGGATCTCTTTCTTGGTTCTTTGTGGTTGAAGTGGCATAAAGCAATATACACCCCACATCCAGAGGTATTTTTTAGATTAGTGCTGAGATGGCTTCTATTCACCTGTGTTTTTCAGTGCACCTAGACTGGCGACAGGATCTCAGGTCTGCCAGTAGATAGCACAGATGCAATCTAAAAAATCAAGTGGACACTTTAGAGAGATTGTATCTGGAAAAAGCTATTGTTTTTCTCCTATCTGATATTTGAACAGTCTGGATTGCTCTCAGGTTCACAGGTGTCTATGAGGTTACCATACAGAAAACTCATTTTGTTGATTTGATAAGATGAACCATATTGACAAAACTCATGCTTTTGTCCCAGTGACAGATAGCATAGATTTGCTGCTCTCATATACACCCAGAACTGACTAGAACACAAAATTATATTTAAAGGATATATGGTCAGACTTTTAGGTGTTTTTATGAGCTCCTTTAAGATATGTCTTAATTTGCTATATATATAATCGTGTGTGTGTGTGTGTGTGTGTGTGTGTGTGTGTGTGTGTGGAGAGAGAGGGAGAGAGCTTGAGAGTAACATACATATACAGTACAGTAGTAGTAGGCATGGGCTAGTTGTAACAAGGCGAAGCTGACACAAGTGCTATATTTCAGTAACAAAGACATCTGAAGTCATAAGTCAATCGTGCAAATGTGAGTAGCAGACATTTGGTATATTGGTTTCAAACATCTAGTAAAACCCTCTTAAATTGGATGAACTTTTGTGAATTCTGTCCTCTAATCATATTTGCATTATAGCCCTTGAGCATATAAATTAACCTAATCAAACCCCACTTCCATAAATTAAGGCAAGGATTAATCATATTATGAAGACATATCTCTGCTGAAATGTTTAAATATGTTCTTAGGGCAAAGGTATTCTTTGGGACATGTTGTCACATTTTTATCTGGGCAGGTTATTACATATGTTTTAAATGTCACTCATTTATTAATAATTTTGTTTAATAGCAATATTTGTTGGCCAAAAGAATATTTTAATATTTTGTATGCTACCTTTTCCATTTTTGAAGTTTCATGACTGGTTTTGTGCTTCACTATGGTTTTACTTTTCAAACTTTGTTTATAATAGGCTATTTAATGCAGCTGTAGATTTAAAGTGAGACAGTGGTACCTGCAGCTCTATGGCAGAATGCACTGTGCATACCATGAGTGCACCGACTGACAGGAGAAATATTTACTCTCAGAATATTTCACCAACCATGACATGAGTCCAGTATTTCTGTTGCCCAATGCCCAAGCTGCGAATGAATAATTCTTTAGAGTCGGTTCTTTTCAGTGAATTGGCCAAACAGGCTTGCAAAATGTTCTGAATCATTCATGATTCAGTACAAGTCGTTCAGAGCGCTCTATCACTGAATCATTTGGAGTGATTTCTTACAAAGTAAAACATTATCAGGATATTTACGAATACATCGCTGGATACAGTGCAAATTTACCTCCAATCAGATGAAACAAAACGCTGCCCTTTTGAGAGGTAACTTTGAGGAACTTCAGTTAGTGCTATGTCAAGTGAACAAGGGCTGTTCAAACAGAACGTGTTTTTGCGTCTGTTCACGCTGTTTTTCAATAGATTTCCATATAAACATTCGCTAGACGGATGTCTTTTGATAACGGCGTCACGTGTTTTTTGCATCTCTCATTGGGAGCGCTGCATTTTTAGACACTGTGTCAAGTTAAAAAGTAGGATTCTTCAACTGATAAAAACACGTCTCGAGACATCTGCGTTCTGCTCTATACGTTGTGGTGTATTTAGCATTTTTAGCGCGAAAACGCATCAGTCTGATCGGCTACTGGAAGAAATGCTTTAGCCAATAGTTACTTGAACGCTACTCAAACTCGAGAAAAAAAATTAATGCTTATCTCAGATTGTTTTTAGCGCAGTTGTAACAAAGATTCAACATTCTAAACAAGTTCAGGCTGCATAGAGGGGACTGATGCAGTGTTTCCAGAATGTCAGGCTGTCATTTTATTCCAGATTGTGCTGCACCAAGTGAAGTCCCCCCTTCTGCCCTAGTGTGTACTGAGGGGCTGCTATGCCTCGTTAAAACTGTGTAAACTATGTTTACAGTTTCAGTATTGTTGCGAATGTTGCCTCTATGCTTAAATAAAATACAGCCTATTGCAACAGTACTTGAAGTAATTAGATAGTAAGTGATTTCGCAGTCGACTTCGGGCTTGTAATCTGACAGTAGCCTATTGTTCGGCCGGTAGGGTCCACACGGTTGGGGTCGGGTTTCATTTTAAGGCCTGTGCAGACCTCTATGGCAGATTTCTGTGCGTACACTCAGATTAAATCCTGCAGGCATCCATGAAGCAAGGTGTTGATTTGGTTTTGCTGGTGGTGGTGCTGGAGTGATGACTGGACATCCACCCCTCCCCACAGCCCTATATATATATATATATATACACACACACACACTTTTCTCCCATAATTTCCTGTAAAATGCAAATGGAATATGTTACTTTTATACTATAAATATAGTATACATTAAATACACATAATCTTTAATTATAATGGCATAAAAATACATTATATGTTCTGTGGTTCTGTGGCAGAGTGCAACTGGAGTGAGTTGTATGTATGTTGTTGCCGGCTACTTTGCTTTTCTGTATAATGGATTTATTACATGTGCTGGTGGATAAACTGAAGGCTTTGGGTTGCCAAGCAACCCTGGTCATGTGATAAATAAACGGTGCTTGCTTCTGTAAAGGATAACATTATTCTCCCTCAGTGTATTGCTGAAGGGGAACAATAACTAAGCTACAGGGCAAAAGTTAGAAAGATAAAGCATTTCCAAAAGTGTCCTAAAATATTGTAAATTGACACAATGTAAAATGGGGTTCTGGTGGCAATTTAATAGCCTTGCATTATAGTCAATGACCAAATTTAGGATGCAGTAATTAATAACTGAACTATCATAATTGGTCTCACACTACTGAAGACTTAATCACCAAGCCAAATAAATTGGCTCAATTATCTGAATGGGGAACTAGGACTATAAAGAAGACAGTTTGAGACATTAACCGAACAAGCATGTGACTGTTTCTGAATAATTCAATAGGAATTTTTCTTGAATTATCAATAATTGCAGACAACTAATTTGCATTTGAGAGGCTGTTACAAAGCACCAGTTGAAATATCCTTCAGTTTAATTTACAAGCCTAGTCCTTCTAATTCTCAATGTCTGTGTCTCATGCTGTAATATTTTGGACAATTAAGAAGAGTAATTCACCAAAAAACACAGAGGGCTGAATCATTTTCTGTTGAATATTAATCATAATTCTAGTCCTGATCCAGGCTCTGAGCTGTGAAATTGTATCTCTGCAGTACTTTACCAATCAACAATAATGGATAGGAGAAAAAAAAGAGAGGAGAAAGACTAAATTGTACAGTTTGGTCCAAATCAATGGTTAATAATTACAGCACTGCACAGACATTGTGACTGTAAAGGCTGTACTCAACTGAAGTTATTTTCAATTAATCTAGATGAAAGCCATTGTGCGCAGCAATTTACGAAATTCTTTGAACTTCACAATACTTAATAGCACACTCTGACACTTGCCGTGTTGAAACTTTTGAACAGAATTGCAATTGTTAAGCCAATGCTATGAGATATTCGGACATTCTTTCCCAAACACACACACACACACACACACACGTGTGTGTATATATATATATATATATATATATATATATATATATATATATATATATATACACACACTGATCTTTGAGTGTTGTATATAAAATCCAAAAAACAAATGCTAAATGAAAAACCGAAAGAGAAATTTTACTGGATTCTAGGGGTTCACATTTTTTAGTGCAAGAAATGATGCAATCACTGTGGTGGTTTCCATGATGATGAAATATGTTTAAACATTATACCAAACAGACATATCAAGTACAGTCTTGATAAATCTTTCTCTGCATTGCAGCAGTTCCTGACTCCAGTGTCTTCCACTTTGCTCTGGTGGCTTCTTTGTTGTTCCATATCAGAACACTTCAATCACATCAATATGAGTTACCAAATAAATGTTCCATGCACTACGAAAATCAAGAGATCATGGCAAATTTGCCACTTATTATTTTCGCATGCAAATGAGCTTTGCGGCAGACTTGCAGCAAATTGTCCATTGTGGCCAATGGTTTGCAGCTGATTCACTACTGTTGAAGAGCTGCAAACTTCTGGCAAACATTTGCAGCAAATCACAAGCTCATTTGCATTTGAAAATATTTCTTGAGGCAGAGTATTACATTTAAAGATCAAACCTTCTCAAAAGATCTGAGAATGTGATGCAAACTCAATGGTGGCCAACATCCACCATCCACCATAAATTAAATGCTTATTCTATTAACCAATGAGTGGAAATTTGTGGTTTGCTAGTTTGTGATTAGCTTCAGTTATAATCCTGTAGAGAGGTGAAACGTCCAATGAAAAGCATCTTTAACTGTAGTGTTAGATGCTTTGGAAAGAAGAGTGATGCAGAGGAATAACCCAGAGCGCTCAGACCATAAATAAGAAAATAAAGACTGGCCTGTGGCAGAAACATATTGTTGCTGTCTGTCTAACAATGGGCCACAGGGGTCTGTGAAGCAGTGGCGATTCTATAGGGGGGGCAGAGGTCTCCCCTGACAGAAGCTTGGCACCCAACACCCCCACGCCCAACTCCACGGATTTACGGTACACTACCCGGCCCCCCATGTGAAATAATCTTGGCACTGCCCCTGCTGTGGAGAGAACACATCTAAGCCTGAGCTGAGGTATATCTGCTGGGTTAGCTTGGCAAACAACCTTAGATGTTTTTCCAGTGAATGAAGGCAGACTTTGAAGGCGTTCACAAAGAGCATGTAAATACGAGACAGACGGACGTCTCTGACCGATGTGCCTCATATCTCTGTTCGCTTCAGCATCTAGCGCAGGAGTGGCACCATTTTTTGATGCCGGGTCGAGTTAAAAAAAATGCTAGACACTGGATGCAATGAGTAGAACAGAATGCCTTGAGATGCTTTTTTGAAAGTTGAAGTTAATGCTGTGTTCACTTTTTGTCCAAATTAGTGTAATTACAAGATGGCATCTCGGATACTCTACTCAGAGCCTTTTATGTCCCCGGACCTCGCAAGTTTTTAGTTTCTATGGCAACAATTACAGTATAATGGTATAACGGTTTTGTTTTTGTTTTTCAAACATTGTATCATTACCTTCATTAATTAATTCACCTCTATGTTCTTGCAAAATGTTTAAGAACAAAGAAAGTGCGCCAGGTAACAATGGTATAATAAAATGGTATATCAAACAAAAATATCTATTCACAACCTTTAACTGTTGAGGCCGCTGCCACTGATTCTTTTTACATGACATCACGACTGTTAAGTCAGAGCTTTCATAAAATTCAACGGTTACAATTTTATTTACGTGTTCTACAATGACAGGAAAGCATTTACAGTTGAAAACATTGAATAAAGGTGCAGCGTTCAAAGATTTCTATCTAGCTCGTGTGTACATAGAAAAATAATGTAAAAACTGCATATACGGATGCAAAAACGCATTCGTTTGAATGGCCCCTTAAAGGGATAGTTCAACCCAAAATTGTAATTCTCTTATCATTTACTCACCCCTCATGCCATCCCAGATGTGTATGACTTCGTTTCTTCTGCTGAATACAAACTCTCTGTAGGTCCATACAATGCAAGTAAATGGTGACCAGAACTCAGAAGGTCCAAAATGGACATAAAGGCAATTTAAAAGTAATCTGTAAGACTCTAGTTGTTAAATCCATGTCTTCTGAAGCAATATGATAGGTGTGGGTGAGAAACAGAACATTATTTAAGTCCTTTTTTTATTATCCACTTCCACATTTAACTTTCGGTGGCTAAGCGCACACATCTGCTTTCAGTTAAAACACAGGGAACTCGTAATTATAGTTTTAAAGTTCCACCAAATGTACCTCATTTAATTTTCGGCTACTGTTGTATTTATTGCTTAACAAATGTCCTAAATAAATAAATTAGCATAAGCATTTTTCTTTTTACTTCTACTGCTGCATTGTCTGCAAAATTGCCCTTCTATATTTTCTCTAATGCTGGCTTCCAGAGTTTTTGGCCACATTTTCTGAATTTCTGTGGTCATTTGATAATCTATGTTGACACTGCAGTGATTTAAAACTGACAGTATTTGCAGAAGATTTCCCCAGAATTCCTCGCACTGTAAAACATCCATAATTCAGTGAACTCTTCCCATACAAAATCTGGCTAGTGGCCTTTGCAGAAAGAGAGATATTGAGAAAACTGTTTGCTTTGCGGCAACTGATGATAGCTGATAGTGCGCAATAAAGAGTTCAGGTATGACTGCCGAAATGTGCTTTGGACATGTGCCTTGTTTAAATAAAAGGTCAATTCCCTTAAAACAACATGCTCTCTGTATGTTTTTTCATGGAAATGCAAATTCGCGCTCTCACTATCTCAATGAAGCCATGAAATCTGTTAAACAGGTAGGCTTGCGATGCTTTGAAACATGACTGATGTGCAACTATAATCTCTTTTCATGTGGAACAGATTATGTATCTAGCACATGAACAAATTCCATTGAATGATCTCATCAATTCATCTATGATGTGGTTTTACACTAGGACTGTTTGCTCATGTTTGCTCATCTTCTGAACTGGATTTCCATAGCGCTGTCCTGCTCTAAATCAGAACCCACATCAATAACGGCTGAAAAAACATCACAATCTATCCAAACTTACTTACATCAAACTTACTGAAGATCATATTAATTTAGGACTTACATAAAGGTTACATAAAGTGATGAATAATGAATGGTGCATAACACCACACTGTCATTAAAAACTTCATATTTTATTAAGCATGGGGAGAGAAGCTCTGCAGATACAATTCATGTACCTCTCTAATTATCCTTGCAAATGACTTCAGGGACTAGGCCTAAATAAGAGACTGCAGAAGACAGCACCGCTGCATATCATACAGCTGCCACTGCCATTTTCCCTTTCATGTGCTTTAGCCAAGGTCAGTCCTGCTCAAACAAACACACATACACTCACAGATTCACTTGCACTCACATGTTTGATGGCTTGATAGTTTCATGACAGGCTAATATTAGCAGTAAAATGACTGTTCACTTTGCAGCTCCTTTTATAATTTACCTTAATAATCATATGCAACCTTCAAAAAAACATTTCCATATTATTAATCTGGTCCCAGTAAATTCCTAGAATTCGCTTGGCTAAAATCAAACAGATTCTGCTTATTCACAAAATTCATAGTTTTTTTCCTCAAATATGCATGAGCAACTAAATTAATGCATTGCCAGCTTAAAGTGATAGTTCACACAAAAATGAAAATTCTCTCATCATTTACTCACCCTCATGCTATCCCAGATGTGTATGACTTTTTTTCTTCAGCAGAACACAGGTTTATACAATGAAAATGAATGGTGATCAGAACTTTGTAGCTCTAAAAATCACATAAAAGGAAACAAAAGTAATTTATAAGACTCCAGTGGATAAATACATATCTTCCGAAGCAATATAATCAGTCAGAAACAGATTAAAATGCAAGTCCTTTTTTACTTTAAATTTCTACTTCACCATGTGGTGCCTGTTTAGTTTCATTTTTACATATGAAAGTGAAACTAACTATATTTAAGTGAAAGTTAAAGTGGAGATTTAGAGTAAAAAATGACATAAATATTGTTCTGTTTCTCACACACAGCTAAAAAATTGCTTCTGAAGATATAGATTTAAACACTGGAGACATATGGATTACTTTAATGTTTCCTTTATGTGATTTTTGGAACTCCAAAGGTCTGATCACCATTAACTTGCATTGTATCAACCTACAGAGCTGAGATATTTTTCTAAAAGTCTTTGTTTGTGTTCTACTGAAGCAAGAAAGTAATACACATCTGGGATGGCATGAGGGTGATGAGATGAGCTATCCCTTTAAGAGCTGCTCTCTGTCACTTTCTCTCAAAGCTAAACACTTCAAAAATAATTTGAATATCATGCCAAGCACACTGCTATGACATGAATGTGATGTGTGCACCCTACTGAAAATAAATCAATTTGGCCATCAGACCCCTCTTCATGCTCATCACTGATTATGCAAACTCGATTACCTTCTGGTATCAATGTAGGATCTGAACCCAAGGGAAGGTAAACACACATGAGCCGATGGAAAAATGTCTGATGGGAGATGATGCTTGTCAGTGAGTCGGCATAATGTGTCTGTTCCTAGTGTACTGGAACCCTCTGTATCAACATGCTGACTTTTTTGTGTGATCACGTTGCCCCGTCTCTAAAGGTCTAGTCAAAGTGGAAGCCTGCCATGTTACTATATTACAGGTGTCTGTGTTGCTGAAGATGGGCTATAGTATATGTGGGTTGCGCAAAAGATGAGCCATCATCGAAATGTGACATCTGTGCATCCATTCAATATCAGGGAGGAACTATCGCAAATTCCCAGGTAGACAAATGCTTCCTCCCTGCTCAATTTCAATGACAGCGATGATATCTGAGAGGATAATGGCGAGTGTCAGACTGAGAAACAGACTGGAATAATTGATACTGTGAGGGTGTTATTCTAGCAGTCAGAATTAAGAGACGGTTGGAAGCAAGCTTAGAGCGGTGAAGAATCTATGAAGACATTGGACTCTGAAAAACTAACCGTTTTGCAATTAAGACTAGCGATGATGTGAACAATTGCCTACACTGCTCGGAGGAGATGAAAGAAAAAAAAAGACTCATAATGAAAGCCACTAAACTCTGACTGGATAGAAGTAACCATTCATTACAACTAAGGAAATCATTAAGGTTTTATTTGAGTATTAAAGGAGTATTTTTATTTATATATGTTTTATTTATTTTTTGCCCCTGAACCAAATTTCCATTCATTATGGTACTAATGAGTGGAGATTCTGCTCATTCTCATTATGAAGTCTAAGTCATAATGCAAGCTCATCCCTTGATTCGGTCAAACCATCATCTGCATTCTGCAGCCATCATCCAAAGTATTCATACGTGCTAATGCAGTTTTTTACCATTCCTTCTCACTCCACTGTACTCTTAGATTGTGTGGTGCTTTGAATTTAAACTAGACTTGCAAAATAAATTACAGGGCCAAATCCACTGCCATTATACTGGATGCTTAGAGAATTCATATTTTAATCCATAATTCCATTATACTACTGTAATTCAAATATATAGTCGTTGGCTATAATTCACTTAAAAATGATTGTGTAATCCTTGACATTTTAAGGTTTCATTTTTTTTACAGTGAGTATTTTGTATAAGAATTTGATGTTATGCTTAATGTTTTGTTGTTTGGGTCAGAATTTGGCATGTGTGGCATTCTGACAGAAAGTCTTGCAATTAGTAGAACAATAGCCTTCTAGTTTCTAAACCAATAATTAAAATCAGATTTCACCTGGGGCTTGTCTGAGTTGTTTGAACAGCAGTGTTTTCCAGTAAATAGTGTCTACCACTATTTAAAGGGATAGTTCACCCAAAGAATTATATTCTCTCATCATTTCCTTTTTTTACCTTTTATACTGTCTCAAACTCATTTGACATTCTTTTTCCTACAGAACACAAAGGAAGGATATTATTATGTGTAATTATGTATGGAACTAGGTATGGAACTACAAGCCTGCTTTGACTGCACTGATTGGAGTGTTTTTGAGGCTGCAGTCACAGACCTGGATGAGCTCACAGATACTGTGACATCATTTATTAGTTCCTGTGAGAATTTGTGCATCCCTACTAGAACATTTTTTATCATTCAATAACAATAAACCTTGGTTTACCGGAAAACTCAGACAGCTATGTCATGCCAAAGAGGATGCTTACAGAAGTGGGGGTAAAATATTGTACAACCAGTCCAGGAACACACAGACTAAGAAAATCAGGGTGGTTAAAAGAAGCTACTCAGAAAAGAAAAAAAAAACAGTTTTCAGCCAACAATCCTGAATCTGTGTGGAAAGGCCTGAAAAGCATTACCAAGTACAAGACATCTCCCCCTCACTCTGTAGACAGCCAACTAATAGCTAATGAACTGAATATGTTTTACTGCAGGTTTGAAAAGCCCAGTCTCACACCCCTCCCCCGCTCTGATCTTCACTTCACACACACACTAACACTTCCTCAAACCCGCTACTCAGTCTGCACTTATGATCTTTGAGTAGGATGTGTGCCGGGTCTTTAGGAAACAAAAGACTAGGAAAGCTTCAGGCCCAAATGTTGTTTAGCCTGCCTGTCTGAAAGTCTGTGCTGACCAACTGGCCCCCAACTTCACACAGATCTTCAATAGATCACTGGAGCAGTGTGAATTTCCCTGCTGCTCCACCATTATTCTGGTCTCCAAAAAAGCAAAATCACAGGTCTTAATGACTATAGACCTGTCGGTCTCACAACCCCATACCCCAACCCCAAAATACAACGGAGAGTCAGAACTACTGAAAAGATTATTGGTGCCCCCCTGCCCACACTCCAAGACCTGTACATCTCCAGAGTGAGGAAACATGCTGGTCGAATCAATCTGGACCCCAAATACCCTGCCCACTACCTCTTTGAACTGTTGCCCTCTGGCTGGCACAACAGAGCACTGAGCATCAGGACATCCAGGCAAAAGAACAGCTTTTACTCTCAGGCTATTTTCCTCATGAGCAATTAAACTGCCTCAGGACTCCCCCATAAAGCATTAATGTAAATACATATCTCATGTACTTATGTAAATTCACATATTTAATTCAATAACTGTACATACCCTACCTTGCACATACATTACAACTTGCACATGAACAAATGCCATTCTGTTATTTGTCTTATTATTTGTATGTCTATTTATACTCTTTCTTGTTTTATTTTTTGTGTCTCACTGTAATATTCTGTGTGCACTTGTTTCTCCTGTCACCAAAAAATCCTTGTGTATGTAAGAACACTTGGCAATAAAGCTCAAAAATAAAAATGCATCCATTTAGAATAGATGATATCCATTTAAATCAAGCTTTTATTTTTGGCATTTTTGACCTATAGATAAACAGAAAGCTACATGGCCCAGTGTGATTATTAATCCTCATAAAGCTGTGATTTAATTAAATTAATACATAGTCTGTATGTGCTGCACACTTCAGAGTGCTCTGCTCTCTGTCATCTCACATATACATGAGTGCGCATGATGATCATAATGAGGTGTTTTCAATGTATGAGCGGCTTCTCATATTAATTTTGAAGGGCGCATCACTTGCAGATTTTATATTTATTCAATTAAATCACAAACATTTACAGTTTCACTATCACGCATGGGCATATCGCAATTTTAATTTAATTAATTTTGTATTCAAACATTCAATTTCATCAGATATGTAATATTCCATGATATTCTCTGTTTCATAGCTAATGCCATTTTTATGACTAAATTCCATGATTCTGTCCATGTTTTCTGCATTCTACATGTGGTAACCACTGTATAAGCAGACTCTGACTGTTGAATTATTGAAAATGAATTCATATCCCAAGGTGTGATTTCCTTTGAAAAAAAACCCAATGTGGTCCTTTTATCTGACTATCATCATTGTCTAGAGTTTACAACTCAAAAATGTTTGTTGTTAACACAATAGCAATGTTGGAATGAAAAAAGTTATATTTTGTACTATGTCAATACTTAATCTATTTAGTTGGAAAAAAGCAGAAATGATAGCAGATAAGCAGTGAAATTGTCACAAGGATATGTTCATGACAGTTAACCGTTGATCAGCCACCAGTGACAAAACCACACAATGTTGTGCATTTGTTTCCTGAGTCACTCAATTGTTATAATTTTTGAAAAATTAAAAACCCTAGTTAGCAACACAGACAACCGTTCTATAATATCCCAATTATTTCAAGGACAAATACTTATTTTCCAGGATATTTAGGTATTTTCCTAATTTTCCATGACATTTCCATGACTGGAAAAATGCATTGCAAATTTCCTGGTTTTCCAGGGCACGTGGAAACCCTGCATAAAGATAATCTGTGCACATACACGTGTTCTGCGCATGTGTCAAGCATGAGGAAGTGTAATAAATCTTCTCTTGTGATTGTGCCAAGGAGAATGCAGATGTCAAGATTTATGGTGAAAAAGTTACATTTTGGTCTGTTTCATACCTCAAAACTAATCGTATCGCTTCAGAAGACATGGAGTTAACCTCTTGATTCATATGGATTACCTTTATGTTGCTTGATTTATGTCCTTTTTGGAGCTTGAATGCTTTGGACCACATTGACTTGCATCGTAAACAAAAACACATCATAATATTCTTCAAAAATCTTCCTTTATGTTCTGCAGAGGAGAGAAAGTCATACGAGATTGAGACTACATAAGAATGAGTAAATGATGAGAGAATTATTATTTGTTTAGTGTTTTAAAGGAGGTTCCAAAATATAGCTCCCAATCAGTGATTGCTTTTTCAGGAGGAATTAAAAAGAGAGCAAAATGTAAAAAAGAGAGCAAAATTGTCCAAACAATGAAAACAAAAGGCAGCCCCAAGCCATGTTGTCAGTATAAGGCATGTAAACATACATACGCTTCTTAATATTTCATTAACAAAGCTAGAGGTTACATTTCTACAACCGGTTGTAAAATGTGTACACATTAAGTGGAAATAGATCTCGAATCTCTAAAAGTTGACAGTGCCATGCTCTCCTGTTCTTGCAGTTATATTAAGAGCCCTGACTAATGATCTTCCCTTTATCTCAGCCATCCAAAGTATGTCTTCTCTCGGCTCTTCCTCTGCACATCCTCTCGTTTCCATTTCATTTGCTCTCTGCATCTGTCGGCTGAAGCAAATGTTCCTTTGGATTTGGTTTAGAGAGTTCATTTTAGAACACCATTTACACAAGACACGAGTGCAATATGATTTGCAACACTCTGCAAAAACAAAATATCTCTCAAGATAAATCTATCACAGCATGCCACAATAAGTCATAGCACACTTTCTCTCTTTTGGGGTGGAATTTTTGGTTCGCTGCATGCTTTTTCGCAAGCCTTTGAAGAGAATGTTAATGATCCCGACCTGTGCAAAACTGCTCGTCGATGAATTTCTCTCACTCTGATCAAAATTAGAAGAGCCTGACACTGAGTAAACCCGGCTGGAGTCCCAGTAGGTATGATCTATATTTCATTGTCTCTGTAACATCTGTAATTAATCACTCTTCTCAAAATGAATGCAGTCTGTCCCCTCTTCTATTTTTTATCTAATGGGGTCAGCACTCTCATTTAAACGAAAGAAGATGGAGGGGAAAAAAACTAAACACAGTGTGTGGATGTGTCTCTCCACAGATATTTTGATTGCTTCGGGACTGACTAAAATAGAGATGGAAATGACATGATCTCAGGTATTGCTTCTGCATCTTGTAAGGTGGTAGGGCACAAAACAAATTTTCCTCTCTTTATATTCATATTGTGCCATTCAATGTGTAATTAAAAACCCGCCCTGATTATTGCATTTTTTATTATGCCTTGTGACGCTTTTCATCATTCAATATTTGATTGCAAAAATATTTCTGTTTGAATCTGGAAAACAATAATTAAGGAAATGCTGGGCTATGTCTACTGTTCCCTTCTTATCCATCTCAAAAGAATCTCTCGTAATTAGCTTAATGTGGAAACTAGTGTTACATTATAAAATCAAATTTCATACACACTATAATGGCACGAATAACATGAGTGATTAAATAGGACATAAAAGGAGTAGATAGAAGAATTAAAAATAAGGAGTTTTCTTTGTCTGTTGTTCATCTGCGCATTTCTGCTTTTTTCTTTCTGTTCGACATTCTTTTTCCATATTTAGTTCCCACCTGACCAAAGCAGCTCAATCTGACACACGCCTCTAGTATAAAAAAAAACATCTTGCTATTAGTGTGTATGCCAGCCAGTTTTTTCCTCTCTTTATATTGGTGAATTTGCCAGGTGAGAAATATATCCAAGAAAACATCCTGCTGCCAATAATATTATCAGCAAAATTCTCCATTGAGGATACCGGATAAACCTAATTAAAAATAAAGCCCCATTTAAAAGGGTCTGTCTAAAGCTGTCTAAAGTTCCAAGAAGCCTCTTTTTTAATATAGATAAATCCTTTGGCAGATAACACAGAAAAAAAAGCATTTTTATTTTTAAATAAAAAATTCAGGCCATTCAGATAAACAAACACATATAATTTTCTTTGTTTTCTTTTTTTTCTGACCTTTGTACAATGACCAGGAATTCTTAAAGGAAATATGGAATTACTGAGCATAGACATTGACTGCTGCAACGCCTTATATGCTATGGGTCAGATCAATGTCCTCTCAGCCAAGAAAAAAACACAATTACACTGACAGATCTCCCAAAAATGTCCAAGAACTACAGTAGATGGTGGACTTAAGAGACAGTGCTGATGGCTGCATCACAGTGGACTAGATTCTAGATTTATCCTCAAATGCACAAAAACAGCTCCCACAGCTGGATATAGCACACTGCAAAAGCTGCACACCATAGCACAGACCGGTGCAGAAAATGCCCCGTTGTACAAATGGAATTCAGCACCATGGACAGCAAATAAACACATCACAAGTTACATGACTACTCTTGTGCTATAAAAGAAAACTGGGCATCAAAGTCACTCTTCAGACAATAAAACTCAACTTTTCTCATTGTTGCAATTACTCGTTGTAATACCGTAAGTTTCCAGATGAAGAAAGAAAAGTAGGGAGGTAAAACAAAAGATCTGGTTTGACAGCATCCTCCTCACTTTTCCTAAGACAAAGCTCTTTAGCATGGTGTCAGAGCTGCCTCGAACAAAGGTATTGAACCCATACAGCATACAAAACAGAAGCCTGATCCTTCGCCAGCAACAGTTAGAGATCATAATAGTTAATGCGTGAGGCAATATTTCTATAGCATTTCCTGTACATGGAACAAATATCTATCATTCAGTCAGGGTTTGTGAGCTGATCTGACAATGCAGGGATCGATGAGAGAATAACAACGGATTGTGACAGGAATGGGAAATCAGGACTTGATATTTGAAATCAACAAATATATGAATCAGTGAATCCAATAAGGGCCCTAATCCACATATTTTTAAAATGCAAGTTTTGTATGAATATTATTTAGAATTGGAAATGTTTATCTGTTACGTTCTTGTTCTTTGTTGTGAAAATTGTTCTTTTTCTTTGTCAAATAGTATGATTCTGCTGTAACAATACATGTTTTGTCCCTTCCAATGTAGAAGATTCAGCTGTTTAATTAAAAAAGGGCCCAACTCTGTTGACTTGATGTAGTTACCCAGCTGAAATCAAACTATAATTTGCCACCATGTTTGGTAATTTGTTACACTATATTTGGAATATATTTGTAAAATGTATGATATTAATAATACAGCCACACTAAATAAAATAATAAAATAGCACTCCTGTAAAATGTAGTTTCATGGGGTTGGCCCCTATGTAGTATAGTATATATTCTAGCGGGAAGACTAGCAGCTTTATGTCATCGCACCATTAGCCGGGTAATTCCTAGCCAATCACATGTAATCTCTTTACATGTAAGCACATGTATTGCTTTATAAGTCTGCTCACAATCTATCACATTGCTGTTTCAGTGTGCTAACACGGCAACCTCCACCACCCCATCAACACCAGTTGAGTCCCGTCCTGCACGGGGTAGGCTCCTCACCCCTGCCTCCTATCTCCGGCAGGATATGACGATTCAACTTCTTTGGATCGCCCCCTCTTTGCCACCTACGCCAAAGAGAGTCATTACTTTTCTGTTTTATATTCATCAAATAAATGTCATCTTAAATTTCACTCAAGTCTGCGAGTCTTCCTGATAGAAAGTATAGTATAGTATAGTATAGTAGGTGTGCTGTGGGAGATAATAATACAAATTATAATCTTACATCTAGCGTCTTTTTGTGGCTTTCTCATTTTAAACTACACGGGTGGAATTTAATTTCAGATACCCAATGGGCTTAGTCAGATTTCATGTTCTTTTATCTTCTGTTCATTTCTTTCTCTCTCTATCCCTACCTCCGTCCTTTTCAAACACATTTTTATTCCTTCTCTTTTCTCTCAAACAAGCAACTTCAATATAGGTAAAGGTTATAGCACAGAAAACATTACTGAACATAATACCCCAGCAATAACAGTTAGTATAGGAAGGTATTATCAGTCTTAGAAGGGCCTTTGGTAACAACATTCCTAACACTTGTCATGGAGATACCCATCTACTGTACACAAGATAGAGCAAAATTCTTGAGATTTTCCTGCTTGGTGATACATTTTGAGAACGAACAGCACTGACGACAGCAAAACAGTTGAACCATGTCAAAGCTGTCCAGCATTTCAACTAAGTAAAATGACAACTGCCTGCACCATGGTGTCCGTGCATTTCCCAAGGGGCAAGGGTTCTGACGGCATTTCTGAGCAGACACATTACAGGCGTGACAGCTAGAGGAAAAGGCCACAGTCTCCAGTAAAAATGCAAATGTCAGCGAGCAACGGTACACACCGTTTACTGACAAACTGTATTACATCGAACATTACGCAGGTAATCTGTGGTTCATTTATGTGTGGGGAACACATTATCTGTGGTGCTGTGTATTACATTGTCACGTTCATCACCATATGTCATGATCAGAATTCATAATAACAGTGTTTTGTTAAATTAATGTTCTTAGTGCATTTTTCAGAAGTCATTATTAACCTTATAATTCTGGCAATTTATGTTGAAAGCATTGACATAAAAAACATACAATACTATCAAAGAAAATAACTACATGTTAGCTAGATTCCATCAACCATTAAACACAAGATATCATTTCACATTTGCCCGTTTTTCTCTCTTCATGCTCTCGTGGTTAAACGCCACTTTGTCTTGGCGAGGCACACTATGTAGCAGAGCAGCTGACTGCTCCCGTGATCACATTCTCTGCATACAAGATCAGTTGGCCAGGCAGTCAGTGGGATTGGGCAGCAGTGGCATATAATGAGGGTTACTGGAGTGCCATTGAGAGGATTATCTCTCCTCACTCTTTGGACAAAAGCTTGGTGAATTATCACTGAGGAAAGGTGGTTAGGAAACTGCTCTCTTTGACAGGCAGGTTTGGATGCCACAGGCAGAAATGCCATTATAAACGTCCAACTGTGTAAATGATGGATGGCCTGTGAGAGATGGAATCTGCCAAGTACAACATTAGCAAAAATAAACAGGAGCAGTGCGATAAGAGACAATCCAGTCTCTGATATTATCCTCCTTTCACACACTCATGTCCCTGGACTTTCAAATCATCGACTAGCCAATTTCAAGTACAGCTGGACCAATAGCAAAGCCGCTTTGTGAACAGATAAAATGATCATTCTTTATGCCCAGCACACACTTTCATACTTTAGGCATTTCACTACTTTAATGTTTATGGAATTACTAAAAAGCTGGAATAATGGGGTGCCTGGGTAGCTCATTAAGTAAAGACGCTGACTACCCACACCTGGAGTTGCAAGTTTGAATCCAGGGAGTGACTCCATTCAGACCTATTAAGCAACCAATTGGCACGGTTGCTAGGGAGGGTAGAGTTACGTTGGATTAACCTCCTCATCGTTGCTATAATGTGGTTCTCACTTTCTGTGGGGCGCATGGTGAGTTGTGCATGGATGCCGTGGAGAATAGTGTGAGCCTCCACACACGCTAGGTCTTTGCGGTAACACGCTCAACAAGCCATGTGATAAGATGCACGGATTGACTCTCTCAGACGTAGAGGCAACTGAGATTTGTCCTCTGCCACCCAAATTGAGGCAAGTCACAATGCCACCACGAGGACCTAGAGCGCATTGGGAATTGGGCAGAAAAGGAGAGAAAATCTCCCAAAAAAGCTGAAATGCACAAACACAAATGGTAAAGTAGATGTGGGAATGCATGTGTTTAAATAGATAAATGTGGATTTAAATAAAGTCTTGTTATTGCATTTCAAGCAAGGAGAGGAGAATGTAACACAAATTATGAAGCATGTTTATAAGATGAGGGGAAACAAAATGTAAAACTGTCAAAATGCAGGATGACAGGACTTCAATACTCATAAATATTCAGTTTCATCTCTTTCCAGGTTTGGCTTTATTCAAAGCTTTTATAATGCCAAAACAGTATTTTTCTCTCTAATGCAATGCTGCATAACTAGGTTAAGCCAGCTTATGCATGGTGAATAGGAGTATCTAACTGATGCCCTCCCATGGACACTTAGGGGACTGGAGTGGAGACTGTAGAGGACGGTAGAAAAATGCTGTACATATTCTCTGCTTCCTCTCCCTCAGATCTATGTGACTTGAGAGTTTCTCTCACAAACATTTGACAAATTCCACTCTGTTTAGTGCCAGTTATGTGCCTGTTATAGTGTTAATGGGGGGACACAAACACTGTTCTTTTGAATCTCTTTTGAAGTGTACTGTAAGCATATGGATACAGTGCTGTGTGTGCGTGCGCTATGCAGAGGCCAAAATCTGTATGCCCATAACTTGTGTTACTACTCAAAATGGTACATTTTGCATAATGTTTAGACTTTGTTTAGTTTAGCCCCCTTTATTGAATTCATGGATATTTTTCTTAAGGAAGGCTAAACCAGAGGCATAATCATTATACACTGTTTTAACATGATGTCTTACAATAATAATTTCAACACTGAAATCTAAGAATAAATATATGCACATATCTGTCCTTGCTTTTATAAGATCCATCATGTAAGGACATGATCGATTGTTCTCAAGCTTTTTCATGATTTGACCTAACCTTGGTCTAGAATACCATTCAATAAGTCCCAATAAAGACAATCTACTCAGTTTGAAAACACAGATTCAACAAAGCACTTAACAGTTATACAATAACTGCAGTATCTCTATTGCTGAAGGACAATTTTCAGTTAAATAAAAATATCTCAGATGTTTTCAATGCAAACAAGTTAAGAGTCAAGACCACAAGCCCTGCATTCCTACTTATAACTTTGCTCCTTATGTTTACCAACATTGCAATGTCTCGAAACAGCAGTTGATCCTTTCCCTTCCCATGTAAATCTATGTATTTTAGATAAATAAAACTGTGATACAAAAATACTCATTTACAACTTTGCTGGCTGCTCTTATGAAGGCACTTAAAAATTGGAATGAGGGATTTCCTCCAGAGCAACTTGAGGGAAAACCGTACATTTTACATCGCATTAATTCTTTTTCCATCTTACCATTTTTATTTTGGATGTGCAGTCTTTTATGTCTGACATGTCTTAGAATTGATATGACCTCTCCAACATATCAATGTAATCCATCTTTGTTTTGAGTCTAGCCCTCAGCTCAGGGTAATCACTTTGGGTTTGATTAGAACATCCTGTCCTTGTCCCTGTAGTGGTTGTGATCATTTGCTTTGGTCTGGCATCCTGTTTTGCATGTGGGTATTCTGAGGGGGGGTGTGTATGCCTGTCCGGCAGGTTGCTAAACTGGGAAGTCATGCCAAAAAGACTGTCTACTAATCCCACCTTGGGGGTGGGACCTTGGCTATCAATGACAGTTGGGCAGAGTATTCCATTTTCACAAAAGTCAGCAATGTCACTACAAGGTGCTCCAACACCGACAATAGTGTTAATGGGAGAATTAGAGATTGCCATGGTCCACTCCTTTTCTTTCTCCACAAGTGTTCTGTAGTGTGATCCACCCTCTTTTGTCTCTGAGTATGAATGCTTCAGTCCTGACTCCTGTCCACTATTATAAACAGGGTTACTGCACATGTGCGAAGAAGGAGCACCAATGCTATCATACACATGATTGGAAGTAGGAGTTTCGTGTAAGGTGGGTGGCTGTTCGGTAAATATTCCACATTCCATCTGAATGCCTGCCAGACCCACTTCCCCTTGCTTCCTAAAGGGTAGCTTTTCACGCTTTTTTATAGCATATGCACAAAGAGCAGCAGCAGCAAAGAAGGCAGACACAAACAGAACCAGCAAGCTGAGAATGAGGACGGAGAGAGGTATGGCACCTTTCGGTGAGTGCGACCCCACCCCGGGATACGTTGTGATAAGCCCACTATCTAGTTCAGCAGGAGAGAGTGAGGACTGTCGAAGCTCAGGGCAAATGACCTCAGCATTCAGAGAGCGCAAGTCTTTTCCTGCGACCAGCTCTGGCGTCTTACACACCACCTCTCCAACTATGACTACTAAGCTCAGTGTGTCCAGCCAATCTTTCAGAGGGATGATGTCACAGGAGCAGTCCCAGGGGTTCTGATTCAGGTCGATCTGAACGACAGCATGCAGATGTTCTAGAACCCCGCTGACTGGGAGGCAATGGAAGTAGTTGTTGCGCAGGTTCAGGCGTGTGAGCGAGGTCCCTGCAAATGTTCCCACAGGCAGCATATGCAGGAGGTTGTTGTTAAGAAAGACTAGCTGCAGGGATGGCATTAAACTGAAGGCAGCTGGCTGGATTTCTCTTATTTCATTGTATTCAAAATACAAGTACCTGAGGTTCTGCAACCCGTGAAACATATCAAGAGTTAAGCTCTCAATGTTATTACCATTCAGATAAAGGCTTCTCAAATTAGGTAGATTAACAAAAGCTCCCTCTTGGACGTAAAATATCTGATTGTTACCCAAGTGCAATAAATCGAGACTGGAAAAATTCCAAAAATCTGACTTATAAATTCTCTGAATGAGATTTCCACTTAAGTAAAGTTTCTTAGCATTCAAGGGTCGAGGCATCAATTCAGAAATGTTCCTAAACCCATTTTCCTTACAGTTGACTGTCAAACCAAGGTCATTGATATGTAGATTACAGGTACATCCAATGGGGCAAATGATTGGTATAGGTGGCCTTGTCTGATATCCAGCAATGGGCGGCTGATTAGGGAACACACTACGTGGTGTTGGTGGTGTCTTTGAGGGCCTTGGTCTTTTTGTTGGCTTTGGAGGTCTATCCCTTTGTTCAACAGAGGAAACAGTGTTTTGATTGGGGGAGACCATTGATGATGGCTTAGTAGGCCTCACCCTCCCTGTGTAGACTGGCATATGAGGGATGCCTAGAATTAACTCAATCTCTGCTTCACTCAATGTGGGACAGAGCTCACTGCGTTTGATCTCTCTAAGATCCTTTCCATGGAGGTGGAAGGGGTACTCACATGTGATCTCTCCAACAACTGCAGTGTATGGAATACGCTCCAACCAGGCCTGGAGCTGGATGATATCACAGATGCAGTTCCAAGGGTTCTCCTCCAGCTGGATCTCCATAATACTGCGACCAATATATTCCAAAATACCTTTATAAGCCAACGTTTTTAGTCTGTTGCCTCTCAAGTCCAGGTGCGTCAGAGAGACAGATCTGAAAAGAAAAGCCGGCAGAACAGGTATTAAATTGTCATTGAGGATGAGCACTCTGAGTTTGTGGAGATTTCGGAATGCACCGCTGTCTATTCTCTTGATAACGTTATAGTCAGCCTGAAGGTACTCTAAACTCTCCAATCCAAGAAATGTGTCATTCCGAAACACTTCCAGTTTGTTTTCATGAAGGTACAATCTTTTCAGGGAGCCCAAACCATTGAAAGCCCCAACGTGGATGTCCTGCAAGGCATTATTGCCCAGATTAATGGCAATCGCATTGTTCAAGTGCAGAAAACTGTTGAAGTAGAGCTTCCGTAAAGTGTTTTTCTGCAGGTAGAGCTTGAATGGTCTAAGCCATGTCTGTGAGACTTGACTAATGTTTATAAATCCTTTGCTGTCACAATGAACGTGAAACAGGCCTTCCTTCACCTCGCAGTAGCAGGGATCAAAGCAAGGCTCATCTATTTCCTCTGAGTCATCAAGTAGAGGGATAGGAGTCGTCCATCCAAGTGCAATTGTGCTTAGTAGTGTAACCCACAACATGCTTTCACCAAAAGCAGGCAAGTGCATACCCTCAAGAGCTCCTTCACTGCACTGAAAAAATACAACAGTTTTAGTGACTGAATATAGAGAGGATGATGAATACTGTTTAATCCAAATTATTTTGACCTTTGACAAAGCAATCGAGCAATGATGTAAGTATAGGGTAGATTCTCATCCATCAATACTGTAAGAAAGAGCAGAATGCTTTTTATTTGGTTTCTTTGACTGTAATTCTTTTCTGCAAATGATAGGTAGAATCAAAAGGATAATTCACCTCAAAATTCAAATTCAGTCAACTTTTACTCACCTTCATGTTCCAGAAAGATAGCCTCAGTCACCCTTCACTTTCATTGTAAAAAAAGATGCAATGTAAGTGAATAGTGAGTCATACTCGTAGGGCCTAGGATCTCCTTTTGTGTTCAACAAAATAAAAAAATGGGGTTGTTACATGAGGGTTAGTAAATGAGGACAGACTTCTGGAGTGAATGAGGACAACATTTTTGTGTGAATTACCCCTTCAAGGCTTCACTTAACAATGTCAGGTAAATGCACCAGAGCTTGAAGGAATGTTCTGAGTTCAGTACTAGTTAAGCTCAATCGACAGTATTTTTTTGTATAATAATTACCACAAAAAAATATTCCTCTTTAGTTAATCTTTAAAAAAAGAAAAAGAACAAAAAGAAAACACTGTGATTACAGTAAGTCACTTACTGCAAGGCAGTACTGCAAAATGAATAGGGCCAGTCCATAAAATACACATTGTTTCAATAATATAGTAATATATACTTAAATTAATAAATATTGTACAATGTAAAAATTATACAATATGTGATACATTCACTTACTAACCTTATCTGTGTGAAGTTATATCCAATATTGCAACTTCATTGTCATGATGACATAACACCGGTAAACCCTGTTACCTGTTAAACATCTTAATGCTGGTAAATCACTGATATTAACCAACTAAAATCATATTAACATGCATAATGTTTACTTCTTGTGGCTATACTTTTGAAACTATATTTTAACATTTATGGACTGGCCCCATTCACTTTCATTGTAAGTGCCTTGCTATAAATTATTTTAGCTTCTTCTTCGTCTTTTTTTATGAGGGATGAGTCAAAATTATTTTTGTGGTAATGAACACTATCACAATTGCTGTCGAGTAAGCTTAACTTATATTGTGCCTGGAACATTCCTTTTTTATACTGGCTATGTCCGAAACCTGAAAAATGCTGCCTTGTCAGGCCATATACAGAGGTAAAAAGGCATTGCTGAATCGAATGTTTACATGACAACTTGTACATTAAATGCCTCCATCTGATTGATTTATGAAGACCGCAAAAATGTATCCTTCACTACGTACAATACATGTTCCGTGTGGTTTGACGGGTGGTTGTAAGATTAAAAATTGTGTCTTATGGAGCAGTTGAAAGAAGTACAGTATTGGTAAGAAGAAATCATTATGTGATCACAAAAACTTATGTGAAGTTTTATTAAGAAAAATGCATTGTAGTCATTAAATATTCACTTTTTATACAATTAGATGTGATGTTTCGGTGCCTTGGAAGACAGACTGAAACCAGTGTCTTTAAAAGGTGCCTTCATAAAAACACTGCCTGTTAGTCATTGACTGTAGGGGCATCACGGCCGCTGCCTTCGGTTTCTGACATAGCCTACATCATTCAGCATAGTGATTTTGAGAGTGAAGATGTTATGTTGGTGACCTAATCCATTTAAAGGCATCATGCTTTTCTGGAGGTTTCGCTTTAGTTTCTAAATCAGCTAATGACTCTGGAATATCAATTTGACCTCCATGGAAAATATTTATTTCTCCCCTCCTCCAGGAGCACTTATTAGCTAATGTGCGCAGCAGGGCACTTAGGAATATAATGTTAATAAGACCAAGGTTCCATTGATTGGTAATGCAGTATATGTACATAGGTCATTGAAATAATATACAGGACCTAAGGCATGTAGGCAAGCAAAATTTCTAGGTTAAGAGAATTTTCATGTTGTCTTTAAAAAGAAGAAAACAAAAGATGAAATCAGAAGCAAAATGCTCATATAATTATGAGACATTGACTACAGAATATCTACAAAGTTAACTAAAATTCAACCTAAATCATCACATCGCTTTCTCAACAGAATAGAGCTAAAGATCTGAGCACTGAGTGGTATGCAATACAGACACATAAGGAAACCATACAAGCACTGAATGAAAAAACTGAACTTATGGATGCCCGTTACAATTCATTTTCATTAGCTTGGCGATTCTTGTCACTATCTTGCACTATAACTGTTACAGGCATCATTTATTTCTAAATACACCCTCAAATCTACTGCGCTAAAATCTGCAATCTATTAGCATTCCACTTTGTCTGGGTTTACCACCACCCGCGCCCGGATCCATATCAGCGGCATTAACAGAGCAGAAATGTGCGCTACTCACTCAGGTTGCTGCAGTGGAATTAAAAGAGCAGAAGATGAACCAGCTTAAATGATGCTAGCTCTGGCCATGTCACCACCGTTGAGCCACTTCTTCTTCTCCTCCCCTCCGCTCTCGTGGTTGAGGCAAATGGGAGAGCCGAAGACGTGACAAGACTGCAATGTCTTAGAATGGTTTGCTTTAGGATGCAGGTCTGCTCCCCTGACGAGCGCTCAACAGTCAAGACAGCGAAAGCTGCAGTTCAGCACCAGTGTGAGGACCTATGATGAGCAATGTCTTCGACTACCTTCGGTGTGACAGTTAAAGAAACTAAACCGGTACAAGTGTGCAAGTTGCCATCACAAACAAATACAGGATGACGCTACCTCGGACTTCTTTCTGTTTTCAAATCAAATGCATTGCACCGAGCGCGCGCGCGCGCGCACCCGTAGCCCAGCTCCAAATATGCGCGAGATGATGAGAATAATATCAAAGCAGCAAAGGGGCTTTATTGGCGTTTTTTTAATGTGGTACGCTCGCTCTCGTAGACACATTTCTACAATTCTTCGGCGATTTAAATAAATAAAGTAGGCTAGTTGAGGTTTGTAGAGTTTGTACCCTCTTTTCTTAACTCAGGCGACAGTTTAATTACTTTTTTTTTTTTTTTTTAATTAACCAAACACGCCCGCATAACAAATAATACTACAAATGTTCCTCGAGCGATAAGACTTCTTCGGTGACTTGTTAATCATTCCTTTTGTTATTAAGGCCCTAACAATTTAATGAAACCTTCTTTTGGTTACCATGGAAACATAGTCCCATCTGCTATTGCACAATAATATGGCTTTTCATATTTGTGCATGTTGCTTATTTTGGAAGTGAGAATGAACAATGCTCACTTGATGCTCACATGTGTTGATTTATCATACAACCAACTAATTCTCCTATAAATCATTTGACAGTGATGTACATAAATAAATAAGACATTTTATCAGATTATCATTGTTTATATTCTCAAAGCCTCAGTTCGCATTACAACTAAAGCATGCAATATCATATAGGCTACTGTCAGAATAATTGTACACCTGAAAACCCCAAACCACAAAATTTCTCGCATAAATCCAGAGTAATAGTCTGCACACACAGGCATACTGACTTTAGTTTTCCTTCATTGTAAATTTCCCACAGGTAACAGAGAATCTTAGCTAAAGCTAGTTAATACTGTCAGTAGCTCTATGTGCCTTTGAGCATTAAAGAATTTTCCTGAAGATCTCAAGAACAAAAAATATTTAATGCCGTCACACAGATCAGTGCTAGATCTGAAAATGTTCCAGTGAATTAGCTTGTGACGGCAGCTTCTCTTCTAAATCCTGTTAAAGGTGATTAAAGCAGTGTTTCTCCATCAAATTGGTGCAAGAGTATTTACCAGAGAAATGGTCCTTTGAAGGGAAAATGTAAACACACCTTCAGGGTATTGTGGGGTTGAAATTATGAGAGACTTTTACACTGCAGCCTTGCTATATACTATTAAAGGTATATTAGTTAGTCTTGATGTACGAGATTTTTTTTCTACAGCCATCACATTGTGAGGTGGAAGAGGGCTTGATGATTGACGGTAATGGGGTCCAGAAACCCAACCATCTCTGAAAACGAGTGCCAGATTTTGACCTGAAGGATTGTTTAACTGTCATCAAAGAAACAATTAAATCTCTCTGTTCTTAATAATAGCATGCACTCTTTTCACACCAAGATCAATTTAGGCAAGTAATTGTATGTAATTAATATTATTACAAAAGATTAGCTTTATTTGAGAAATGACTGTATTAGGGAATTACATGATTTTCACCACCTCTAAATAATTAACAAATCACTTCAAGCACTTTCATTCAATTAAAAATCCCCCTCAGAAAAAAACAACACTGACTAAAGCAAATGTCTTAATTTGTAACAACCGGGAATCACAAATAGAGGTGTCATTTTTCCAGAAAAAAATAAAGAAATCGCAAGATATAAACTGGTGGTCTGACCATTTGAGGCTCATTTAGCCTTAAGATGGTCATTGATTACCCAGCTGTAGGAATCAGACAATAAAGGGCATAGCTGACAGTGAGGTGTTTGGGAGGAGGGGGGTATCTGGATCCACAGGTGCTTTTAACACTTAGTTTGGTGCACCTCTGGCACATGCCTCACGCAAATGGACCTCCACCAAGGACGGTCAGCCTTGAGCAATAACCAATGTTAAGCTAATTAAACTACCCTCCCATTTTAATTAGGATATAAATCAGTTGCCATGGGAACCTTTCCTTTGGAGTCCCCGTGTATACTCCTGTGTGGATTAAGTGCAGTGAATGAATGGTGCTATTTTAGAACCCATTTAATGGTCTATACAAAAAGGTGCTAAAACGTAGATTATTAAAGTATAGATTTCACAGTTCATTTTAATGGCTTGTCATGATTACTGACAGATCACTACTGCATTTTCTCAGATTTTTTACCAAACTGCTGTATTTTAAATTATGACACCCATTTTTAAGGAATGTGCCGAGTTCAATGCAAGTTCAACTGAGTCAACAGCATTTGTGGCATATTGTTGATAAACACAAAAAATTATTTCGACCCGCCCCTCGTTTATAAGTTGTAATATTGGATATTTTTGCACAGATAAGGTAATTTTATCTCCCTAAAATCATACTCACATACTGTTTACATCTTGTGGCTATACATATGGAACATATGTATTTTAGCGTTTATTGGCCCCATTCACTTCCATTGTAATTGTCTGACTGTTACTGCCATTTTTGCTTTCTGTCTTTTTTATGGTAGTTTTAGGGTTTTAGGATTTAAGGTGTTACACCAACATGGCATAAATAAGTTAAAATAGCCTTACACAGAAAAAAGTTTGCAAGCAATTTTATAACACTAAAATCGTGTTACAATGCATATTGTGTAATTTTTGCAACTATAAGTATTATAATGTTTACCCCATTTACTGCATTGTAAGTGCCTCACATAACTCACATTTTTAATTTTTTTCAAAGAAAAGGAGGGATGAATCGAAATAAATTTTGTGGTAATCAACATTATTCCACAAATGCTGTTAGTTGAGCTTAATTTGTATTGAATCCAGAGCATTTCTTAACAAATGATGCACATTTAACTTTAGTTTAAAATCATTGAGGGTGGTAAAACAGCATTTGCAATGTATAATCTTAAACCTTTCAATTAAACCATTCAGGATTATTAAGAGGTTTGTCGCACAATTATTACTGTTTTTCTGAATCAAACGTATTTAGTGTCATTGGGAAATTCTCATTAACATTAAGAATTTCTTGCAAAATAATTTCTTTTGTCTTTTTTGTTTATGCGTTGGTGCTTTTCTCTATTCTAACCTCAGTGATTTCCTGTCAAAAAGGCCTGGTTAAAAAAAATTCTAGCTCACAGGACCAAGCTCAAAATACTGGATAGAGCATTTCATATAACAGGAGGCGTGCTCAGAGGGATATGACCTCTTATGTGAATCACCATACTTGAAATCCTAAAAATTACATCAACGTAGGCACAAAGTACATGAAGCAGAAAATATGCCATGACGAGGGCTCCCCCTACTGACGGATAGAGCTGCAGCCATACATTACATTGAACAATGAAAATGTGTTTACGGGCATGTAATACCCACACAAGATTATACAGGGAATCCAATGAATATGATTATCTCCACTCAGAAATCTTTCAAATGGTAAAATACAGAAACAAATAAGCAGAATTAATTACGAAACCCAGATTACCTGTTCTAAGAAATAACAAAACTCCACTCTCATATTCTCTCACCCTCAGCAGTCTCTAGAACTAATATAAAACAACACATTAGATGCATGTGCAAACCAGGGATGGATTACCGACCGGGCCAATGTATAATTAATGCTTATTGATGGTATTATAGACAGGTTTGGATAGAAACGGAATACATGTAATGGGATTACGTATTTAAAATTAGAATATTGTTACATTAAAAAAGTATTTAGATTACTGAAGAGATTACTTTACATTTTATTGTCATTTGCTTCATTTAATGTGTAGTCCTTTCAGGTGGAAAACATTTATACATGTAAATGATGCGATCCAAAGTGCATTTGAACAGCGGTGAAACAATTTATTATGATGTGATGAGTTTATTATGATGTGACATATGAGCAGACAGAGAAGTAAGTTTGAAGTAAGTCTGAAGCAGAAGAAATAGAAATAAACCTTGTGTAAATTGTCAGCTATATGCTAAGCTAAAATGCTATTCCTAGCCAAGTTACATGCACATGTTACCAGTAACAATCATATTTTTTCATCAAGAAAATTCACGTTGGATCATAATATATTTTTTTCTAGTAAGACCTTTGATAGGGCAAAAATCTTATTTTTGATTAAAAAAATTCTGTATTGCTTTCCTGTAAAAATATCTAAAAATCCTTAAAACAACATCAATCTGATTCATCTTTTTTTAGAAACAACACTTTATAAGATATTTAGGTTTTTCAGAGAATGTATTTTTAACATGTGTATTTGTCTTACTGTACTGGAAGAGTTTTTATAGTTAAAACAAGTGAGAAAATCTACCAGTGCTGAAGAAGTAATCCAAAGTATTTAGAATATGTTACTGACCTTGAGTAATCTAATGAAATATGTTACAAATTACATTTGACAGCATGTAATCTGTAATCTGTAGTGGAATACATTTCAAAAGTAACCCTCCCAACAATGATTATAGCTCAGCAGTATAACCTTCCACTTGTGGTTGTCATGGATGCATTCATCAGCCTCTCTTCACAGGATATCGGTATGTAATTAAATGGCAAGGAACGAGGTTCAAAAGAACACGAGCTGTGCCGCAAGATGCTGTCATATTAGTAGACTTGATGTTCTCAATAATAAAAGTCTGTCAGCAAAGATTCATTGAAGCCAATTCAAATAAGTCCCATGTCTATAAGAGTTGAGAGAATCTTTTAAAATAAACGGTAGGCCTACCCTTTGAATTACTATAAAATAAATAATGTATGTTTAGTATGTAGCTGTTGAATAAACTAAATTTTGTACACATTGTACGTTGTATGTATATTAGTAGTCATGACATCAGTCAGTCTTAAGCCTGGTTTATACTTCGGAAGAAGCCGAATTTGTTTCTGCTAGACGAACTAAAGCACCCTTGGCTAACGACGCCGCCGTTTATACAACGCGCGACGTCTTTTTAAAATTAGTTCGTTTATGTCACGGTGTTTAACGGACTGTTCCCGCCACAAGTAAAGCCAATAATGCAGTGTTTTTTTATCTCCGTGGACCGCCGCTTTTAGCGCTGTGCCGCTTCTTTGTTTTATTGAACTTGAACACAACCTCTTTCCCTTTTAAAAACTCAAATCGCTCGCGACTCATTTGTCGTGGCAGTGCTGTCCTTGTATAGTTTGTGTTGCAAATCATGTAAAAAAGTATACTTCCACACAATCTCTGAGAGACGGGCTTCAGTAATCCAGTTTAACGACAGAAACAACCCAGCTGGGCACGCGCGACTGTTAATAAAAACCGTTACGTCCAAATCACACCCACTAATAGTTTTAACCAATCATCTATCTATCTATCTATCTATCTATCTATCTATCTATCTATCTATCTATCTATCTATCTATCTATCTATCTATCTATCTATCTATCTATCTATCTATCTATCTATCTATCTATCTATCTGTCTGTCTGTCTGTCTGTCTGTCTGTTTGTGTCTGACATCCATCCATCCATCTTTGTAATTGTAACATCAGTGTGTAGGCATATACATTTAGTTTACAAATTAGGATATTAGAATATCACACTTAATCGTTATTATTGCTGGAGAGTGTCTTTTCTCATGATCCAAAGATAAACATCACTAGCTAACAGTTTATGGAAATTCTAGGTTTTAATTTCTGTTTAAGAAAGAGAAAGAAACAGTTTTGATTCCAAAAAGAAAGCTAAATCTTGTTTTAAAGAATAGACCAACTTTTAGTGTGTCTTTTCAATTACTTATTCCTAATTAATAGAAGTGTTGCACATTACATTTGCCAGAATATCTCCCTCACTCAGACATTTGAACTGTTCTTAACAATAATTTCACAAAATCAGATAAATTCTTCGCTGAACTTTCTTTCCTAAAAACTTAAACCACATTTTCTGTTAATTTGGTGTGTACAATTTGGATTTGTTAATAACGATCAGAGTTGCAAAATCATGAGAGGTGAAAAAGGAGAGAAAGTCATAGCAGATTTTCCAGGTTTATATTTTCAATGAATTTTTGTATTGTTGTTGAATATATTACAGTTTGCATTTGCAAACATTGCAAACCAGGGGATTTCTATGCCATACCAGCAATAATGTATTGGCAGCAATTCCAGCTCCCACCAAATGATGACGGCCAAGGATTTCCTTGAGCACTAATGCTAACTCATTTTCAAACATTTTCATATTTTACTATTTTTTTCTCCCCAATTTGGAATGCCTAATTTCCAATGCGCTCTAGGTCCTTGTGGTGGCATAGTTACTCGCCTCATTCTGGGTGGCTGAGTTGCCTCTGCGTCTGAGACCGTCAATCCGCGCATCTTATCATGTGGCTTGTTGAGCGCGCTACCATGGAGACATAGCGCATTTGGAGGCTTCACGCTATTCTCCGCTGCATCCATGCACAACTCACCACGTGCCCCACCGAGAGCGAGAACCACATTATAGCAACCACTAGGAGGTTACCTCATGTAACTACCCTCCCTAGCAACCGAGCCAGTTTGGTTGCTTAGGAGACCTGGCTGGATTCACTCACCCTGGATTTGAACTTGCGACTCCAGGTGTGGTAGTCAGCGTCTTTACTTGCTGAGCTACCCAGGTCCTCAATAATATATTATATTAACACATTTTAGCTAACCTATAGCTAATGTGATTTCAGTGTGGCTCTTATTACCTTCAAATTGTCAGGTCCTTGGATAATGAGAGCATCTTCACAGCTGAAAGGCAAAACTTCCACTGAACTTTAAGATTGCTTCGATTTTCTCTTTTAAAGAGTGAATAATGTTGAAATTTCCAAGAAATAATGCATGTTCTTCCGGGGCCATTGCGATGAAGCAGCTGTTTGCCTTGAGAGTAGAACGCTGATGTGAGACAGGTGTTATTTGCGCATGCGACTGTAGGAGGTGCTCCTGTCATCTCTGCGTCATCTGATTACGAAGAGGTTTAATGTAACTGTAACGGATTAAAGATAACTATTTTTTGTATCCTGATTGCCAAACACAGATACAAGTAATCCGTTACAGAGATTTAACAAGAATGAAGAGAAAAGGAGATATGCTGGAGAAAGCTTTAAAGTGATAGTGAGATTAAAAGAGTTGGGTGGAATTAAGGCAATAAGCCCAATAAAACTCACATCAATCCAAAAAATCAATTAGGTGAGATAAAGTCTGCAAGAGTTCAAATAAAATTCAAATGGAGAAAGCCCTGAAAGTAAAAGAAATATGGAAGTTTAAAGTTGCTGGTTGCCAGCACATTGTAAGAGGAATCCAAAGAATTAGAGGGGTGATTACTGGGGTTCCTCTGGAGTTACAAATTTATGAAATAAAATTGAGGGGAGCGACAGTGATTAATGCAACTAGATTACATACCTCCAAAAATGGCAAGAAAGTAGAAACTTACTCAGTAATGTTAGAGTTTGAAGAGGACCTCCCAGACAGGGTGTCAATGGGATACATGAGATGTAATGTGAGGGCATATATTCCTAAACCTCTAAGATGCTATAATTGTCAGAGGTTTGGGCATGTAGCATCAAGTTGTAGGGAAAAAAACAAGATGTGCTAAATGTGGGGGTGAACATGAGTATGGGAAATGCGGGAAGGAGGTACAGCACATTACTGTAGTTCTGGGGGAGCTCACAGCATGGCATTCAGAGACTGTGAAATAATGAAGCATGCAGTAGAGATAAAAAAAAAAAATAGAGTGGAGCAGAGGGTTTCGTATGCAGAAGCGGTCAACATAAACACAGGTAAAAGGAGCCCAGAATTAAATGGAACAGGAGAAAACAGCAGGAGGATTGGAAATGAAGTCATGATGATGACTGATAAAATAAAACTTGTGACCTTATTGTAGGAGTAATAAATGGTACAGCAGAGGTAAAGTCAAAAACAGAGAAAATAAAGCTAATTATAATAGCAGCAGAATGCCATCAGGAAATAAAAGGACTGACATAGGAAAATTTGATGGGAGATCTTACTACTCAGTCTGAGCAGGAAACATGTATTGGTTGATACTTTGGATGGTGGTAATGGAATGCTCGGACTCTTTACTGGAAAGAGTGTGTGTATTCCAGTTTTTAGGTATGCTGTTCGATACAAGATTGACATGGGCAGATCATATAAAGAAAATCGAAGTGAAATGTAAAAAGGTATTTAATGTAATGAGGTGTCTGACTGATTGGGGTGCAGCTAGGGAATCTATGAAAACAATATATCTGGGCCTAGTGAGATCAGCTTTGAAATACGTGTGTGTGTGGCATAGGGATCAGCATCAAACAAGTTACTAAAAGATAGATATTATACAAGCACAAGCGCTCTGAGTTTGTTGTGGGGCTTTTAGGACGACCCCGGTTGCAGCATTACAAGTATTGATATGCGAGACGTAGTTGAAATTAAGAAGGAATCAGATTGCAGGAACATACTGGATTCATCTTAAAGGTCTTGTGACACTCACCCAACAAAGAAGATATTAAAAGATAGTTGGGAAAGAGAGCCCAGAGGAATGTCAAGTTTTGGATGGATGGGTAATAGGCTGGGAGGGAATTTAGTCTATGTGGGAGGGAATTTATTCCAACTGTTATTTGGCTACTTAGTCCTCCATGGATATTGAAAGTACCAGAAGTAGATCCTTCAGTGTCAGAAACATATCAAGAAAACAGGGAAGGACAATCAGTAGAAAGTCTTTTTCAAGCAAACATTATGTTTGTCTGTGAGTTCATATAAATATATATATACTGATGGATTGAAAGATCCTGAATCTGGGTGCACATGCTTTGCATCTGTGGTTCCAAGCAGACAGGTTGGAGTGTATAAGCACACTACAGATCATTTGGCAGTGTTTACAGTAGAGATGATGGCAGTGATATGGGCATTAGAGTGGGTAGAGGAAATCAGACCAGTAAATGTGGTAATTTGCTCTGATTCGGTATCTGTTCTCCAGTCTATTAAAATTACTCATCTAAAAGTAGGCAAGCTTTGGTGTATGAAATTATTCAAATGCAATCAAGGATAGTCAGCTCTGGGATTCGGATTTGTTTTACATGGGTGCCAGTGCACATGGGAATTGAGGAGAAAGATGAAGCTGATAGTTTAGCAAAAGGAGCATTAAAGGGAGAAAGTAGAAGTAGAAGTGCCAGTTAGCAAGATGGAAGGGAAAAGCTTAATTAAAAAGGTACTGATGCAAAAATGGCAAGAGGGATGGGAGACTGAGTTGAAAGGGCAATAATTTTATGAAATGCAATGTAAGGTGGGAACGGAAAAAAATTATTTGGTAGAAATAAAAAGGAGGAGAGAATTTGCACAAGGCTTAGATTAGGACATTGTGGGTTACATGGGACACTAGTAATAATAGGTAAGCATCAGGATGGAACCTGTAAGTATTGTAGCTGGGGAGTCAGAGAACTTGAAAATGATCCTTGATAAAAAGGAATAGGTCGGAGCTGTCACAGTTTTTAAATGAAACTAGTTTAGTGGAAAGGATACAAATTAATCTAAAGATTAAATAGAAGGGGAAAATGAATGTTTTTTTTTATTGATTTATTTATTACTATTATATTATTGTTTCTTTTATTTTCTCGCCCTTCCTTTTGGGCTTGGACGGGCCTGGTAAGGCAGCCCTAAGAACATTGAGGGCCAAACTGTCCGGGCCATCAGAGAGGCAAAGCGCACACATGCACAGAGAATCCATAGTCACTTCCAGGACAGTGGCAACATGCAGTGCATGTAGCAGGGCCCAGGCCATCACCAACTACAGGACAGCATCTGTGTCAAAGATGCCTCCCTTCCAGATGCGCTGAACGACTTCTACATTCGGTTTGAGGTGCAGAACGACGTGGTAGCAAGGAAGACCACCCCTCCTCCCAACAATCAGGTGCTCTGTCTTACCATGGCCGATGTGAGAAAAACTCTATGTAGAGTCAACCCAAGGAAGGCTGCTGGTCCAGACAACATTCCTGGCAGAGTGCTTAGAGAATGTGCAGACCAGCTGGCAGATGTTCTTACTGACATCTTCAACATCTCTCTGAACAGCGCGTTGGTTCCAACGTGCTTCAAGGCCACCACCACCGTCCCCATCCCAAAGAAGTCTTGTGTCCTGCCTCAATGAATACCGTCCCATCACATTCACACCCATCATCATGAAGTGCTTCGAGAGGCTCGTTATAAGGCACATTAAGACCCTGCTACCCCCCTCACTAGACCCACTGCAGTTTGCATATCTTCACAATCGTTCAACAGACGACGCCATCGCCACCACCCTCCATTTGGCCCTCACCTACCTAGATAAAAAGGACACATATGTTCGAATGATTTTAATAGATTTCAGCTCAGCATTCAACACAATCATTCCTCAGCACCTGATTGGAAAGCTGAACCTGCTGGGCCTGGACACCTCCCTCTGCAACTGGATCTTGGACTTCCTGACTGGGAGACCTCAGTCAGTCAGGATCGGGAACAGCATCTCCACCACCACTACACTGAGCACTGGGGCCCCCCAGGGCTGTGTGCTCAGTCCACTACTTTCTCTGCTGACTCACGACTGTGCAACAATGCACAGCTGAAACCACATCATTATGTTTGCTGATGACATGACCGTGGTGGGGCTCATCAGCAAGAACGACGAGTCAGCATTCAGAGAGGAGGTGCAGCGGCTAACAGACTGGTGTAGAGCCAACAACCTGCCTCTGAATGTGGACAAAACAAAAGAGATGGTTGTTGACTTTAGGAGAGCACAGAGTGACCACTCTCCACTGAACATCAACGGCTCCTCTGTGGAGATCATAAAGAGCACCAAATTCCTTGGTGTTCACCTGGCAGAGAACATCACCTGGTCCCTCAACACCAGCTCTATTACCAAGAAAGCCCAGCAGCGTCTCTACTTTCTTCGAAGGCTGAGGAAAGCACATCTCCCACCCCCCATCCTCACTACATTCTATAGTGGGACTATTGAGAGCATCCTGTGCAGCTGCATCACTGCCTGGTTTGGGACTTGCACCGTTTCGGACCGCAAAGCCCTGCAGAGGATAGTGAGGACAGCTGAGAATATCATAGGATCTCTCTTCCCTCCATCAAAGACATTTACATAAAACATTTACAAATCAGCCAGCATTGTGGATGACCCCACACACCCCTCACACAAACTCTTCACCCTCCTGCCTTCTGGCAAGGTGTACCGAAGCATTCAGGCCCTCACGGCCAGACTGTGTAACAGCTTCTTCTCCCAAGCCATCAGACTCCCCAATACTCAGAGACTGGACTGACACACACACACACACACACACACACACACACACACACACACCTGTACACTGTCCAACTTTTGTACATCTCCAGAGTTGCACTTTAATTAATTGTCACTTTATACCTGGATGCTACCTCAATAACTGCTATGTCCATAGAATACTATTTCATTTAGCATTTTAGAAAGTGTCATCAATTTTGCACTACTCGATTACAAATGTGTACTGGTCGGCGCTGCACTGTCTCTCACTGTGTCTATTGTCCTGTTCCTTTTAGTAATTTATTGTGCTGTCCTGTTCTTTTTGCACACGTTTGCACGTGAACTTTATGTAGAAATGTTATATAGTTTGTGTGGTCTCATGTGGTTCTGTGTTTGTCCTATGTTGTTTTATGTAGCACCATGGTCCTGGAGTTTCGCTATATACTGTACTAACTGTATCTGGTTGAACGACAATAAAAACATTTCACTTGACTTGGTGTGTACACCGGAGCAGCTGAACACACAGCGCTGGTGGAGTCGGGGTTAAGGGAAGGGAGAGTTTCTTCAATGTTGATAGAGGGCATTAATTTAGCTTGCGAATCACGAATGGAGAAAGGAGAAGATGAAGTTTCGATAGGTGATGGTAATGTTCCAATTGATAGTTGACAATTAAAATTAAAAAAGAATAAGGATATTTTGACCAATCAGAGAGCCTCTTTTTTCTACGTGAATATTTTTTGACGAATCAGGGCTCTCCTTGTTGCATAGACTCAAACTACCAGTGACTGGCTGATTGCTGTAAGTTAGGCAGACCCATCCTCAGAACACGAGGTATGAGACTGATAAAACTTAACGAACTTTGATAAGTTATGTTAGGGCCTAATCGTACTTAAATGTATCATCGTTAACATTTACTTAGTGTATTGACAGTGGCGAGCAAGTCAAATGTTTATAGAACATTTTAAATTGTATCAGTCGGAAGTGTCAGCGCAACTGTGTAGCAAATATGTGTTAGCTTTATTGTACCAATGTAATGTTGGTGGAAGGAATGAAACACGGTTCTGCTTATATTATGGCAATCTCTTGTTGAAAAATGCTTGACCACCGATTATCTGAATACAACTTGCGAGGGGAAAAATCTAAACCGGTTGCTTACCAATCGGAGCTTGTGTGATGGATTAGTACAGGACCGTTAGCTTGATGTAAAGAGTTAATAAATATAACTTTTAAGTTAAACTTTACGTTAAGTTAAAAAGCGACAATCAGGTCTATCAGACGTGTTCTTTTGTTTATGTGCATCGACTGCTGCGTATATTTATGTGTTTCCAGTGACGCCTTGTTCTAATAAATACCAAAACAAAATCAACATTGCTCTGTTCAAGACGACACGTAGGTTTTCCCTACTTTGTAACAGGGTCTTAAAGCGTCACTTTCACCTTCACTCCAGGGCTAAAGTATCAGAATTGCCGAAGATGCCCCTGACAAACAAGTTTAAATGTGCTGCGGCAAGCAGCTTGGCTCAGTCTGATGGTCCAGACCGGGTTCAACAACAACAACCACTCAGAGACCCGAACGTACCTCCAGGAGAAGGTAGTGGAGAGGATAACCAAGGGGATCTTCAAATTATTAAATCTCCAAGTGATCCCAAGCAATACAGGTACAGTCCACAGATTCAGATAACCCTATACCATATCATTTTAGCTAGACTAACAGTGTACATTTGCAAGTTAGAACATGTCAAACCTGTTAATGGATCATTTTACACCATGAATGATGTGATGATACTGAAGGATATGGAATAAACTAAAAATATGAGATCGTACAGGTAAAACGCGAGCTCTTGTTACAGATGTAAGTAATTTAACACTTTGGACTGCAATAGTTTGCATGAAAATGAAAATTCTGTCAGCACCCTTTTGTAAACCCATATGATTTTATTTATTTGAATCATAAAAGGGGATTTTGCACTGAAAGGTCTCAGTCACCATTCACTCTCATTGTATGTAAAAAAAAAAAAAAAAAAAAGAAGTGAATGGTGACTGAGGCTAAAATTCTGCCTAACATCTCCTTTTGTGTTCCAAAAGAACAAAGGAATTGCAGTGTTAATTATCATTTTTTGCTGAACAATATTGATAATTTTTGGATAACTAACTCTTAAGAGCTAATCCAGCTTCCAAAAAATGTTCTCTCTATTTCTTCCAGATTCATTGAGCTGAGTAACGGACTGAGGGCTCTTTTGATCTCTGATCTGAGCAGTTTAGATGGGAAAGCTGAAGATGAAGAGGAAGAAGATTCAGAGGAGGAAGAGGCGGAAGAGGAAGACTCAGGGGAAGGAACAGATGAAGAGTCTGAGGACAGTGACTTTGAAGAGCTGGATGAGGATGATGACAATAAGAAAAAACGATGTGAAAAACAGGTTTGTATATTGGTCAGTAATCAGTGTTTCCCCTACCATTATATAAGGGGGGCGCCCCACCCCCCTAACGGCTCCCCCCGCCCCCCTTGAAGGTCACGATGGCATGTCGGGAAATAGGGTATAGCACTAGCGGATAACCCCCCCCCCCCCCCAAAAAAGCTGTAAACCTAGGGGAAACACTGGTAATAATTAGCAAAAAGTGATTTGAACCATTATCTGTGTATTGAAGAGGGATAATTCACCCTAAAATTAAAACTGCCATCATTTACATAATTTTCACCCTTATTTCATTTCTAACCATAAAGAGTTTCTATCTTCTATGGGAAACAAAAGGACATTGTATTTCATTGTATAGTGACTTGAGACTGTCATTCTGCATAAAATCTTGAAAAAAAGTTTGTGTTCCATGGAAGTAGGGCTGGGTATCGTTCAAAGAATTTCGATACCGATACCTTGAACTTTTTTCGATACCAATTTTATGAAATCCATTTTAACAAACATTATACATTTCCTCAAAAAAAAAACTTTGGTTTTCTTTTTTCAGTTTGTTGACTTTTAAACTAAACCAGCTAAACTGTTAATTCAGCCAACCCTAAGGATAAGTACGGTTTAACAAGATAACTAGTTTGATGTACGTAAAACTTGACCAGTTACTGTCAACCTTAAAGCATTTTTAGCATAGATTTAGCTAGCTATCTGTTGCCATACATCCAAACAGTATCTAAGATTATGTGTGTCCCAGTTTCTAGGACTATGTCACCGTGGACAGAAACATTAACGTTTACACAAGCATGCACCGTTACAAGTTAGTCGATTTTGTTTGCTAAACTTTAACCTTATCTGTCAGAGTCCCAGTCATAGCGCCGCTGCATTCATCAGTAGTTTTTGAGGACTCGTGTGGTGGGCATGTTCAAGGAAGTTCTGTGGCAGGACGCTGAGAGGATTACTGCACCGGCTCGGTCCTCTTGCAGTCGAAGACGAAGAAACTTTCTGCTCTTAAGTTTATTCTGTGCCCTGTCAAGTGCTTCATCAGATTTGTTGTGTTGTCGGTCTTAGCAGCAATTAGCTTGCAAATATTGCATTGGGCGCCTGGTGAAATGTAGCCACACTTTTGATCTTTTACATCTATGGGGGATGTGCACTACAGCCTCACGTGTGAGCCGCGTCTCTGGGCGTAACGGTGTAAACTAGTGTTTTTACTTGATGCCTAAATACTGCCAATCACCGGCACTTTTAGATTTGGGCACATCTAGCATGCTACATGCTTATCACTGATGTTGACGAGCTTAACCCCTTAGGTACCGAAATTTGGTAATGAACGACAAGACATTTTTTGATACTCGATTGTTTAGAGCCAATTCTGACAGTACCTAAAAAGAATCAAACTTGATACCCAAACTTGATACACGGAAGAAAGAAAATAATACATGTTTGAAACAACATGATGGTTAATAAATGATGACTGAATTTTCAGTAAATTTTGGGTGAACCATCCCTTTAAAAGCAGTCTGACAATGTTTTTCTGAAATCAGTCTGCAGCTGCCCTTTGCATTGGCGTTGGAAGTTTCAGTGACCCTAATGACCTGCCTGGACTTGCGCACTTCCTAGAGCACAGTACGTCACACCTGCAACCATTCTACCGTACTATAGCAGTTTATTCTTGGACTTGTTTACTTAACTGTATCCCTCTCTTTCATGTCTCAGTGGTGTTCATGGGCAGTGAGAAGTACCCTTCTGAGAATGGCTTTGATGCGTTCTTGAAAAAGCATGGTGGCAGTGATAATGCCTCCACTGACTGCGAGAGAACCATTTTCCAATTTGACGTGCAGAGGAAACGCTTCAAAGAGGCCCTTGACAGGTGAAGTAGCTCTAAATATGTGATGATATCACATCAGCTGTTACCTTTGCATGATGGTCTCTTTGAGTACAATTGTCATTTACACTTCAATGCTGCTCTTTTGAATATTTTCTGAACCCAGAGATTTAAAACAAATACGTTTCTTTATATGTATTAAAGGGATAGACCTTAAAACAAAAATGCAAAAAAAAACAGATCTTCCATGCAACAAATGATGTTAGGTAGCACGGTACCCTCAGTTACTATTCACTTTCATTGCATATTTTTTTCAATATATTGAAAGTGACTGGTACCTTAAGCTAACGTTCAGCCTAACATTTCCTATTTGAAACAACATGAGGGTGAGTTATGTCAGAAATAAAAATTTTGTGTGAACTATACCTTTAAGCTTTGACCAGACAAAACCATTATCAGAGTGTGATTGTTGTTGTCTCAGATGGGCTCAGTTTTTCATCTGTCCCCTTATGATTGAAGACGCCATTGATCGAGAGGTTGAGGCTGTGGACAGTGGTGAGTGAAATTTCAGTTCTAGATTTAAAGGAATAGTTCACCCAAAAATGAAAATTCTCTCATTATTTACTCGCACTCATGCTGTACCAGATTTCACTTTTTCTTCTGCAGAACACAATCGAATATTTTAAGAATATCTCAGCTCTGTAGGTCCATACAATGTTAATGAATGGTGACCAAAACTTTGAAGCTCAACAAAGCCCATAAAGGCAACATTAAAAATAATCCATACAACTTCAGTGGATAAATCTCATGTCTTCTAAAGCAATTAGAACAGACCAAAATGTAACTTCTTTTTCACTGTACATCTTGCCATTGCAGTCTCTAGGCACGATCATGATTTCAAGCTTAATCGCTCTTACCAGAGCTTGGCTTATACACAGACCATTAGATGGCACTAGAAAGTGTTATAGTGTCATGATTTATTGTGAAAAAGTAGTTATATTTTGGTCTTTTCACACCAAAAGATGCTCTTTGGCCAGAGCATTCACTTACACGTGTTGCAAATCTTTTCATCAGATTGCTCGAGCACTGAACGTTTACAGACAGATTTTTCTAACCACGTCTTTTAACGTGCAGAATGCGCATGTGTCTGGAATTATTTGCACTAATTAGTCAATCCACAATGTGGCAACTCATGCTTGAGCCATTGCTATCATGAAGAAACGCTGGAGGACGATGTAATCAGTGATAAATAATAGGAGATGAAGGTAAAAACAAAAAACAAAAACGGTAGATATGCACGTCAAGAGTGCGTATGCGAGGAGGTCAGGAGATACCTGGCATTTGCATAAATCGAGTTTGAAGGAATATAAAGATATCTTTGAGTCTTATGTTGTCTTGTACATTCATTGTGCACATGCCGCAACTGCTTGTGTGTGGCGTATAGATTGACAGGCTTGCGTTCGGCTGGACATTGAGGTTAAATAATGAGAGAATTTTAATTTTTGATGAACTGTTCCTTTTATAAGTCTTGATAGCTAGGCGGAGCATGTTAACAGCCTTATGTATTCATTACAGAATATCAGCTTGCTAAGCCTTCAGATTCCCATCGTAAGGAAATGCTCTTTGGCAGCCTAGCAAAGCCCAATCATCCCATGGGCAAGTTCTGCTGGGGTAAATCAAATACTTCCATTCACTTAACAGTCTCTGAGTTACAAAGCTACTTTTGAGTAATTTAAAAAACCTCTTTTATTTGTTCTATAGCATTGTTTTTTTCCTGAAAAGTTATAATTTATTTCAGCTTATTAAGCAGTCTTTTTGTATTTAAGGAAATGCACAGACACTGAAGACTGAGCCTAGGGAAAAGAACATCAATGTTTACAAGCGACTCCGTGAGTTTTGGAAGAGGTACTACTCTGCCCACTATATGACCTTAGCTGTTCAGTCCAAAGGTAAGTAACGTAAGCAGAGTCTGACTCGGATATGGAATTTGTGGAGATATATAAATATTTAAAATATGGGAAAGTTTTAGTTGATCCTAAGGTGTCCTCTACTCTTTCCTTCATAGAAAAACTTGACACTCTTGAGGAATGGGTTAGAGAAATCTTCAGTCAGGTTCCCAACAAGTAAGTGGAACATAAGCGCTATTTAGAGTTGAGTAAAATGTGATGATATTAACGTGCTTAAACAATTACTTCTCAATGTTTTCAGTGGGCAGCCAAAGCCAGATTTTTCAGGCCAAGTGGACCCCTTTGACACACCTGCCTTCAATAAACTTTACCGAGGTATATTACTTAGAACAAAGTATTTTTTCATGGCACGAGATGGCTCTTGATTCTTCTGTATACACTGGTTTTGGATAGGCAGTTTATGAGTGCTGATGATACAATAACTTTGACTCATGTTAAAGTCACAGTTACTGTCTGTTTTCCATAGAACACAAAAGGAGATTTTAGACAGAATGTTGGTCTCAGTCACCATTCACTTTCATTGTATGGGAAAAAGATGCATTGAAACTAAATGGTGACTTAAGACCCAATTTATGTTAACATCTTTTGTTTTCCAAAGAAAGTCAGTATGGGTTTGAAACAACATGAGGTTGAGTAAATATAATAATTTTGGATTAACTACTTCTTTAACACACTACTAATCTCTTGTACAGTTGAAGTCAGAAGTTTACATACACCATAGCCAAATATACTTAAACTCAGTTTTTCACCATTCATGACATTTAATCGTAGAAAACATTACCTGTCTATTTGGAAGACCCATTTGCAACCGAGCTTTAACTTCCTGGCTGATGTCTTGGCATGTTGCTTCAATTTATCCACAATTTTCCTTCCTCATTATGCCATCTATTTTGTGAAGCACACCAGTCCATCCTGCAGCAAAGCACCCCCACAACATGATGCTTCCACCCCCATGCTTCATGGTTGGGATGGTGTTCTTCAGCTTGCAAACCTCACCCTTTTTCCTCCAACATAACGATGGTCATTATGGCCAAACAGTTAAATTTTGTTTCATTAGACCTGAGGACATTTCTCCAAAAAGGTCTTTGTTTTGGGGCAGCTTTAACTGTTTGAGATGGATAGCCTGAGGGGAAAAAACTGTTCCTGTGCCTGACGGTTCTGGTGCTCAGAGCTCTGTTGCGTCGGCCAGAAGGCAACCATTCAAAAAGGTAATGGGCAGGGTGAGTGGGATCCAGAGTGATTTTACCAGCCCTTTTCCTCATTCTGGAAGTGTATAGTTCTTGAAGGTGGGGCAGGGGGCAACCAATAATCCGCTCAGCAGTCCCAACTGTCCTCTGTAGTCTTCTGATGTCCGATTTCGTAGCTGAACCAAACCAGACAGTTATTGAAGTGCAGAGGACAGACTCAATGACTGCTGAGTAGAACTGTATCAACAGCGCCAAGTGCTGTTGATGCAGTTCTAATCAGCAGTCATTGAGTCCTTTGAAAGGTCCTTTGCTGTTGTTCTAGGTTTGCACTTTTTGCACCAAACTATGTTCATCTCTAGGGGACAGAATGCGTCTCCTTCCTGAGCGGTATGATGGCTGCATGGTTGCATGGTGTTCATACTTCCTTACTATTGTTTTTACAGATGAACGTGTTACCTTCAGGCATTTGAAAATTGCTCCCAAGGATGAACCAGACTTGTGGAGGTCCACAATGTTTTTTCTGAGGTCTTTGCGGATTTCTTTTGATTTTCCTGTAATGTCAAGCAAAGAGGCACTGAGTTTGAAAGTAGGCCTTAAAATACATCCACAGGTACACCTCTAATTCAGTACACCTCCTATCAGAAGCTAACTGACCAATTGTCTAAAGGCTTTATATTATATATAATAAGCTGCTTAAAGGCACAGTTAACTTAATGTATGTAAACTTCTGACCCACTGGAATTGTGATAGTCAATTAAAAGTTAAACAATCTTTCTATAATCAATTGTTGGAAAAAAAATACTCATGTCATGCACAAAGTATATTTCCTAATTGACTTGCCAAAACTGTAGTTTACTAATATTAAATCCGTGGATTGGTTAAACAATGAGTTTTAATGACATCAACCTTAGTGTATGTAAACCTCTGACTTCAACTGTATGATTATTACAGTGGTGCCTGTCAGAAAAGTGCATGCCCTCACTATCACATGGGCTCTTCCACCACAAGAGAAGCATTACAGGTAAACTAGTCACAAGCTCTTTAGTTTTAGTTCCTCAAAACCTCTAAAACACAGTGACCCAGATTGAGATTCAGTTGAATGCTTTTGCAGCTCCTTAAATGACTGATGTTCAGATATTGGCAAAAGTAACTTTCAGAAAAGAGATTTGTAGTTCTAAAATATTGATTTTTGTCTAATTATTTCCAGATGCCTAGTATTTAAACCATATGATGCTTACTCAAACCTCTTTATGTCTGTCCTCAGGGTAAAGCCTCTGCATTACATTGCTTGGCTGATTGGTCATGAGGGAACTGGCAGTATCCTTTCCATGCTCAGGAGGAAGTAAGTCACATCTTTCTTGATGTAGTTTTTAGTAAATGGCATTGTGGTTCTGATTTCCATGTCATTTGCCACTACACATAGCAAGAGTGTTGTTTTGAAATGTCAATTAATCGTTTTTTTAATACCTGAATCTCTTTGTCTAGGTGCTGGGCTTTGGCTTTGTTTGGTGGAAACAGTGAAACTGGTTTCGATCAGAACACCACCTACTCAATTTTCAGTATCTCCATCGATCTGACTGATGAGGGCTACAAGAACTTCTATGAGGTCTGCAAAGGTCATCAGTCTATTGGAATATTGACTAACTACACTAATGTTGTTGAATGTGTCAGAAAACATCCACTACATTTACTAGCATCCTTATGACATAATATACTTTTCACACTTAATGGAATTATACAAATACATGTTACAAGCTGAGATACAGCATTGCTGGATGTGTGTAAAATAGGATTACAAGGCCTTTTGAGGCACAAACGCACCCTTTATCATTCTAAATTTCAACAGACACAATATCTTTAAACCTGAGTGCCCGAAGGAAAGCATCTGTGAAAGTTTGGCTTGTTATCTTCATTCAGGTTGCTCATCTGGTGTTCCAGTACTTGAAAATGCTTCAGACTCTTGGTCCCCAACAAAGGTAGGCCTTTTTCATGAAATGTACTAGTCTGGTGTGCAGTTTTATTGAAGAGGATCTTTGCTGACCTTTAGCACACACAACACTGAAGAATAAAACGGGTAAGACTTCTCAACAAACTTTCTTCTGCAGAATATATGAGGAAATTCAAAAGATTGTGTCCAATGAATTCCACTATCAGGAGCAGGTAACCGTTGATCTTTTTACACTGCTGTCAGTCTATGAATGATTTGTTGTTTACCTCCAGTATTTTTGTGTTCCTAACCAAAAGCCAATTAAACAAAGAGTTGGTGATGGTGACTTTGTGTTTCTTTTACAGACTGATCCCATTGAATATGTGGAGGACATATGTGGAAACATGCAGCTGTTCCCAAAAGAGGACTTCTTAACTGGAGACCAGCTTATGTTTGAGTTCAAACCAGAGGTAGATGCCCTATCAAAGACACTAAAATATATGAGTGTGGGTCAGGGTCAGGCTTTGGGCAAAAATACAACTGAAAGTGACAAACATGCCCTTAAAAATCTATGTATGGGGGTTTTCCAGTGTTCCTGCAGATCCTTAAGTCTTTTGTCTTAAATTCAGTTTCCCAAAATTTAAGGTTATAAAATATCTTAAATTATATAATAAAAGTCTTCATTTTTATTTAAAGAGGTCTTAAATTTGGTGGCGGAAGGACAGTAATAATAATATGATCTAATGTGATTATCAAACTTCTAAAGAATCCGATTTAATGAAATAAATACTCCAGAGTAAAAACGTGGCACTGTTGTATTTTCTCCAAGCACACAGGGTGCTTGTAAGTGTTTCCAGCTGTAGCAGAGCAGTTCACAATCATTAAGCCATATTGGAAATTTATGACAAACTATCACTAAAGATCAACTGTTGTTGATGATGATAATAGTGTTGAAGAAATATGACAATGTTTACTTTAAATTGTTTATATTGTAATATGTTGTAGATTGTTGTAGGAGTGCAGGTTTTATATATATCTATCTATCTATCTCTCTATATCTATCTATCTCTCTATCTATCTATCTATCTATCTCTCTCTATATCTATCTATCTATCTATCTATCTCTCTCTATATATATATATATATATATATATATATATCTCTCTCTCTCTCTCTCTCTCTATATATATATCTCTCTCTCTCTCTCTCTCTCTCTCTCTCTCTCTCTCTCTCTCTCTCTCTATATATATATATATATATATATATATATATATAGATATATATATATCTCTCTCTTTATCTATATCTCTCTCTCTCTCTCTCTCTCTCTCTCTCTCTATATATATATATATATATATCTATCTCTCTCTTTATCTATATATATATCTATCTCTCTCTTTATCTATCTCTCTCTCTCTCTATATATATAATATATATCTCTCTCTCTCTCTCTCTCTCTCTCTCTCTCTCTCTCTCTATATATATATATATATATATATATATATATATATATATATATATATATCTATCTATATAATATATATATATATATATCTCTCTTTATCTATATATCCCTTATTTCTTTGAATTAGCAGCTGGAAGCAGTGAAGCGCAAACATTTCAAAATAAGAGTCCCCGGTTAAAGTACATCTGGAATTGAATTAAATCCGGACTCTTGTAACCTCTGTCTGGCCCTCCCCATCACAGGAAGAAAAGACTAAGAACATTTAATATAGGCTTCCAGTTTTAAAAAATCTTATCGCCAGACTAACTGGCTTTCTTTCAACACCTTGTCAAATCAGCACAATACAATTTATATTTATATAATGGTACATAAACAAATTTTAATGTGATATATGTGGAAAACATGTATTGAATATTTTAAACTTGCATATATACTAACCTGTTTTACTGATAAATTAATGTTAAATCCCTGTTTAATAAGAGTCTGTGATACATTATCTTTACATAAGATATACACTGCAGTGTTTCCCCTAGGTTTACAGCATGGGGGGGGGGGGGGGTGGTTGGTGAAAATTGACACAGGCACTTAAAGGAGTCATGGTGTTTGTTTCTTTTAATGGCAGCAGTGAACATATTAACTGAACAATGATTTGAACTGTACATTAAACTAAACATTGGAACATTTATTTTTATGTAATTTATCCACAAAGTGTGCAGCTTTTGTCACTGCAGTGTATCTTTCTGGGTTTCTGGAAGAACATTTCCAGAGCCTCTTGATATGGGAAGTCAGAAACGTCTGGCCCATTTATTGAGATCCGCGTGCATGCTGCAAGATGGTCTCCTTGCAGCCTATTGCGGATGTTTGTCTTGACCTGCAAATGCATTAACTGTTAAGTTTGTATTACCCTGTTCATGGTTGAAGTCCCTTTCACAGTTTACACTACTGACTGGGACCGTCAGAGCAATAGAAGCCAGCAGGCTGTTAGTCTGAGCAGACAGTCAGAACAAATATGTGTGTGATTGAGCATTAAGGCCTATAGTATTATTTTTTCGTTCTTTGAATTAGTTAATTATATTAATTTAAATCTTTTGATTGTTGATATCTTAATTTTTAAAAATATTTTTATTAATAGATTCTGATATGCGAGCCGGCTCCCAACGTTCACCTACAAGAGTCGGCTCTTAGAGCCGACTCGTTCGCGAACGACCCATCACTAGTGACTGGACTTTTGCTGCTTGTCAGGGAAAGGGCGTGCAGCACTTGGGCTCTTTTCTGTACTTGGACTCGGAGCAGTAGCGCTACTCCGGGTGCTACTTACAGGAGAGCGAGTGTTGCCATCTTCACCACCCTGGGAGCGTTTAAAAAACACAGATATTTTTGTCTTCTTTTCCAGGTGATTGACGCAACATATTTCCGACGTACACTTTCTGTCCGCTGGTGGGAGTGTGTGATGGGGAGTCGACTCCAAAGAGTCGATTCCTCGACTCTGAATAGCCCCAGACTCGGGGTCGACTCATCACATGAATGTACTCTTGGTGTCGACTCTGTTACTGTGTCCGAAATCACTCACTTGTGAGTGTCTAATCCCTATAAAAATTATATTTTTGTAGTAAAGTCGAGTAGATTGTATTTTTTATATTGAGTGTATTACTATTTGTTATATGTTGAATTAATGTGACGTCATGTCACGACCGTAGTCTCAAAGTCTAGTGTGTCCGCGGCATTACACCATGCCAGAGAGCTGTCGTAGAAACTTTGTATTTATCCTACACGTAGCTTGTAGCTTATCTCTTTAGAAATAGATAACAGTCATAGTGACTCTAGTTTGTAATTATGCATAACTCCGTACCAGAAAACCTGGAATCGAACACCCCTATGGTCACCTGTGTGTGTGTGTGTGTGTGTGTGTGTGTGTGTGTGTGTGCGCGCGCATAGGGGCGGAACTCCGCTGTGCGCGATACAGTGAGCTGAGGAGAATAGTAAACGTGCGACCATGTAGAGACAGAAATGAAATGCCGTCGTGTAAATAAGATAAATAACTTAAGGGCTATTTAGTTTGTTTAATAAAAGAACAAGGTATAGACATGTTCTATTGCAAAGGTAACCTTAAATTACTTATGTTGTGATCTGGTGCTATATAGAAAATATAATTAACTTTACCTTCGGGGGGGGGGGGGGGGGGGGGGGGGCGGAGGGTGCCGTTGGGGGGCGGGGCGCCCCCCCCTAATATAATGGCAGGGGAAACCCTGCACTGTATTTAGCATGTTTGTCACTTTCAGTTGTATTTTTGCCCCAAACCTGACCCTGACCCGCACTCATATATTTTAGTGTCTTTGAGTTTGTTAATTTTAATTATATGGGTAAGTGGTAATACATTCTCAGTCTAATTATTTGAATTGTGTTAATAAATGGAGGAATTTCACATAAAAGGATGACGGATCATAATTTAATATATTAGTGCTGTCGAAGTTAACAAAGTCAAAATTCGTTTGATGGCACAATTTTTTTTAACGGCGTTAATGTGTAACGTGACCCTTTGAAAAAAACTTAGTTCATGAGAAGCCTGCTGCTGTCTACAAGGTACTGTCACAGTCTCTGTTTGAGTGCACTAGCCAATGCAGAAATTGTAGACATTTCTGGAACCCTGCAGGTAATCTACATTGTCATTAGCCCATTTAATCCCACCGGTTACAATTGTGACTGGTATCTAAAAGGACTTTTTGATCTATTTTTTTTTTTGTTGTTGTTGTCATTTCAGTTGTCAATTGTAAATGACAATGCAGACTTTTCTGCTTGAGTGGTGCAAATAGTCACATGACCAGAGCTATTTAATTCCACTGCTCGTGGAAAGATTATGTCTGTCAAAACTCCATAAAGAAATCCTGCCATAATACACATACAACTACCATATTTTGTACATAATTTGAAATGTGTTGTGTGTTGTTCAACTTTGGTGGGGTTGGTTTTGTGGGGATGACTGAAAAATACATCAGGATCTGGAAGCATATTTTGTCCATTAGTTAGAAAAAAGTTCTCATCATTTACTCACCCTTATGCCATCCCAGATGTGTATGACTTTCTTCAGCAGAACACAAATGAAGATTTTTAGAAGAATATCTAGGCTGTGTAGGTCCATACAATGCAAGTGAATGCTGTTCAAAACTTTTGACGCTCCAAATATCCCATTTGGCATCATAAAAGTAATCCTTAAGCTACAGTGGTTTAATCAATGTCTTCTGAAGCGATCCAATCAGTTGTGGGTGAGAACAAACCAAAATATAACTGCACTGCAGTCTGCTTGGCGATCATGATTTCAAGCTCAATTATACTTCCAAACGCCATCTAGCGCTCAGGCAGTAGATGGTATAATCGAGTTTGAAATCATGATTGTGTGTAGAGACTACGATGGCAAGATGTACAGTGAAACAGGAGTTATATTTTGGTTTGTTCTCACTCAAAACTGTTTGGTTTGCTTTCATTGTCTTTGTGATATTTGGATCTTCAGAGTTCTGTTCACCTTTCAGTTGCATTGTATGGACCTACAGAGCTGAGATATTCTACTAAAAATCTTCACTTGTAGTTTTGCAGAAAAAATGAATGTCTAGGATGGCATGAGTTGGTGAGTAAATGATGAGAATTTTCATTTTTGAATAAACTATCCCTTTAATACCTGACATTGGTACATATTTGTGCTGTTTTAGCATGCCTAGCACACATAGGAACTCCGGATAATCAAAGGTGTTGAATTGTTTCACTTAGGTGATCTCTGCTCCATTGAGACTCCTCACACCAGAGAAGGCCAACTTGCTCCTTTTGTCCCCCGAGCATGAAGGCCAGTGTCCACTTAAGGAAAAGTGGTTTGGGACCCATCACAGTATAGAAGGTTTGTATATCATTATAATTTCTGAAAAATAGACTGTTTGGCTGGAGTAGACAGATAACTTGAGTGAATTCGTAATGCTCAACATGCCAACTGCTTGCTTTTCAGAGCCTTTCTGATAGATGTGCTTACACATTAGCCTGAGCAATATTTTTGTAGCATGCAAAATTGATTTGCCGTTATTGAAACATAATCTTGACAGAGTTTTGGCAAGCGGACTTTCCTTAAAGTGATTGTTCACCCAAAAATGAAAATTCTGTCATCATTTAACCTCATATCGCTCCAAACCTGACTTGCTTTCTTCTGTAAAACAAGAGTTTTTGTAGAACTGTTTTTGTCCATTCAAACATTTTCAAAATATTATCTTTTGTGTTCCACAGAAGAAAGACATTCATATGTTTGGAGCAACATTAGGGTGTGTAAATGATGACACAATTTTCATTTTTGGGTGACAATACCTGTAAGTAAACTTTTGTTGGGTACTTTGTCTATCTATGAATCTATGTGAGTCTTATGCATTTAGAGTCAATATTTGTTCAGCCTGGAAGCCAGGATGTGGAGAGACAAACAGCTGTTAGAAACATATTTTCCCCTCTTTTGACACACAGACATACAGCAACACTGGAGAGATCTCTGGGCTGGAGATTTTGATTTAAACCCAAGCCTTCACCTTCCTACTGAGAACAAGTTCATCGGTAGGTGTGCTGTAATGTTTTGCTTCTGCAGTGAACAGTGGTAGCTTATTCTAAAATCCTGTTTTAAGACTGTTTGCAATTGGTCTTGAGTTGTTTTCTCTTCATTTTCAGCCACTGATTTTGCCCTCACAATATGTGACTGTCCGGACACTGAGTATCCTGTCAAAATAGTAAACCACGACAGAGGATGTCTGTGGTACAAGAAGGATAACAAGTTCAAAATCCCCAAAGGTGTGGATGTTTTTGTGACTATATCGAGTGTTAATGTGACAGTCACATACATACACGTGGGGTTCAAAAGTCAGTTTTTTTTTTTTTTTATTTAGTGCAGTTTTTTCATGATAGATTAGTTTGACAGCATGACAATTTAAGTGAAAAGTTGAATTGAAAAAGTAACATGAACTTCTTAGAGATCCTCTTATGTGCTTCAATGGAAGCAAGGAAAACGTGCCTATTGTTCAATGGAGTTTACATGGTCAACGTCACTGCATTTGCTTACATTACAGTTGTGACCTAGAAATAGTACTGGATCCTAAAGTGTTAGTTCACCAAAAAAATTTAAATTCTCGTGATTTACTCCCATCAAGCCATCCCAGATGTGTATTAATTCTGAACACAAACTAAGATTTTTAAAAGAATATTTCTGCTCTGTAAGTCCAAACAATGCAGATGAATGGGTGCCAACATTAAGCTCCAAATTCCACATAAGGGCATCATAAAAGTACCTCTGATGACTGGTGATATAAATCCATATCTTCGGATGCAATAAAAGTGTGGGTGAGAAAAAGATCAATAATAAAATGTTTCACTTTCTCCTGTTTTGGGTGATTCACATTCCTCAGGGCAAGCAGAAGAATCTTCTGAAGAAAAAAAAAATTACTTTAAATATTGATCTGTTTCTCACCCACACCTATCATATCGTGTCTGAACACATGGATTTAACCACTGGAGTTTTATGGATTACTTTTATGCTCCCTTTATTTGGATTTTGGAGCTTCAAAATTTTGGCACCCATTCACTTGCATTGTGAGGGCCTACAGAGCTGAAATATTCCTCTAAATATCGTCATTTGTGTTCTGCAGAAGAAAGTCATACATACGTGGAATGTAAGTAGGTAAATCATGAGAATTAGCATTTTTGGATTAACTCCTTTTTAACCTTTCTTTGTTTTAAATAATAATAAAAAATAAAACAAATCTGAAAACGTTCTCTTCTAGGTTTAAATTTTATTTTAAATCCCAGATTTTCAATGTGAACCCCACTGTAACTGATGTCATCTAGGTAAATACATTTTGTTGAGTGCAGAATCTGCAACCACCATGCTCAATTACCGTCTCGCACTTTGCTTTTTATCTTTTCCTCCAGCATATGTGCAGTTCCACCTCATATCACCAGTGGTTCAGAAGTCTCCTAAAAAGTAAGCTGAAGATCATGTACAAACATGTAGCCATACGAGCGGATCTTCTTAATGCTGTAGCCATGGTAACCTTGTCTAGCCATTAGGGTGTCTGCTCCGGCTTTAATAATCACGTCTGGTTTCTATTCACCTTTCTTTCTGTCTTTCTCACTTCCATTTAGCCTGGTTCTTTTTGACCTGTTTGTGAATATCTTGGTGCATAATCTGGCCGAGCCTGCCTACGAGGCTGACGTGGCTCAGCTGGAATATAAACTAGTTGCTGGGGAGCATGGCCTGGTCATCAAGGTTAAGGGTTTCAATCACAAACTGCCTGTAAGTAACACTCCCATTTTCCATTTAAACCAATTAGTTCCAGATTTTTACATTGTCTTTATTTCCCTCCTTTTCTCCCTTTGCAGTTGCTGTTCAACCTGATTGTGGATTATCTCGCCGATTTCTCCACCACTCCTGACGTTTTCAGCATGTTTGCAGAACAGCTAAAGAAGACTTATTTTAACATCCTCATTAAACCTGAGAAGCTTGGAAAGTATGTCTCCTTTGCATATGTCTCTGTTGTGGCTTTAACACACTTTTTGCCATGACCAAATTTGTACCCACCAATTTATGATATAGTTTCCCTCACAACAGGGAAGTATCTAATACAGAGGAAGCTACTCTAATTGTTGTGCAGATATTTGTATTTTGTTTGTTCGTGTTCTATCGAGTGCTGATCCAACTCTGGAATTTGTTGTTTTTGATATGTTACCAAATGGTCACTACAGTTGTTATGGACCTTTTTTTTTTTTTTTTTAAACAGACTTTGATGCATTTCTGCTAGTGATGCATTGAAATGAAAATTTTGGGCCGAAACTGAAAATTCAGGATGCACTTGGCTGAAAACAAAAAATTGATAAATACCTGCGTGCAGTCCGCAAGCAATGGAAAGCAATCTTTGTTCATGTACCAGTAGTCAAGAGGATTGTCGGACGCGATCATCTGTGTTCCGCAACTGCTTTCGGGTCCTTGAATAATGTATAACTTGCGAGGAAGGGCACCTGGTCGACTTTCTGGTGCCCTCCTAGGGAGTTGGTACCCTATGCAGACTGCGTAGAATGCGTATAGGGAGCAGCGGTACTACTTTGAAGTATTTCCACACCGCTGACATCGGCCTTTGCTGGGTAGCGCCGTGATTATGGGTAGATCAATCGAGAGTGAAACCTGAGGGGTGGGGAGGCATATAGGCTCATATTTTCGGCCTTTTATTCTCTTTCAGGCAAAACAAAAAATGCCATTTTCTGATGAATTGTATTACCCTTTAATAATAAAAAACAAAGGTCAACTCTGTGATTGGATTTGAAATACAGCTTTGAAATATATCCTATATCTCTCTTACTGCTTTAATCCATTTATTTTTTTCCTCTTGGAAAGTTTTACAAAGGTGTCCCCACCCTGATATACAGTACTTTAATAAACTACAATTGCAGCATTTTGACAGATAAAGTAAAAAGTAATAGGATGCCACATTAGAACTGACTAGAACAGATTTTTGTTCCGGATGCTATATGCAACCAATCTGTCTGCGCAGTTGTGTGTTTTTTTTTTTTTTTTTTTTTTTTTTTTTTTTTATATATAAACGCTGATGTCCATGCTTGTAGGTATTGCTGCTAAATGAAAAACATTGACCATCACATCATATCTCTGTCTTTCCTTATTTCCTGTTACTCAGAGACGTGAGGCTTCTGATATTGGAACCCTCTCGCTGGTCAACCATCCAGATGTACCAGTCGGTGGTAGATGGGCTCAGTGTGAATGAGCTCATGGAGTTTGTGAGCAGCTTCAAGTCAGAGCTGTATGCTGAAGGATTAGTGCAGGGAAACTTCACTAGTGCTGTGAGTTTCACCCAAAGCTTTCACATTCTTTTTGATATAAACCTTTTTTATGTACAGTATTTGTTTTTAAGGAATATTGCTGGGTTAATAACTAGTGGTCGCACGAGATGGGTTTTTTAATGACTGATACTATGCGATATCACACAATTTTACATAGTAAATAATAAACAAATTTGCTAAAAATAATAATGATATACTCTTATTTTGCACTATATTTACTAAATTTCAATATACAGTGGATATAAAAAGTCTACACACCCCTGTTAAAATTTCAGCTTTTTGTGATGTAAAAAAACGAGACAAAGATGAATCATGTCAGAACTTTTCCCAACTTTAATGTGACCTATAACGTGAACAATTCAATCGAAAAACAAACTGAAATCTTTGAGGGGGAGAAAAAAAAAAAAAACTCACAAAATAACCTGGTTGCATAAGTGTGCACACCCTTAAACTAATACTTTGTTGAAGCACCGTTTGATTTTATTACAGCACTCTGTCTTTTTGGGTAGGAGTCTATTAGCATGGCACATCTTGACTTGGCAATATTTCCCTACTCTTCTTTGCAAAAGCGCTCCAAATCTGTCAGGTTGCGAGGACATCTCCTGTGCACAGCCCTCTTCAGATCACCCCACAGATGTTCAATTGGATTCAGGTCTGGGCTCTGGCTGAGCCATTCCAAAATGTTAATCATCTTCTGGTGAAGCCATGCTTTTGTGGATTTGGATGTGTGCTTTGGGGTTTGTCGTGCTGAAAGTGAACTTCATTTTCAGCTTTCTAACGGACGCCTGAAGGTTTTGTACCAAAATTGCCTGGTATTTGGAACTGTTCATAATTCCCTCCACCCTGACTAAGGCCACCTCTTCCAGCTGAAGAAAAACTGCCTCAAAGCATGATGCTGCCACCACCATGCTTCACTGTGGGTATGGTGTTCTTTGGGTGATGTGCAGTTGTTTTTGCGCCAAACATACCTTTTGGAATTATGGCCCAAAAATTCAACCTTGGTTTCATCAGACCAAAACACATTTTTCCCACGTGCTTTTGGGAGACTTGTTGTTTGTTTTTGCAAACTTCAACCGGGCTTGAATGTTTTTCTTTGTAAGAAAAGGCTTTCGTCTTGCCACCCTACCCCATAGCCCATTCATATGAAGAATACGGGAGATTGTTGTCACATGTAGCACACAGTCATTACTTGCCAGAAATTCCTGCGGTTCCTTTAATGTTGCTGTAGGCCTCTTGGAAGCCTCCCTGACCAGTTTTCTTCTCGTCTTTTCATCAATTTTGGAGGGAGATCCAGTTCTTGGTAATGTCTCTGTTGTGCTATATTTTCTCCACTTGATGATGACTGTCTTCACTGTGTTTCATGGTATATCTAATGCTTTGTAAATTCTTTTGTACCCTTTTCCTGTCTGATATCTTACGAGATCCCTCTGATGCTTTGGAAGCTTTATTACATCGGTTTTAACAAGATATGCACATTTACAGGCGGGATATATTAGTTTTATTGATATTTGCCTTTTTTTTTTAAATTTTTTTTTTTATCATCATTAAACAGGACAGTCAAGTTACAGAGAACTGTTGAGGAGAGAGAGGGAGAATGAAACAGGCGAGCACTTAAGCATTATGAGCTCAAACGTGTCTGCCGTGGCTCTAATATTCCTGTCGTTTAAATGACACTTTCACACCGGTCTTATTGTAGTAACTCGATGGCACAACAAAATGAACTCTGACTGCTCATTAACATGTCAGTCACTTCACATGCAAGCTGCCGATTCTCGGCACACTCAAGAAACAAATCGGCTAGAGGCGAATGTTTATCGGCCAATGCGATAAATTAAAAAACGTAAGAATATCAGCAGATTTATCAGTCAACCACTATTAAAAATAAGATACTCTATATATCACAACAATAAAACATTATCTGTGGCATGCGTCATCAATTACCTCAATTCTCCTACTTCAGTTTGTAAAAGCACACAAAAAATGTGTTGACAGAAATGCAGTTACAATACATTGGAAGTCTATGGGGCATTTGTTGACTTTGTTTTAAATGCATGATTGTCAACATTTTGTTTATTGTTTTTACAGACTAAGGGACAAGTTGCATTTATTTTTCTGATGTTGCTGACGGAGCAAAACTTGACTTGAACACAGAATGTTCCTTTTAAATACAAAGATTTTAGAAACATTTAGAACTACAGATCTATGAAGAATGTAATAACATGTAAATGGTAAATTGTAATTTTTCATTTCTCATCGTCTCTAGGAATCCATGGAATTTTTGCAATACATTACAGAGTAAGCACTTGACTTTTTTATAGTAGAATTTGTGGTGTGTTTTGTAGAGCAGTATGCTTAAAGGGATTGTTCATTTTTGATTGTTCAACTTTCTCATCATTTATTCACCTTCAGGCTGTCACTGATGTGTCAGACTTTTTTTTAAAGAAAATCTCTGCTCTGTTGGTCCATACAATGTATGTGAATGTGACCAGATCTTTGAATCTCAAACAGCATATAAAGGCAGCATAAAAGTTATCCATAGGACTCCAGAGGTTAAATCCATGTCTTCATAAGTGTGGGTGAGAATCAGATAAATATTTAAGTCCTTAAATCTCCAATTTCACTTCCACATTATTCATGAATATTTAATTATAAATATTAATCTGTTATTCACCCACACTTATATTGCTTCTGAAGACATGGATTTAACCACTGGAGTCTTTTGAATTACTTTTATGCTGCTTTGAAGCTTCAAAGTTCTGGCCACCATCACTTGCATTGTGTGGACCTACAGAGCTGAGATATTCTTCTAAAAATACCACTTCTGTTCTGTAGAAGAAAGTCATAATGGCAATAAAGTAAAGAAAGTCGCAGGCATGGTGGCATGTAAATATGAGAGAATTTGTATTTTTGGGTGAACCATTCCTTTATTTTTTTCCCTCAAATTTTCCCCTATTAGCAAACTGCAGTTTAAGAAGTTGCCAATAGAGGTTCCTGTTCTTTTCCGAGTTGTAGAGCTCCCTCAGAAACACCATCTCTGCAAAGTCAAGTCTCTCAACAAGGGAGATGCAAACTCTGAGGTCACTGTGTATTACCAGGTAATACCAGTTTATTGTATTTCAAGCAGTAAATTATACCTCTTAGTTTCATTACAAAAACTGCAGCACATTATTTAACTAATATGAAATGTCCATCCTATAATTGCAATGCATTCTTTTTCTGTATTGTCCCTAATGTCACTCTGTCTTTGTAATTTCTATTCTTTGTCAGTCTGGTCTTAAGAACTTGCGTGAACACACTCTGATGGAGCTGCTTGTGGTGAGTATGAGTGTGTTTTCAGTAGATCCTTCATTGCCAAGTGTGACCAAATAGGTAATGTTTGACTCTTTTGGTGCTTTTTCTTTTTTATCATTCTTTCTTCTGTATTGTAGATGCACATGGAGGAGCCATGCTTTGACTTACTCAGAACCAAAGAGACGCTAGGGTGAGTATAGCACAGGGACTATATGGTTAAGAGATTATCTTTCACAGTTACTGGTTTTAATTAGTTGTACTTAATCTGTTTTCACAGATATCACGTCTACCCCACCTGTAGAAACACATCAGGTGTCCTTGGATTCTCCGTCACAGTGGAGACTCAGGCCACAAAGTTCAAGTGAGCTCTCGCTGTGCATTTTGGTTACAGTTCTCTGTTGCATCATAATTATCTGATTTATGCACTGAAGTTCACAGCTGTAGCCTCTTAACTTCAAATTCATAATTAACCTTTATCTCCACCTCTATCTCAACTAAATTGCAGTTTCATTTTTCTTAATGGTTCTCATTATTTCTGAACTGAAATAAAACATTCACTGAATGCTAACTTTGGGCAGTTCAGAATGGAATACTAGCTTACTGAAAACTGTGCAGAACATGTTGTGTACTGCTTACTAATATAAAAAAGCAAAACAGTTGGCATTGTGAAGTAATATGGATAAACATTTCAAACGGTAGTCATGTTGCATGTTATAAATGCAGTGAGTGGAGTCTAGCTATATTTAAAATAAAAACAGTTATGTCCTTATTTTAAATCAAGATTTGTATAAAAATTACTTTTGGCAGTCCAATCAAATGTGTTAAGAAATGTAAAGTCATGTCTAGTGCATTATATTGAGGTATACAGTGTTTTATGCAGTTATTTCAGATATATATGGCACATTTTGGCAAAATTTGCATACTGTGCTGCATATACACTGATGAGCAAAAACATAATGGCCACCTGTCTAGTATGCTATTGGTCCTCCGCGTACCACCAAAACAGCGCCAACCCGCCGAGGCATGGACTCTTTAAGACCTGTGAAGGTGTCCTGTGGTATTTGGCACCAAAATATTATCAGCAGATCCTTCAAGTCCTGTAAATTTTGAGGTGAAGCTGCCATGGATCGGACTTGTTGGTCCAGCACACACCACAGATGCTCAATTGGATAGAGGTCTGGAGAATTTGGAGGCCAGGGCAACACCTTAAACTCTTCATGTTCCTCAAACCTAGCTAGGGGTGTACCTGGTCTGCAACGATGTTTCCTGTTGCCATCACTTCTCCAGGTAAATGCTACACACGTACATGGCCGTCCACTTGATGTAAATGAAAATGGGACGCATCGGACCAGGCAACCTTCTTCCACTGCTCCAAGGTCCAGTTCCGATGCTTGTGTGCCCATCGTAGGCGTTTTCAGAAGTGGACAGGAGTCATCATGGACGCATTGACCGATCTGCGGCTACGCAGCAGGGTGTGATGCACGGTGTGTTGTGACACATTCCTCCCGTAATCGTTAAAATTGTCTGTGACTTGTGCCACAGTAGATATTCTGTCATTTCGGACCAGACGGGATAGCCTTCGTTGACCTTGCGCATCGATGAGCCTTGGGCACCTAACACCCTGTCGCCGGTTTGTGGGTTGTCCCTCATCTGATCACTGTCAGCTGGTACTCACTAATGTTGACTGGGAGCACCTCACAAGCTTACCATTTCAGAGATGCTCTGAACCAGTCGTCTGTCCATAAGAATTTAGCCCTTTGTCCAAGTTCAACACATTGATTGAGAACTGATTATTCGCTTACCGTCTAATCTACCCAGACCTTGACGTGGCCTTGGAGAAGATCAGTGTTATTCGCTTCACCTGTGAGTGGTCATTATGTTTTGGCTCATCAGTTTATATACACTGATCAGCCACAACATTAAAACCACCTTCCTAATATTGTGTAGGTCCCCCTCGTGCCTCCAAAACAGCACCAACCCGCATCTCAGAATAGCATTCTTCTCACCACAATTGTACAGAGCAATCTAAGTTACCATAGAATTTGTCAGTTCAAACCAGGCCATTCTCTGTTGACCTCTCTCATCAAGAAGGCGTTTTCAACTGCAGAACTGCCGCTCACTGGATGTTTTTTTGTTTTTGGCACCATTCGAAGTGAGACTGCGTGAAAATCCCAGGAGATCAGTTACAGAAATACTCAAACCAGCCCATCTGGCACCAACAATCATCCATGTGATTATCTAATCAGCCAATCGTGTGGCAGCAGTGCAGTAAAGCATGCGGATATGGGTCAGGAGCTTCTGGTAATGTTTACATTAACCATCAGAATGAGGAAAAAACGTATCATTTGTGATTTGGACCATGGCATGGTTTTTGGTGACAGATGGTGCAAAATACATTTAGGTTTTTAAAATGTTTAGTTTTTAAACCTGTTTAGTTTGAACTTGTGAATTGCTTTATTAGTGTTAATGAAATACTGTTATTAAAAACTTGAATACATATTTGAATTTATTAAAACTTCACATTGTGGATCCTTGGATATTTCAGACCTTTTGTACACTTTTTTTTTTTATATATAATTAACACTGCGTAAACACAGTAGCCTACCTAACATTGCTTAATGTTTCTTTGATGCTGGTGAGACATCACCTGAATCTGCATGCTGGCGATCACTGACGTAGTTGGGATGGAAAAATGTGTGTGTGTGTGTATATATGTGTATGTATATATATATATATATATATATATATATATATATTAGTTGCAACCTCCTGGCTAAAACATTTAATGTCACAGGAATAAATCAAGACACACTTACTGCTCTTATCTGCATTCTGAAACATCAGCACTCACGGAACATAAATCATACAGTCCTTTAAACCGACTGTAAGGGACTGTTCACACCAAATGTGTTTTTTGCATCCATATGTGCTGTTTTTTTAATAGTGTTTCCATGTAAACAGACATCTTTGAGTGTTCTGTCACAACTTGCTGTTTTTCAGTGTCTGGCAAGTTTTTAAGACACTAAACACCTGTATTCTGTTCCATTTGTTGCACTGCGTCAAGCTTTTAACTCAAGAACGCATTCGGCCTTACAGCCTCAATTTAATTCTCATAAAATAGATGGCCTCTACTCTGACCACAAGGTCTGTACTTCCGGTCTTTAAAGCTCACTTAAAGCTCACTCATTGTTCTTCCTGCGTTCCAGCACTGAGCTGGTGGAGACAAAGATCGAGGAGTTCCTGGTGAGCTTTGGCGAGAAGATTAACAGCTTGAGTGATGAGGCTTTTAAGACACAGATGACTGCTCTCATCAAGCTGAAGGGTTGTGAAGACACGCATCTCGGTGAGGAGGTCGACAGGAACTGGACCGAGGTGTTCACGCAGCAATACGTCTTTGACAGACTCGGCCGAGAGGTGAGGAGCCCTGTGGTGCATGAGCAAAATCTGACAGTTCTGTAACGTGTTAATGATGAATTATTGGAAAATGCTCGGCCATTTTTATTTTGTACTTGTACAACAGATTGATGCACTGAAACTCATGACCAAGGCTGAACTCGTGAACTGGTTCATGGAACACCGGGGTGAAAGCAACAGGAAGCTTAGCGTGCACGTAAGTTCACCCCTCTAACTCTTGAGATTCATCTATGCAGGTGAGCCTAATTGCAATGATTGCAAGTTAGTGTTCTTGAAATTACACAAACACTGAAGCTTAATCACAGGTGGTACCCTAAAACAGTTGAGGGTTCTGCTTGAAATGTCATATTTTTGCTTGGATTAAATACTAGTGTAATTTGCAATTGTAATGTGTAGACCATTTTGTCCATTAATGTAAATGCTGTTGTAGATAGCAATCTGAAGGATGATTGGTGTCTCATTAGGTTGTTGGTTACGGAGTAGAAGAGAACGACCCTCCTAGTGAACATCCGGCTGCTAAAGGTGAGGAGGGCAGTAAGATGTCATTGTATGGGGAGGTCTCCAAACTCACCTTCCTTCCAGCTTCCTCTTTACTGGCCTCAGCAATGACCATCAAAGACATCAGGGCCTTCACCTCCACCCTCAACCTCTACCCTTACCACAAGATTCTCAAATAAACAGCCAGCATTGACTCACACAATGCCAAGCAGACAGACCCCCTACCTCTATCTTCCATCTTCTCTCATGTCTTTTGTCATATTTGAGCAAAGATGAGTCGGGGCAGCAGTCTCCCGATTGCTCTTGCACTTGAGAAATGTGCTTCAGACATGTGTGCATTCATATCCTGAGCCCTGCTGTTGGAATGACTTTGCTGTGAACAGGGTGTGTTTGTTTGTGAGTGAGGGCATGGATGGGGCTCAGTCTTTGGGGTCTTCCTGATGGAAGCAGATCAAGAGAGGTCTAATGGGTATGGTGGAAATTTAGAGCATAAACATGACTAAAATCTACTTGTGTGTATTTTAGCAATAGGACTGCAGTGTTACATTTGTACTAATGAATTCATACTGTTGTTACAATTAATATATTTTAATTAGACGCATAAGAGAGATTGTAAACTGCTTCTTATAATGCCAGGTGATGATGCCTGATAGTGAGGTTGGGTAATGATGCTCAGAGATGGGCATTCGAGTGGAGCGTGCATGACGATGGTCCCTTTTACTGCTGTAGTATCATTCTACATTTGGCACACCTTCAACCTGTGAACTGAGGAATGGTTAATGGCACTGCTTGACGTCAGTGTGCAAATATATTTATTAAAAGCACTGTAAAACCGATAATGGGTTGGCTGCATTTGATTTCATGTTAATTTTGAGTAGCATTTATTTTTAAAATCTGATTTCAGTCAACATGAAAATCAAAATAAATCCCAGTGTTTCCTGTACTGAAGTTGTGAAATAGCAGAGTAGAGTTAATGTGATGGCTTAAGAGCTTGTCCCACAAAGTAACAGTCAAGACAACCATTTTTCGAATGTGTTGCATTCACTGTCTTCACTCAAAAACAGCGTGACTAGTATAGTCCTATACATGACAGATGACTTGCCAACTCATGAGATATCAGTTTGAATCAGTCTGAAGAGTTGTAAACTAAATGAAATCCCCGAATCAGTCAGCAGTATCTGACTCAATCACTGAATCTGAAGCAGACTTTCTGTTGTCCAACTCGAAATTAAGCAAAGACTGTACTTAAATGACTGTGAAACTTACAATAATTACAGGAATTAATAGATATTAAAGTTGTTCATATGACAGCATGTTAAAAGATAAACATTTGCAACAGTTTTGTTTTATTTTAATAAAACATTTTTATTCTACTGAAAAAGTAAAAAAGGACTTAAATATTGACCTGTTTCTCACCCCACCTATCATGTCGCTTCAGAAGATGCGGTTTTAACCACTGAGTCGTGTTGAGTACTTTCATGCTACCTTTGTGTGATTTTTGGAGCATTGTATTGAATAGATCAACAGAGCTGAAATGTATATTTTTTTTAATCTTAACAAATAATACATTAATACATTTTTATCTTTGTGCGTATACACATTTGGGATTGCATGAGGGTGAGTAAATGATTGGAGAATTAAAATAGGTGGGTGTACTATCCCTTAAATGAAAAACTTCAACAACAACACAGCCAACACTAACCAGGCACCACATGGAGTTGGCATTGTGTCTCCTTGTCCAGGCAGGTGGCACATAGCAGCACAGCAGGAGAGTTGATCTCTAGCTCTAAAATAGCTCTCTTCTCACCACCACCTCATTGTTCATATTTTGCTGACCTGAAGAAATCTATAGAGGTGCAGTACACTGGTTAGAGTTTCATCAGTCTGCTGTAACGGGAATCAAGTTTTAAATATTTAGATCGAAGTGCACTGCTGGCATTGTGTCAATTCATCTGAGTCTTAGTTATATGATTGTCAGTTGATCTTGCATCCTGCAGGGAATCTTAATAACAAGCTGCTTAAGTGGGAGTGGGCATACCTAAGTATGAAAACCTTTAGATAATATGAATAAATAAGGCAGAAGAAATGGAAGAAGTCAGCTTCTTTCTCGGCAATATTCTCTGCTTAGTCATCGAGCTCTGGGACTCATTGCTCTTTCATATGGATCATGTTAATTATTAGAAAGATTCATTCATTGAAAGACATGAGTTATATGCCTCCCAGGCATCAAAGCAAAGGGGATGAGATGAGGGCTTCTGTTAGGCAGGTTAATTGGGTCTGGCATTTCGATAGCAAGATGGCGTCTTATGCTAAATTTAATTCCCTCCAGTCCAATTCATTTAATGCCAGATACACGCATAGTTGTAATTAGAACTCATTTCATTTTATGGAACTGCACTTTTATGGATTTTAAAAGGCTGCATTTTATGAAGCCTTACTTATCACTTATTGCTTAATCTGCAGACAGTGATTCAAACAAATGCACCCAAAGCTCTAATTTGTAAGAACATGGCTGATCTTTAAAAAATGACATTGAGGTGTAGGCCTATATAGACTGTAATCACATGTGTTTAAAGAATCTAAGACCTTGGAAAGGACATTTTAGTCATCAGTATAAGTTGAAATTGATTGTGAGACTGCAGCCTAAATAAATAACAGAAATACAGCTGGCACAAATTAAATCCAACTTCTCATGCTCAACGAGATGGCATTTTAATGTAATAATTCCTGCGTTTGAAGAGTCTAATGACAGTCTGAAAAAAAAAAGGAAGGGCATTCCCATGTAATGTGAAGTGTTTTATTTGAAATATGTCAAATAACAAATATGGTAGTTAAGCATTCAAACATTTAATTACATTAGAACGTTGACACTGATGAGTCCAGCAAGCTCTTAATCTCCTGATTCAGTGTTGTTATTAGTTCCCTATGCTGGTACAATTCTAATTTATGCAACAACTCCCTGCCAGGTATCATAATCAAATCTGACAATGACGTCGCTCCTTGCTGTGTGTGTTTGTGTGAGCTCACATAAATGTGCATGCAAGTGACTTCAAAAAGGGAGAGCTAGAGTTGATGATTAGATTGTCTTTGAGCATGTGGGCCCAAGGTTTTGTCTTGATTTAATGGTCATAAAGTCATAAATCTCCCTTCATTTTTAGAGCATACACTTTTTCCCAGAGTTCTTGACTTGAATTTTGAGATTTTGCTCATTGATCTCACTAAAGACACAGTAAATTGGCTATATTAGGTATAAATAGCACCTGCCACACAGCACAGCTTATTTGCATTCCAGCAGTCTGGTGGAAACAAAGAAATTAAAGACAAAATGCACCCTCAAATGACAATTCAATGCTGTAATGTGTAAAGATGTTGTAGGTGTGCTTTTATCAAGCAGATATCTCAGGTTCAATTCACCACTTTTCCCTATCATTTTTCCTGTCTTCACTGTTAATATTTACTTTATAACTAGTTATAACAGTGGAGGGGGAAAAAAAGAATCTTACGGTTGATTTCCTTGCAGAGATTTGGTCTAAGTCATTCTGGAAGATGAGAGAAAGGTTTCATTTGGGCAAGATTAACCATAGTTTTACTATAGTAATATTGTAGCAACCATATTTTATTGCAGAAGCCATGCAATTAATCATGGTTTACTACAGTAATATGCTGTTAAAATAGCAACTGTTTATAATTTTGTGGTTACTATGATTTTGCTACAAAATACCACGGTGATACTATGGATACTGTAGTAAAACAATAGTTCATTTTTGTAAGGTATCTTGTGGATTACTTTTATACTGCCTTTATATGCTTTTTGGAGCTTCAAAGTTCTGATCACCATTGTGAGGACCAACAGAGCTGAGATATTCATCTAAAACTCGTAATTTGTGTTCTGCAGAAGAAAGAAAGTCTGTGAAAGCATGAGGGTGAATAAATGATAAGAAAACTTTCATAGTTCACCCAAAAATTTTAATTATCTCATCATTTACTATACCTCATGCCATCCCAGATGTGTATCACAAACAAAGGTTTTTAGAAATATATCTCAGCTCTCTAAGTCTATACCATGCAAGTGAATGGTGATCAGACATTTGTAGCTCCAAAAATCACATAAAGGAAACATAAAAGTAATCTATATATCCCCAGTGGTTAAGTCCATATCTTCAGAAGGGATATAATAGGTGTGGGTGAGAAACAGAACAATATTTAAGTTCTTTTTTACTCTCAATCTCCTCTTCAGCTGTAAAAGTGAAACTAAACAGGCACCACATGTGACTTTCAAATGTAAAAGTGAAAGTGGAGATTTAGAGTAAAAAAAGGAATTGCTTTTTTATCTGATTCACACCCACACCTATTATATCGCTTCTGAAGATATGAATTTAACCACTGGAGTCTTATGGATTACTTCTGTGTTTCCTTTGTGTTTTTTGGAGCTACAACGGTCTTATCACATTCACTTGTATTGTGAAGAGGACCTACTGAGATATTTTTCTAAAAATCTTTGTGTTCTGCTGAAGTAAGGAAGTCATATACATCTGGGATTGCATGAGGAGTAAATTACGAGATAATTTTCATTTTGGGGTGAACTATGTCTATAAGCTCATGTTTGTGTACTTACTTGACTATAATAAAGCCACATGCTTGTTTCCCAAATATAAAGTCAAGTGTCGCGTGAATGCTGTCACTATACTTTTTACATTTCCAGACCGGTGGTCATGTGAAACGTGACGTATGCTTTACGCTAGCGCTAGATGCTTTCCTCTCTTTTAACGTCTAGAAAGGTGTGGGTTTCTCTCCTGACCCCTTCTGCGCGTGCAGCATCATCGTACAGGCTATTGCGTCCTCCTCAGAGACGGTCGGTGCTATACGTTGTCAACACTTGAACATACCGGCTGTTTCCGATCCGCAATCTGTGTAATGCCACTCATTAATTTGCGAGCCCGGAGATGTTATATTGTCTCTCACAACATAAACACGCCTGAACGGAGAGGGATACGGAATTGCAGCCGCAACAAATGATAATGTGACAGCTATCCCTTTAGATAAGAAAAGCTCGCTTTGCAGTGGACGGTGGATTTCTACTAACGAAACAAAGGTTCGTAAAACCCTGGTCAGATCGACACAGACAGTAGTAGTGTTCACTAGCCTACTAAGCGACAGCAGGCGTTTGGAATAATAACTCTGCATTCTGCTTTTCAAAAAAATTGGGAGAAAGAGGGTCAGGCTTTAAAGGTAATTGCAATGCCCATCTAAATGAGTAGATTATGCACTTGTGGTTTGATTTGGGTAATTTTGCCTAATATGTGTATAAGTGTAAATCAAAATTCCAATTTGTGTCTGGATCTAGTTGAATGCTCTTTGCGTGCATATATTCTTGTTGCTCATCATTATTCTCTCTCTCTCTCTCTCTCTCTCTCTCTATCCCCTAAAGCAAGCATGCAAGATGTGTGAAAAGGACAATTGGGATAACTATTCAAGGAGCACAAAGCAAAATATTAGCAGAACAAGTGTCCACTTTTAATTTTGTATGTCTTGTGTATATTGTATTATTGTAAAATATTTGAGAATGACAGTAGTCAGATGTCTCATGCCGAGCCGTTTCTTTGCTTTTGGCAAAGAAGTCATGTTTTCCACAGGGATAAGCATATGCTGTCTGTTTCTAGCAGACAGGACACATACACAGATGCTGCTTTAGTAGAGACATGATTTCTAGGCCAGTGATGCTCGATCTGCCAAGGGGGGCCTGGTGTGTTTGGAACTGCTTTTCAACTGTTTGTTTTCCTGGATTTACATTGTTAGATCTCCAGTAGTGTGCTCCTGGCAGATGTACTGCTTGAGGGAGCATGTTTGTTTCAGTCAGGCTATGGTAAACCACAAAGTAGTTTGTTTTTCAAGCCTATTCCACTGAGAGTTGTCTTGACAGCAAAGATCCCATCAAGGGCTTTACTGAGAACGATTCTGAGGTTATAGAGCCTTGTCACTGTCTCAAGCAATGCTATTGCCTGCAGCTCAAGGACTTTGGCCCATATACTTGGGCATTATGTAATGCTACTTTGGTAAAGAGAAAATGTTATGTACCTGTATGGTGAAAGATAGTTTGGATCCACTATATCGTATTGTTCAACTTTAAGGTGTTTGAAGCATTTAACTGGAAAAATTGCCAATTTATTATATTCTAATATTCTTCAATAATGAATATATATATATATATATATATATATATATATATATATATATATATATATATATATATATATATATATATATAGAGAGAGAGAGAGAATATATATATTATAATCATTATAATTTATGGCATTTTGTGGAAGTTAGGGATTGACAAGAAGACCTACAATATTTGTTCTGTCTTTAGGTAATTTATTATGAATTTGTCCATGTCTGCTATAAGTCATTATTATGAGATGCAAAGCCATATATAAAATAAAAAGTAATAATTCTGAGATTAAAAGTCATAATTATTGTATAAAAGTAGTGCTGTCAGTTTTTTACACTACTAGTTAATTTTTAATCGTGATCATTTTCATAGTAAATCGCAATTAATCACAGATTTTGAAAGTACTGATTTTGAAAGTAATTTGATTCTATCCATACTTCTTTTCCTGACAAATTGCATTTATTTCCTTCTTGGGAAACAAACAATATAGTAATAATGATGTTTTGTTTGTATTTGTTTTCTGATTTTTCTCCCCAATTTGGAATGCCCAATTCCCAATGTGCTCCAAGTCCTCGTGGTGGCGTAGTGACTACCTTCAATCTGGGTGGCGGAGGACAAATCTCAGTTGCCTCTGTGTCTGAGACTGTCAATCCGCGCATCTTATCAAGTGGCTTGTTGAGCGTGTTACCGCACAGAAATTGCGCATGTGGAGGCGTCACACTATTCTCCATGCCATCCACGCACAACTCACCAGGCACCCCACTGACAGTGAACCACATTATAGCGACCACGAGGAGGTTACCCCATGTGACTCTACCCTCCCTAGCAACCGGGCCAATTTGGTTGCTTAGGAGACTGGGCTGAGTCACTCAGCATGGCCTGGTTTCAAACTCACAACTCCAGGGGTGGTAGTCAGCATCTTTACTCACTAAGATACCCAGGCCCCCAAAAGTGATGTTTTATTAACATTTTCCAAACAAAGCCTTCCATTGTATAAAGATAAAAATGCACTAAAATAGCACTAATTCAAGTAACATTAAAATAACTAGTCCCCCCGTAGGTTGCATATTCATTACAATGGGCATTAAATCTCTTAAACTTTAATCTTCCACAATATTAATTCGCCCGCTGACTTTGGCTATCCGCTTTGGTACAGCTGTCGTGAAACTGCATTCACGATTTGTGGGATTCCACAACAGCGTCATGCGCCAATTTGAACTCCACATGAAAAGCTCTGCAGTCTCATTCTGTGTTTTTGTGATTAGTTAAGACTTGACATGCTTCTGTAGTAATTAAATGGCACCATACAGAGGCTGAAAAGTACTTGATTTATGAAAACGAGTCACATCTAGGCTTGTTTTGTAAAAAAAAATGGCGTTAAGAGGTCCTTTCCCCATCAATTGATCATTGACACATAAACTGTTTCCTAATTTAGACATTTTATCTCACAATTTTTACTCTTTATCTTATAATTATGACTTACTGTCTCATAATTATGACTTTCTAAAACATTAGAATTTTTGATATCAAAAATATGACTTTTCTATGTTCAGACTGCATTTTTTTTCTCAAATCAGATCTTTTCAGGAAGACGGTCCGCACTATTAATTGCAAGTGATCAAATCAGATTTGTGCGTTCAGACATAACCAACCTATCTGCATGGGTTGCTTTGGTAACGACGTAGGCGTACCCACATGACAGTGCTTTCAAAACAGATGTGGGAAAATTGGAGGTGCATCATCTCGCTCTCCAAATAAGCCCTGTCCAGTCACGGTGCAGAACTCCTCTGTCGCACAAGCAAAACTCAGCAACGGAGGAGACTGTTAAATATTGTGATGTTCTGTGCTGCAGTCACCGATTTTTGACATCATCATTATATGTCGAGTTTAGAGTGATGCAAAAGACCATTTGAAATCCGAGTTGAGCAGCCAGAGCATCCGGACTGAGACGCATCTTAAAAAATCAGATTTCAATCGCATTTGAAACTACCTCCCGATGTGGTTTGAATCAGTTTCGGAAAAATTGGATTTCATCTGTTTTTTTGCTGTCCAGCCAATCAAAAACACATCTGTCTGGATATGCAAAAAATCTAATTTTTAGTGGCAGTCTGAACAAGGCCTTATCTCATAATTATTATCATCAAAGCACTTTTTCTTCATGTCAGACAGGCTTCCATATTTACTTGTAGATATAAAAAATAATGGCAATTTTAGGTCTGCCTTTTAAGCTTTTATTCATATGTAGACTTATAATATATAACCTTTTTTTTTAATTTTTTTTAAAATTCTGAATCAAACAGTCTGCTGTAACATGTTGGAACAAATTATTTCTTAAGCTCATTATGGTATGGGCAGGATTTTAGTTATAGTCTTTGTCAAAGAAAGCAGAATGGAGTTATTCTACCTTTTTCTGTTCATATTTTAAATCCATGCTGCTGTCCCAGTTTTCGACATAAATATATTCTCTCTATACACCGTAGAGATGAGTGCGCTTTGAAGAGAATGGGTGTGTGTGTGTGGGGTGTGGGGGTGGGGGTCCTTCCTTCACTACCTGGCTAAATGGCCCAGTGATGGAAAAATATTGTTACAGGAATGATATTTAAATAATTGAAATGGGCTGACTTTAAAATTGCAGGTTAGCCATGATTTCAAGTGCAAAGTTAGAGCCCCTTACCAAAATATTCATAGCATAATTTAACAGTAGATGTATCAGGTGAAGGGATTCATTCAAAAATGATCAGAGCTCCTGGCTCTCCATATCACAGAGTGAGAATTGGCTCTCACAGCGGTAGAGGAGAGATTCCTTTTAATATATGAAGAAGGACACACACCTTACTATCTCCCCACATCATTTTTGAAGAGAAATCTCTCAGGATTGTGATTTGTAGCTGTTTCTGTTGGTTGCTGACTTGTGTAGAATAGATCAAAAACAAATAACAACGTGTTTGAGTGAACAGAACACACAACATCTGAGTCATCAGCCTAGGATTGCTTGAGCTATCTAAAGAGAGAGGTTTAATATTGCTGAGTTGAATGTTTGCACACTTCATCGCATTGACATTTGCACTGTGTATGACTTATGCTGTGCAAACAAACATTAAATAAGTTCATTTTTCTAATGGCTTAGATCATTAGCATGGCAGCAGGTCATGACAGCATTTGTGTTGGTTAGATTTATGTTTTTTACTCTAGTCATTATGACTTCAATTTCTGAATAAGCTGTTTTTTTACTGCTTTCTATTATTATTAATATTATTATTATTATTTGTATTATTGTTTTTTCTTTTCAACCACTGTTTCTTGTTTGGAATATATTTTTCTGTGGGTTTATTTATCTATTAATTTGTTTTACCATTTTTCCTGCTATATTCAGTCTTTGAACACAGTCCAACTTAACATAATTGTTTTACTCTGTGCCATTTATAAACACTATTTATAAATCAATATAGTAGGCCTTTCCTAGCTATGAGGTGTGCTGTGAACATCTGTAATGCTTTAAAAACACTCAATTGCACACAACCTAAAACGGGTACATGGAATGAATCTGTAATAAAATAAACACTTATACATGTTAATTTTGTATTTATTATATATATTTATTTATTAAAATAAATATTTCTATACAATTATTCCCCTAGCTCTTTGCATTTGTGTAAATTGTATCTTTCCCGTCTGTCAAAAATCATAAAATTCACCCCACAATTTTAATTGTCTCTCTTTGTGCTTCAAATAAATGCCAGAGAATTAAGTGGTGTAGCGTCATTTGCTGAATAAGAACCCAGTCAGCAGCTGCTTTATAGCCTGACATCTGAAGCTGTCTCTTGATTTGTCCTTGGGGCGGGATGTGGATACTGGTCGTCCATAAATCAGCCAGAGACTCACTGGCATACACAGGACCAGCTGGAGAGAGAGAGGCTAAGACGGAGGCTGTGGCTGGCATTCTCGGTATGGAGAGCATTTTTATAGTGACCGAAATCCTCTGCAATTCTTTGCAGTTTATATCGAATTAGTTGTTTATGAGATAATCCCAAAGAAAATAAGTGACAAAAGGATTAAGAATTTTAGAATTTCTTCACCATAGATTTATTTCAACCTTGATCAAACTTGACGATGGTAATGAATGATGGTGGAAATTAAGGTGGCCTGGAACATTCAGTCACTCCTTTCTGGGATTGTTTTAATAGTTGAAACCTCTTGGTTACAGTTTTGGTGTCCATGTCTGAGCTGAACTGAGTGGTTCTACACGTCGTGGTCCTTCTTACAGCTGTGATGTTTTAACATAACTGTCATTTTAGTAGCTGTCACTTGTTCAAAGCGACATTCCCCCAGAAGTAACTGGGTTTATGTAAATCCCCAGTTTATGAATTGTCATTTACATACTTTATACTGTGTTTTCTGCATTAGTAGCCCACAAACCCCTTAAGTTAAGAAACCCTTAAGTATTAATTGGCATACAATTCAAGGCTTTGTTGCAGCTTGGTCCACCTTTATCTCTTAAAGCGCTTATCAGACTTTTGTGTTCTATTAACTTCCATTCATATTCATGTAAATAGGAGAGCAGAAACCCGGGCACATGCAAAGACGTTTCCTCTTTCACAGTGTACCAGAGTGCAAGTTTGGTGACCTCTGACCTGCAAATTTGTATAACGGAAAGACATGTGACTAATAAAATGTATTATATTTTTAACAGTGAATTTACACTGAAAAAAGTGGTCACCTGCATTTATTTACTGCAAGGATCTATAGTATTTCTATTTGATCACACCCATACATTTTGTTTCTTTGGTGTAACAGGTTGATTTAGTCAGATTAGATAAAAAAATTTTTTTTTTAGATAATTAATTATTTAAGAGTTAATAAAAACGCAAAGCACCGTGTTATTTACTATTTATTTATTTATCATTTGTTACGGCTCATCTCAGTTTGGATGATTCTGTCACATCAGGAATCTTTGGATATGTTTAACCGGAATGTTTTATTATACTTATACAAATATCTATATATTAGAGCTGTCAATAGATATTTTTTTTTATTTAAATATGAGGTTCTGGATTTGGTTTGTAATATGGAGGTGGTAGTGGCTAGAGCACAGGGCTGGTAATCAGAAGGTCGCTGGTCGCTGGTTCGAACCCCACAGCCACCACCATTGTATCCTTGAGCAAGTCACTTAACTCAAGTTTGCTCCGGGGGGATTGTCCCTGTAATAAGGGCTTTGGATAGCGTCTGCCAAAATGCATAAATGTAAATGAGGTTCTGTATAACAGCACTTCATTTGATAACAATACTACAAAATTATTTTGAAAATTATTTGTTCGATTTTCATTTTATTAAAGTTTTAATGAATTATCTTACTGTATATACGTACCATTTCTATGATAAAATTAAAAATAAATTGTTGAAATGGAATATATCGGCGAGAAACAAAAATAAGGTATCGGGTCATCCCTACATGTAGCAGACAGATAAATGTAGTCACAATAATTTTAGTTTAATTAGTTACATTATTATATAGATATTACACCTAAAGCCAAGCGCACACTAAACAAATTGCAGAAGGTGCCCTGCACACAATTCGTTCAGACTTCTAGTCAGGGCTTAAAACATCTTAGGCGACGAGCTCTAATCATGTAGTGTAGTACTAGGCTTATCCTCATCAATATAAAATACGTAACAGCTATTAAAAGCAATAGTCTAACCAGGAGGATTTTCTTATTATACCACAGTGACCTACGATAATGGAAATGCATTAATTATGAAACCTTTGGCCTTCATTCCAATTCTGCTCTCCGTTCAATAAGAGAAACTGAAAATGATCTCTTTAAATCCTTTAACAAACCAGACCCCTGTCAGAGAATTCTGCACAATAAAGAAGGATTATGAGAAGTTTCATACTGAATGGGATTTGATTTCCTTCTCTCTTGCAATTAACCGCAATTAGAGGAAATTATAGTTTGGACTGTTCCAGGAATGGCCCTTAGTGCTGTCCAGACAGAGTGCAATCTCAGCTCTTTGCAAGTTGTTCGCTATTAATGCCACGGTGCTGTGCTTGTTTTGTTGCAAAGCAGACAAAATCATATGTGTGGAGAATGAGAATGATCAGGGAAATTAGTTGTTTGACAGACTCCATCCTCAACACATCATCACATGTCAAACAGGGGTTCAGTGCTAGTAATTTTTTTGTGTTTTTAGTACTTTTTCATTAAGAATAGGGCATTTGTTTTGATCTAGTAAGCTCGCTTAGTGACATAAATTAATTGTTTTGCTGCCAAGCTTTAAATTGTGATAAATTAGGTTATTTACACTGAGAAAACAACACTGACTCCCTGTGGAAAAGCAATGGTTATGTTGTGTTTGGGATTAACAAGCTTAACCAGCATGACTAGCACCATGCTAGCACTAACCTAGTCTCACTTGCCAGACCTTGGACTAAACAGCATAAGATCAGGTCCTAGTTGCAGCTTATTCTGGCCAAGAACCGCCCACTCGGCCAGAATAAGGGATGAAACCTTCAGGAAGAAATTAAAATAGTGGTGCATCAGTCTCCACAAATGGTTGTAGAGAAAACAGAAAATATAAATGTGTATTTTTCTTGTCCATTTAAAAGGAATAAATACTTAGTATTTCACAGATATTATTCATGAAAATCTGCTTTACTTGCAATTAAGAGCCTCAACCAAAAAAAATTATTTCAAAATGTGATTTGATGCCACTAGCCTGGAAAACTAATGCCACTTCAGTGATTAGTTCTTTCTCAACGGTGCTCATTTTCTCGCCACGACTTTGTTTCCAGGCAGCCTGATAAAAAACCTGTGTGCCCTTACTCTCAGAATTTGCGTAATTCCAGCCAAATAGATTGGAAGTGGTGATTTCAGACAGCACTCGCCATTTTTGCGTGCAATATGAATCAGATGGTCAGTGAACGGACCATGGATGGTCAGTAGGTGGTCCATGACAGTGGCGTAGCCAAGGGTGGACCCACCCAAATTAGACAGGCCCATACAGAATATTAGAGATTATTCTTTGACTTAAAATATGTATTTAGAAAATAGTTTAAAAAATGCATACATTTTGATTTCTCAAAGTGTGAAAGAACTGTTTGGATGTGCCGCCTCTCTGTTAAGGACAATTTGGTTAAAAACAAAAATGGGTGAAAATTTGGCCCATCCATTTTTATTGAGGCCCACCCAAAAGTAATTTCCTAGCTACGCCCTTGGTCCACGAGCCTTCTGACTGTGGCTTAGACTACCACAGACCCTTTTAAACCAACCTAGACCACCAGCAGTATTTGCATTCTAGAATTCAAGCTTTGTGTCTGTAGCACAATCTTGTTATTTGTGTTTATGGTGTTTATTGAGACTACCATATAGCTGCATTTTGGATCATCTGTCTTGAGCAAGAACAGTTGGTTGTTTTTTTTTTTTGTGCGTTCCTGTTTATAATCTCTCTTAGGTCCTCCTTATGGGTTTTTACTCTACTTGTTCAAAGGTTCATTAAAAGGCTTTTTATAAACAGTAGCTACTGTATTTAACAGCCTTTATTTGCAGACTTTCTGTGTTTTTCTGCCTTTTTTGCAATATTTTTTTTATCTGTCATGTTTAATCTGATTTGACTTTTCACTAGGGATGGGCATTCATCAATATTTTGGTATTCGAATATTTAAACTCATAAAAACAAATATTAGAATATTGTATTTAAATGAAGGTAATTAATGAGAAAGAGATGTTGTAAAATATTTTTTTTCATAAAGGTTTCGTCACCATTAAAATAGCAAGCTTCTAATTATAATCAAAACAAGCTTATATAATGTCCTGTGTTGAAAGCATTTAGCATTAGCTCAGGCAAAGCAAAGAAAAAGAAACCGCTAATGAAGTAGATTGACGCAGTTAACGTACAGGATGAGTATAATCACTCGGCATATAATAGTTATCATGTTTATATTGCATCTCATGTTTTTGTTGAGAAAAACAAGCATATCCATGTGCTCAGTAAACTATACTCCTTTATACACACCAGTTTAAATGATGGAATGTCCCTTAGCTCAGCTAGCATAGTCTTTCTCGGATGCCTTGTTTGTTGTTTAGTATATAGATGTCTTTGCACTGACTAGTTAAATTGGTTCTGTGAAGGGCTGATTGATTAATAAAAAAATCTAAATCGTGATATGATCTAGTACGTTTATCAAAGAGCAATGACTGCAATTTAATTAAATAAATAATCTACAGGTGTATCTAAAAAAAATTATATTGTGGAAAAGTTTTTTTCTGTAATTTAATTCAAAAAGTGGAACTTTAATATATTCTAGATTCATTACACATAGTGAAATATTTCAAGCCTTTTTTTTGTTGTAATCTTCATGATTACGGCTTACAGCTCATTGAAATCCAGTATCTCAAAATATTAGAATAAAGAGTTTATAATCCAGAAATGTTGACCTTCTGAAAGTATGTTAATTTATGCACACAATATTTGGTCTGGGCTCCTTTTGCATGAATTACTGCATCAATGTGGTGTGGCATGGAGTCGATCAGCCTGTGGCACAGCTGAGGTGTTATGGAAGATCAGATTGATTTGATAGCGCCTTCAGCTCGTCCGTATTGTTGGGTCTGGTGTCTCTCATTTTCCTCTTGACAATACCCCATAGATTCTCTATGGAGTTCAGGTAAGTTGAGTTGGCTGGCCAATCAAGCACAGAAATACCATGGTCAGCAAACCAGTTAGTAGTATTTTGGCACTGTGTGCAGGTGCAAATCCTGCTGGAAAAGGAAATTGGCATCTCCATAAAGCTTGTCAGCAGATGGAAGCATGAAGTGCTCTAAAATCTACTGGTAGACGGCTGCATTGACTCTCGACTTGAGAAAACACAGTGGACCAACACCAGCAGATGACATGGGTCTTACTAACTTATTATTGGGTTCCAAAAAATAATAATAAAAAGTGGGCTCAGACTCTAACAGTCTGACAAAATAAAGTGTCTTTTTTACTGTCTTTTAGTTTGGTTATTTTCAATGTGAACACCATTTCTTGTGAAAAGTATTTCTAATGGCAGTACAGCATTTCTGTCCATGACTTACCATCACTTACTTAAAAAAAAATATCGATATATATAATTGTATATAATTGTGTCTATATATATTAATTGTATATATTAATCACACCACAGTTCACAATATTTTTCAAAATAATCACAGTTTTATATTTTTTATATTCTAAATGCCATTATGCGTTGTCTTTCACATTACTTACACTGTGATTAATGTGTAAATAACTTTACACAGTGAGTGAAAATGCATGTTTTTTTTTTATATAATGCAAAGTTTTTCATTAACAATTACTGTATATTATCAGCAGAACAATTTGAGAGAAAAATTAATCGAAAAATCTACTATAAGTTGAGAATTTCTTTGTATCTGCGCTCCTTTTTCTTTTGAGCTCCATAAGTTTGTGCAACACCTGTGATGACCCATATTATCCAGATTTGAGAATGTTCCAAAGATAATCTTGTATGCTTCAATGGAAGCAAGTACATCTGGCTTTTTGTATCAGAGTGAACAAGGTCAATCTCACAAATTTGCTTATTTGAATAGTGACTTAGAAACAAATGCAGAATATGGAATAGTTATTCTTTATCATATATGTCCTAAAAAATCTTTGTTGTCAATATTTCAAAATCCTAAAATGTTGTTTATTTTTTTTATTCCAATCCCAGATTTTCAATGTGGTCTCAGTTTTGGACCCCACTGTATATGCTGCTTCAGATGCACTGAAAAATAGTAGAAACTAAAAAAGGAAAAGAGGTGACTACACAAAAAATCATGGGAAAGTTAGAATTTAAAAAAGTAAAGATGGAGCAAATGAATGAAATGGGTGTTGGGTTATTTAGGGAGAAGTGGGTCAGCAAACAAAGGTACCATGGCAATGGAGATATACGAGCATCTTTTTATTGATCTGCAGACTCATTGGTGTAATAGACTGAGTTGGGTATTAAACGAGCATGCTGACAAGGCTTGGGCCGGGTCACACTTCCTCTTGCACCATATTCCAGTCATATCTCTACACATGCATGCATAACACACACAAACATGGGATGGTCTCAGTCTTTTTTTTTAAACCTCACATAAGCTTGCATGAATACAAACACTGTCATGAAAACGTATACACGTGGTAATCATATCCACATCATACATATACATATACAGATATTAACTTTTATATACTGATCAACCAATATTGATTTTATTTTTTTTATTACTGATACAGATTATTTTTAAGATTAAATGTCTGATAACCAATAAGCAGAACCAATTTTTAATCATTGTCTCAATTACGTCTCTTGCATAGAAAATTGCTGGATAGGGGCATTGCATATTTTCCCATATATCCACACTCTATCTTTTCCTCATTGTAACTATAAAAAGCACATTGATAACAGGTATTCTCCTCTTTAACGTTAATATCACCACAAATTAGCACAAAGTGATAACAAGCACTCTCCACCATCTTTATCATTCTAAGCATGCTCGGTGTACTTACCGTGGCCTATCAGCTGTATCTAATTGTCCAAACATGTCTTATCAGTGGCCCATTGCTGTCACTGTTGCCACGATGGAAGGGGTTGACCTCCAACAGCCCACCGCATCCAAGCCCATAGCAGATCCCAGATCAGTACCTTCTCAGTGTTTTAGAGCTGGCCTGGAGTAAAGAGGAGAGAAAAACACTGCTTGGACACATTCCAGGGAGAATAGATAGCACATTGCTTTTAACAGCATTAGCATTCTGCCATGGCTGTTTATAATTTAGTGCTTTTACTCAGGGAAAATGGACAGAAAGAGGATGTGTGATGGGTTGGAAAATAAATGTTTGAACTACAAGATCATAAGATGCTGCTGTGCTTTGTGTCCTGAATTAAGGGGATATTGGCATAGATTTATTGTATTTTTTTTTTTCATGGCCAAAAAATATGTTGATTTGAAAATATATTTTTTTATTATTGGACATTGATGGAGCCACATAATTTGTGTAAAAATAAATTGTTAATTTGTTTTTATATTGTGACTGGGCGGAGGGCGGGGCCAGGTCGTGATGAGAGAGAGAGAGAGAGAGACTGAGAGGGAGAGAGACTGAGAGGGAGAGAGAGAGACTGAGACTACATTAGTTAAAAATGAAAAAATCCAAATTGCAGTTTACTGTTCAACCAACACTCCGGGTAGGGAAGGAGGTATTGCCCAGAGAGAGATTTTAACGGACAGCTGACACCGACACCTTTGTGTGTTTGTCTTTTTGGATAAGTTTATAATTAAACTATTATTTATATCATAAAGCCAGTTCTCGCCGCCTCCTTTTCATTAATCCTTTTTCACACATATATATATATATATATATATATATATATATATATATATATATATATATATATATATATATATACTTAAAGGAGTCGAGCCTGGGGCACAAGGGAGCTTTTTTAGCCCCTTGTTATTGTAGGATTTTTACCCCAAATAACAGAATTTCACTTTTTCAGTCTCTGAAAAAACTTGTGATTTTCAGTTTGGCTGTAGATGATTAAATCAACAAAGTATTTTATCTTAAAAATATTTGAGAATTTCATGGACACTCCAGTTTAAGTACATTTTTTTATTATTATTTTAATATTGTACTGTGGTGTAGATGATGTCATTCTTATCAGTCTCTGAGCCATAATGATGTGGGGTGTTCTTATAGTACTTTTAAACATAATTTACTGTCTCTTTTCTACAAGTGGCCTCTTTTGCCTCGATTCAAACCAACATTTTACAACATGAAATCCTGGTCTCGGCGCAATCTCTGGTCCTAACCTTGGTACTACATTTGTCCCCTTAAACAAGTTATGTAACCCTATTCAATAGAGGTGGACCAATATATTGGTTTTAGCAATTAATCGATGCTGAGTAGAATGGCTTTTTCATACAGTATACCAGTGGTCTCTAGCTGTGAGATAAAAAAAATCACTTGGGATTTTGGTTGAACATCCATCCATCCATCCATCTTCAACCGCTTATCCGAAGTCGGGTCGCAGGGGCAGCAGCTCCAACAGGGGGCCCCAAACTTCCCTATCCTGAGCCACATTAACCAGCTCTGACTGGGGGACCCCGAGGCGTTCCCGTTCCAGTGTGGAGATGTAATCTCTCCACCTAGTCATGGGTCTTCCCGAGGCCTCCTCCCAGGTGGACGTGCCTGAAACACCTCCCTAGGGAGGCGCCCAGGTGGCATCCTTACCAGATGCCCAAACCACCTCAACTGGCTCCTTTCGATGCAGCGGCTCTACTCCGAGCTCCTCACTCTCTCTCTAAGGGAGAAGCCCACCACTGGGGAAACCCATTTCGGCCACTTGTACTCGCAACTTAGTCCTTTCGGTCATGACCCAGCCTTCATGACCATAGGTGAGAGTAGGAACGAAAATTGACCGGTATATCGAGATCTTTGCCTTCTGGCTCAGCTCTCTTTTCGTGACAATGGTGCAATAGAACTAATGCAATACTGCCTTCGCTGCCCCGATTCTCCAGCCAACCTCCTGCTCCATTGTTCCCTCACTCGTGAACAAAACCCCAAGGTACTTGAACTCCTTCACTTGGGGCAAAACCTCCTTCCCTACCCGGAGTTTTGGTTGAACAGTAAACTGCAATTTTGATTTTTTCATTTTTAACTAATGTAGCCTCCATGTCTGTGCCTTTCACAATAACAAAAGTCTACAATGTTTTTTTAACATTCTATAAATTGATTTTAAAAACTATTGGTCGATAAATTGGTTATCGGCCTCACCAACCTAGTTATCGGTATCTGCAAAATACACAGTTGGGCAACCTATACTATACAGCCTATCCATACTGGTGTACACAGTCTGTAATCCTTCCTAATGCATTATTCCCTTAAAAAGTACCCTTGTTAAAAAATGTTGCCCCTAATTACTGTACTTCAATTGCTATTTAAATAGCAATGCAAATGGAAAGCCTATACAGTATGATGACAACACATGTACTGTAGGTAGACCTTGCTGTAGTGCTGTAGTTGTGTCCTATACTATGCTGCCACCTTGTGGATGGAATGGTTATTATGTGGGTTTTATACTCTTGCTGAAATAGATGTAATTTAAAAATCAATTTTAACAATGCCCCCGTTATCACATATTTAATTTTTTACTTGGTTTGTGATATCCAGAAACGTTGTACAGCCAGGTGTCTGCAACCCATGAGCAGTGCATCTGGAGAAGCAGCAGTCCAAACACTCTGTGACCTCTCCTCCCCTCTGCTCTCTTCTAATGTAAGTGATGAGCACAATGTGCATGCATGCATACCTATAATCTAAGGTTTTGTTCTAGAAGGATTAATTACGGCACAAACCAATTGACTGGTCCAGCATCTGGGAAGAGTATTTAAAACTACATGGGTGCAATGACCAGAGGTGGGTAGAGTAGCTAAAACTGCACTCGAGTAAAAGTACAATTACTTAAAAAAATTACTCAAGGAGAAGTTAAAAAAATTAAGAGTAAGAAAGTATCCAATTAAAAGAGTACTCGAGCAGTGAGTAACTTATTACTTTCACAACATTAACTCCCTTAAATTCCATTACATAATACACATTTTACATGTATTACAGAATTATGATTATTAATGGAAATTCTGTCATCATTCACCATCATGTTGTTCCAAACCTGTATGAGTTTCTTTCTTCCATGCAACACAATGAGATTTTAGACTGAATGTTTGCCTGCGTCACTATTTACTTTAAGTGAATGTTTTTTTTTCTCTATATTTTGAAAGTGAATGGTGACCGAGACTGTCAGTCCCTAACATTCTGTGTAACATATTTTGTGTACAAAAAGCACAAAGTTTTTGTATTTCTAATTACCTTTCTAGTAATTATTACAGTGAAAACTTGAAAATGTCCCACAGGGACATTATATATAATGCTGAAATATAAACCAAAGCAAGATCACGTTTTATTAATGCCTACTTTTGATATTTCATAGCTTTTAAAGTCATACCTTGATTCTTATTTCAGTGTAGTTACAGTTTTCATTGTTGAAAGAATTTTGAGCATTAGTTCTGTACAAAAGTAATGTCACTCTCAAAATGCAGAGTACGCAGTTTGCATAGGACACCAACCCCAGTCGTGGAACAGTCGCTGTGTCTGAAACCACCCCCTATCCACATTATAGTGCTATATCTATTTCGGGTGTCCGCCATTTTGAAGGAGTGCCAGAATTCTGAGTGAGCTACTCATTCCCCAATTTTGTTCACTCATTCTTACCCACAATGCACTCTTAATTTTGAGTGTACATTTGACGTACACTCGACGAAGGTTAATTGCCCATAATCCACCACAGGGAAGATTTATGAGCTGGGATTTTACTGCTTCCTTCACTCCTGCAATGTTTTATTTCATGCTGAATGTATTAAATACATTTTTTGACAACTCATTTCTATATTCTATAACATATAGAGAGCCAAACCATACAGATCCAGTTTAAAATGTATTCTTTATTTATATTTATACAGAATTTTGCCATTTAAGATGAAGAATTCTTTATTTACTAAATAATTCACTGAGGTGATATTATTTTTACTCAGGAGACTGCATTCAGTGGAAATGGTTTACACAATGGCAATTCTGTGGATGATTTAAATATTCAGTTATAACATGTAGGTTATGATTATAATTTGGTCAGATTAGGGCGCGATGCGCACAGAAACACTACCCATCTTGAAAGACACTAAAGTATAACAAATAAATACAATAGTGTACATTTGATAAAAATTAGTTTACTCTTTATATTAACATGTATATTAAAAATGACAAACAGAATGAAGACTTATTGCATTAATATATTATTTAATAAGAATAACAAGTAAGGCCCAAGTATTTTAAAAGTTCATATGTGATGTTGTCAGAGCTCCGACACTCTGTGTATATGTCAGCCTCCAAATTCACTCACTCATTTCATTCACTCACTGCTGAGATATAGTGCACTCACTGCCATTCTCTATATAGGAAACAGTGAATGATTTCGAACACAGCCACTCTTTTCGCCATACGATCGCCTCGCAACTACACATCTCATGCGTGCACCTCATGCCCCTCGCTTTTCCGAGCAGAAATGCTCTGCTTCAACACCTCATTAGATTGAATAGTTAGGGGTTTAAATTCAGTTTGTTGTTCTGGCAGCCATACATATCATTACTGATTTTAGGTGAGTGTACGTAAAATCCTTACAAAGAGAGGTGGGCATATGGTGCATGCTTGCGTATACCCTAGACTACACTACTGGACTGTTTTCACCCAAAACTGACTGGATCGCTTCAGAAGACATATATTAAACCACTGTCACATATGGATGACTTTTATTATGCCTTCATGTGATATTTGGACCTTCTGAGTTCTGGTCACCATTCTCTTGCATTGTATGGAACTACAGAGCTGAAATATTCTTCTAAAAATCTTAATTGTGTTCTGCAGAAGAAAGAAAATCTGGGGTGGCACGAGGCTGAGTAAATTATGAGAATTAAAAATTTTGGGTGAACTACCCGTTTAAGTTACTTTTGGTTTCAAATGTTCAGCTGTGATGTGGTGCTATGAGCGGAATAAAAGTAGAGTATCTGTCTGCTTTTACGTTTGGAAATTAAGTTTCACTGAAGACAATTTCCTGTGAGTGCACCCTCACTCTCTTTCTCTTCTGTACTCTTTCTGCTTTTCAGGGTTTGATGGAGATCTGGTCGGATGACAGCTGGAACTGTTGTCATAACCGGAGGAATTCTCGCAACAGTGATACTCCTGTGTATCATTGCAGTGCTTTGTTACTGTAGACTCCAGGTAAATATTACACTTGACAGAAAGTTTGTAATTTTCTAGCTTTAAAAAATAAATAAATATCCAAATTAAATAGACAAAATGTATACATTAAAAAGAAAGTAAATTAAGCTTATTCGTAAGGGGGATAGTTTGGGACCAAATGTTGGTCTGTAGTTATTAAAAAAAAATTTTCATAATTTTTTCTCACAAAAACATGGGTAACAGGGATAAATATTTTACAAAGAAAATATTCCATTGAGACAATGGAATGAGATTATTTACTTCCATACAATGCTGTAGAAAAGGTCGAAATGATGTTACTTTTTTGTCAGTAAGTGCGTTTTACATGCACAATCTTGATTAAGCTTAATAATCAGACAATGTATGTGGTCCTGTAAATACCTTAAACCATTTATGACCAAACCCCAATAAAGGAAAACCATTTAAGGCAAAAACGTCTGATACATAGATTTTTCTACATTACCTCGATTTTGCATTGCATGGTGTTAACAATCTTAAGATTTAAAGGAATACATTTTTTGGTAATGGGAGAAAATCATGTGGGTTTTTGGTGAGGCAACATTATAGTTTTTCTTAATCGCTTTGGCTCAATTCTCGAATGAGAATATTTTTTTCAAAACAATAAGTTCAAATCTCTGAACAATTATTTTTTTGTTCACACCAGATTTGAATTCCTTATTCAGTTAAACAAATTGCATGTTTTTGGCACATGTGTGAAAAGTACAATTGTCTACAGTTTGCACAATAACTACAGTAAATGCACATGGCTTGCTGATCAAAACTGATGAGTTGATTCTCAGTGAAATTATCATATTCTTCACCACTTCTAAACATTCTTTCATCATGTGAGACATCACATGCAAAATTATCAAAATCTGCCAGACATACATGTGTATTCCATAAATATCTATGACATGGAATGTTTATGATGTATGCTAAATCTCTGGCCAGACAGGATGTCCATCAAGAAGGTGGGAACTGTAGTTTTACGTACTGTGAGGAGGTGCAATTTATTGTTTTTTACAGAACTACCACAGGTTTAAATTTTTGCGTTTAAAAATTTTTTTTGGTCAAATAATTTGCCATTTTGTGGCAATTTTCTGTTCACTATATATGATTTGTAAAAATGGGCATACAAATATGAATTTTCTGTTTACATGTAACACTGATAAAAAAAAATACATTTACTCTATTTTACATTTACAAATACTTTTTCTGTGTACTACATTATTGTACAGTATTGAATTTTCCCAGTTACCTTTTACTGCTGTTGAAATCATTATCTAAAAATATCAGCGTGATACACAATAGCATTCAGCTAGACAAAACTGACATTCTTGTATTGCACAGTAAGCAATCAGTGTCAACAAAAAAGTAGAACAAAAATGAAATTTGTATATAACAAACATTTCCAGGGTTGACTGCCATGGTGAAAAAACATCTAAACAATTTGACCAGTACGGCTCACATGATGACAGAAAATCTTTTAATTTTGATGGTGTTTGCCAATTTACTGACAAATTAACTAGGTTTTGAAGCATGAATTAAATGTTTTGGGTGAGTTACTACATTTTGCAGACATGTAATTGAGTTGTGATGTCCCATATAACAGTTGTGACAACTGCACGTACAGTTTAGAGAATGTTAAGACTGTTTCAAAAGAATGAGCCAAAGCGATTGAGAAAAACTGTAATATTATATTTTCTGTTATTAAAAGTACTACATACATTTACACACTGATCCACAGTTCGTGTGGATATTATTATATAAACACTATGCCAGTTTAAATCCCACTGCAGGGTCACTTTTTGCTCTGTGATCAAATAAGTGTGATATTCAACAATTTGAGGACGATATCTTGACAATTCCTGATTTAATTCCCTATACTTCTCACTGTCTCTCCATCATAGTATTATTGTTGTAAGAGGAATGAGTCAGAAGGGGAGGCGGGCTCAGTTGGTGATCCTCAGCCACAGTTTGCCTGCAACGCATGCAGTGCGCCAGGGGTGGACGGGGCAGCCGTCACCCCTCTCTCGCTGCCCTACGATCCCGTTCCATCACACAACTACTGCCCCACCTGCTCACCCCACTACCTCCGTGGCATGGATGAGATGCGTAACGGTGGTGAACGCCTGTCCTATATGCCAACTCTCTACGAGAACCATGGCGCCACTGCCCTTGGTCTGGCCGCCATGTACGGCCCCGTGCTGAGCCATCGCAGCACACCAGACTTTTACACCAATACTCGAGCTATCAGCACTGATGTCTGACCCACACAGACTCACGGACCAGAGAACAGAACTCCCTGAGTGGACCAGGCCTCAGCAGGTCATCTATTGAGCACCTGGGGCTGTGCCTAGATCTCCACGGAGTCAAGAGTCATATTCTTACATACAGGTCTGATTTACACATATGAGGCCATCTTTAGTCTTCCATTTATTTAGTTTCTCTGCTGTTTACCTCTTCCTCTTGCACATCCTATCCTCTCTTTGCTGTGGTGTTTTCAAGTAAGAACATTGAGGGCTATGTGTTATACTGTATGATATCAAGTGGTTGTGGTTTCTATTTGCTTTTTTAATGCAAGTCTTTGAGGTTACGTTTCAAACAGCATATTGTAGTTACCTAAAAAAAGTCAGATAATGCATAAATTAAGTCAATTTCGAAAAACAGAGCTGGAACAGCTCGAGAAAGCCATTGTAGGTTCACCTCAACACAAGTATATATGGTAAACACTTCACTCTGTTGGTACTTTTAAAGAATATCTTTTAAAGGATTTTGAAAATGCTTCTATGTAAATTTACTTGATTACATGATTATATCGTGAAAATATACCCTATGATATGCCAAAACTTTTTATTTTAAACATTTAACTGAGGATAGGAAATTAACCAAACATGTGATTTAGTTTTTTATGAGTTAATCGGTTAGAAATATGTAAAATGAACTATTACTGATTTGTCCCTTTGGTGTTGCATATTGGTCTATTCAGATTTAAATGTATCACATTAACTAAAATTCACAAATGCACAGAGATATATTTAGAATTTTGTTGTATGGTCAGATAAGAATCAGGATTTGATATATGGTCTATTCTCACTTTTCACTTTGTTGTCCATTCACACCAGACTACACATTACAATTAAGGGCTTTTTAAGCATTAATTGTGATGTGTATCCGTAACTGTGAAATATATTTTATAGTACAAACCCAACACCTTTATACCCACCTTTTTGAAAAACATTTTGAAACAATGTCATTAATCAAATTAATTGGAGCAAATGACTGGAAAAATATTTTTTAACAAGTTAGATGCCCTGTAATATTATGATGCTTATGACAAAATGATCCTTATAAGAACATTCCATTTCCTTGTCTTTGCACATGTGTTTATTTTATGTCTTCTTTGAATAACCATTAGTTTATGAATTGTGCATTTATTCTGAATGTCTTATGTCTGGATTCATGCTGTCTCAAGCACTCTTGTTAGTTACTGGATCACGTTACGAATCACAGGATGGCACTTCTATTTAAAATGTGAATACATTTTAGCAAAAATGAAAATATAATGAAGTATATTAATCTGTGGTTTGAAATATTGAAAAAAAATAAAGAGTATCCTATGGTCCACATATTTCACAGAATGCTATAAATCTAAATGAAGCATTTATAAATGCCTGTAGACTTTTATAAAATTGGTCACTTGTGATCAGAGTAATAAAACCTATTTCACATCTGTATAAATACATGTACATAAAGATCAAATTATTTTAATGTTTGAAATGTTTCTATAAAGTCTAAATGTAGTATGGGCTATAATTGTGCCATTCTTTGTTAGGTAAATACCATAAAGCATGTTGTTTCATTGGGGTAAAGTCATAAACAGTTTAAGCAAAAACAGATCGGCACATGTAGATTTTTGCCCAAAGCTGCGATTTCGCGTTGCATGTAAACACCTTTATCACAATCCTTATCGGCTTCTTGCGGAAGTGTTGTGCGAATGTCTGCTTACATTTTGATGTCAAAAGCTAACCTGATTATTTCAAATCTCAACGCAAATGGTGTCAAGATTACTTTTTTAGTGGATGTACAGGTATGAAGTTAGCTAAACTTTTTTTTCTCCCCAATTTGGTATGCCCAATTCTCAATGCGCTCCAAGTCCTCCTGGTATTGTAGTGACTCGCCTCAATCTGGGTGGCGGAGGATGAATCTCAGTTGCCTACAAGTCTGAGACCGTCAATCCACGCATCTTATCACGTGGCTTGTTGAGCGCGTTATTGCGGAGGCGTAACGCGTGTGGAGGCTTCATGCTATTCTTCGCCGCATCCATGCGCAACTCACCATGTGCCCCACCGAGAAAGAGAACCACACATTATAGACGACCATGAGGAGGTTACCCATGTGACTACCCTCCCTAGCAACCTGGCCAATTTGGTTGCTTGGGAGACCTGGCTTGAGTCACTCAGCACGCCCTGGATTTGAACTCGCGACTCCAGGTGTGGTAGCCAGCGGAAGTTAGCTAACCTTAAGTTTACACAGGTGCCAAAGCTGAGTAACCACAGGTTCATCACATTTACTATAGACAAGTTTCACAAAGTCTGACAACCAGAAAGTTCCAAAAAAACATCTTTATTTCAAACAATATATCTGTTTTAAAACCCTTTAAGAAAACTTCTGTTTTCTGAAATATTTGGCCTGAAAAGTGCGTTTGTAAAATATTTATTTAAATTAAATGTCACTTAGTTTGATATTTAATGCCAACGACATACATACATTATAAGTGTGGCTCACATTTAATTTAATTTGAACTGGTTCTTATATAAAAAGAAGCTAAATAGTGCTAAATTTAATAAAAGTAATTCTATCGGGAAGACACGCAGGCTTGAGTGAGGTTTAAGATGCCATTTATTTGATGAATGTAGAACAGAAAAGTAATGTCTCTCTTTGTGTAGGCCCCGTGCGGCGGTCCGAAGGAGTTGTACTCGGAACCATCATATCCTGCCGGAGATAGGAGGCAGGGGCGAGGAGCCTACCCCCGTGCGGGACGGGGCTGAACTTGTGGTGGTGGGGTGGTGGAGGTTGCCATCTTAGCGCACTGAAACAGCAATGTGATAGATTGTGAGCAGACTTATAAAGCAATGGCTTACCTATGATTGGCTAGGAATTACCCAGCTAATAGTGTGATGATGTACAGCGGCTAGTCTTCCCGCTAGAACTACGCTGCGCTCACATTGATCAAATAATAGTAAATAAATGTAAATTTAGCTATACAGAGAGTTCTATAGTGATACTGATACCTTCCAATTTTGGCCTCCAGTAAAAGTATATCATAAAAAGAATTGATGATATTGACACCTATAAAATGACTTGACAATGACAATTCTTATTTAATAATATAAACATCTTACAGTCTGGTACAGTAATTTGTTCCTTCGTTATTTAAATACACTGAAAATAATTACACCCTTCAGCAGGTGTTGACTAGTAAACCTGTTCTACACAGATAATTGGCAGATATTTGCATGTCAAAGAATGGGAGTGTCAAGAAGTTGTTATGGCTGGGACTGCATTCTCCCTATGTACTGAGTTCAACTACAAGATGAACCTGTTTGAATTCTCGTTAAACAAATAGCTATTTCATGCATTTCATTGCCAGTGCAGTGTAGCAATACATAGCTCAGTAGGCTACATACCATTTTCACTGTCAGCATGATGAAGCTTTTCAGCAAGTGAGAATTCATCATGAGCATTCATCCAGAAGAAACACACTTATGAAATGAAGGTAAGAAGCAACGTCTATCTCACAGTAAAGCACACTATTAGAGAGATTTGTGAATTTGTTTGTTTCACAGGATCATATGGAAACATGAAGATTGATGTGGCTCCTCCTCCAGTACAGGGACCTTTGAACACAGTGACACTTTGCTGTTTGTCTTTCTCCCTTCTTTCAATTTCTAATAACATCCTCTAATATTCCCCCTTTGTTCGACCTCACCTCTCTCTCGCTCTCTCTCTCTCTCTCTCTCTCTTTCTCTCTCTCTCTTCTTTTAATTTTCACCTTCTTAGCTTGGCTTTGTTCAGGCCGATGACCAAATAAGATTATCTCTGTATCGCTAAGAAAGAACATTCTGCACCAGAAAGTCTTGTTCTGTGTGTGTGTATATATATATATATATATATATATATATATATATATATATATATATATATACACACACACATACACTGAAAGCTGCAAGTTAGACTCGGGCAGCATTTATGGCTCAATTAGACAGTTAGGGGTCCCCCTAGTGATCTGAGAGGGAAGAGTGTGTTGGGGGTGGTGTATGGGAGCCTCCAAGTATGATTTTGCTCCCATATTTTGGGCCCCCATATGCTCAGAAATGGCCCTGAGAAAGGGATTTCTGGTAAAGTCCCTTTATGGCTGCACAGGGGGGATTAGCTAATCAGTATGTAGCGAATCAACATACTATTTTTCATTTACGTGAACCATCCATAAGAACGAACAAAATAAATGAATTGGAGTTCTAAATAATTTACTGTAATTGGATAATTTATAGGACATGAACTGACAGAAAGAATCAATTAATTGAAATGATTTGGATATCCCAGCACCTCATATGAGATAAAGATTATGGTTCAAGTGAGCGAGTGGCTAAGCGCATATGATTACTCTCTCACTCCATTGCTGTGTCCACAGTACAATGTAACAAATAGTGTTCTGTGATACTATGCCACTACTCATTGGAAAATGTGGCTTGATATTGAAAAAAACTACACTGCAGTTCAACAAAAAATATAGAAGTTAGTAGCAAAGATACTTTTTGTTAATCACTCCCTTACACTGGTATGAAGTCAGTTCTCCTCTATTTAGTGTCCTACTATAATAACCATACGTGTACTGTAGTTCACCACATTAACTATAGACATGTTTAACAAAGACTGGCAACCCAAAAGTGTCCAAACACATACATACATTTTTAAGTGTGGCTTAAATGTCCAAAAACTTTTTGGGACCACTATATCTGCATTATGGATTCCTGGAGCTGTAGTAAGACGATAAAAGTAGTTCAGAGCCTGAACAGGGAGACCGCAACCAGATATAAGCAGCTTACAGAATGGAGGAATGTTCCAACACCTGCTTGTCCCAGGCAAACTGCAGTGATTTTGTGTGAGGGGCGACCTACAGGATTACCACAAGAATTTCAATTTCACACTCTTTAGCCCAGAGTTGGAGCTCACAAGGACGGAGGCTAGCACATGGTGATGGGAAAGTCCCTTCTGAGACCTTTCTGAGGAATTTTTCAAAGCTACTATCTGTTCCAGACAAATTTGAACAGGACCTACTTGTGTTGGATTAATGGTCGTATAAATATGTAACGTAGTGCTGCTTTGCAATAAGGAAACTGTGTGGAAATAATTAGTGTTGGCCGATGGATTGCAGGGTCATACTGAAAGGATTTCTAGAGTGAAGAGTTTTAAGGTAATTAAAGTTGCAATCCAAAATAACTCTTTTGTTCTAAAGAGGTCATAGTTTAAAGAAACTTTCCTTTGAGCAGCTTCTTTGACTTGCCTCCCATGAGAAACAACACAAGAAATGAAAAGCAAGGACTTGTGAGTGAAGGCTACTTGAGAGAAAACACCTTTGCATTTTTTGCTTTTCACACTTAATGGATTGTTGTGTTTATGGTAAGTTAAGACCAACAGTTGAACAAAGGTGGACTGGTTTACTAGACTACCTGAAACGCCTCCTATAGTCAACGCTATAGGGCAGGGCTTGCATTGAGACAGACAGACGGTAAAGAGTGCTGCCTGTCAAACCTGTTGTCATTTCTCCAGACAAGTTTATCTGTGTACTCTGCATTTAGAGATCAGCTCCTTTGTAACCACCTGCCAAAATGATGGAAGAAGTGTCTATAACCGTTGCCTATGATGCCCATATTATTGATCAAATGACAGAGGAGGAAATCTTGGCCCGGCTGGTGGCGGAGTCCTTACCAAAACAAGGGGTAGGTTCAGTGCACTTTGACCTCTTGATTGTCACACATTGATTTAAAGCTGACATTGTGGAATTTGCATGGCATAGATATGTTTTGCTATTATTCAAGTTTATTTGCACCTAAATCAGAATATTAGGACATTTGTGATCATTAAGCCTATGGATAAACTGTTTTCCCCTTTTACCTTGATACTCACAAAACAAATATTTTCAGTTTGCTTTATTTAGAATCTCTTAGTTACTAAGTAATAGAATAACAAATATCTTTGTACAGAAGATGTGTTTCCTGGCTCGCATTGACTTACAGAAAAAAATACTAACATCAATCATGCAACTATAAATAGAATATATATATTTATCAGCATTTATCAGATTATACACTGCATTCCTTTTAAGCCTTTAAGATTTTCAACATTTGATGTAATCTAAAACTGGCTTCCGCTTTTAAACCCCAGGTGCCTTCTAAAAAGCTAAAATTACGAAATAACCAAGTACAGTCAGAAAACCCACTGGACAAGTGCCAGGTAAGAGATCACACCCTGACAAAAAACAAAAGCACATGTCCTCCTCTGCAACACACATCCACAACAACATGCTTCTTTGAACATTTAAACCTCTCTAGTTGTCAAAATTGCAGAAACAAGCCAAGTGGTACTGGATATTTTTGTTTCAAATTCCCCCCCCCCCCCCCCCCCCCCCCCCCCCCAGAGAGAAAACTGTAAGCTTCAGGAGGCCAGTTTGCGCCTGGAGCAGGAGAATGATGACCTTGCACAAAAACTTGTTACCAGCAAGATTGCACTGAGGACTGCCTTAGACCAGGTCAGCCAATTTAATCAGAGTTTCATAACATTACGGAAAAAGCCAGCTTAATTTTCGGTTTTATGTGGTTGTATGCCTTAATGCTGTCCAACTTAACATGGTACTTTTTGGCTACATTCATTGTTCTTTAAGATTGTTCTTTACATATAGACAATTAATATTGGCAGTATATTCATGCTATATAGCCAGAGGGGAACTGGCTCCCCCAGCAGAGCCTGGATTCTCCCAAGGTTATTTTTCTCCATAAACTAACATTCTATGGAGTTTTGTGTTCCTTGCCACAGTCACCTTTGGCATGCTCATTTGGGGCCTGCTGTCAGTAATTTTTTAAGGCTTGATTTTCAGTCAGGTTATTTATTTGAACCACACAATGAGGAGTTTAAGACATTGTAGCATAATTTTCTTTTCCAGCATAATTTTTTATAAAGCTGCTTTGAAATGATGTGTGCTGTGAAAAGTACTATACAAATAAAAATTGCTTGACTTGAGATTTAAGATGATAAATAGATAGACCATTTGTGGCATAATGCTGATACCACTCAAAATAATTGACTCGCCCCTCATTTATTTAAAAAAAGAAAATACAAAAATCGCAACTGCAGTAAGGCACTTACTTCCAATGGAAGACCATAAACTTTCAAAAACAAACAGTTTCAGAAGTTTTGCTACAAGATCAACATTATGGTAGCGTGATTTTAGTGTAATAAAATTGGGGATTTACAGGCATTATGACATTTACCAGATATCAGGATTTACCTGAATTATGTTGTCATGAATGTGAAGTTGTTGTTGAACATAACTTCATACAGAGAAGGATAGTAAGCTGTTTTACAGTGTCATACTAAAGTGATGTTAACACGTAGCATTTTGTGGCTGTGCTGTACGTTTGAAACAATTAAGACCCCATTCACTTCTTTTTTAAGTACACTGTAAACATGATATTTGCTTCTTTCTTTTTTTTTTATATAAATGAGGGACGAGACGGCATGTGTTATTTACACATTTATTGTTATAGTCAACATTATGCCAAAAATGCTGTTGATAGAGCTTAACTTGTAAGTATTAAACCTGGAACATTCCTCTACAACTGCACATTTTAAGCTTTCACTTTTTACCAAGTAAGAGACTAATTTAGGCGGATAAAACTAAATCTTTACATTTATTGCATTTAACTTTTATTTATTTGACTTATTTTTATTTTGAAATCAAACTGTATTTCAAACCGTCTTCATTCATTTATTTACAATAAATAATATTTATTTTAATATCATTTGCAACTTTTGCTGCTCTGCTGTGTTTTTCAGACTGAAGATAAGGTGGATGAATTAACCAAGGAGCTTTTAAAAACCAAACATATTCTGACAATGACAGAGGAACAGAAAAAGGGAAAAGAGGAGGAAGCTTCACAGGTGGGTTTTCACACTGGTGTACACAATGAGTAAAAATCTCCCTGAAACAGACTTCATGTTCTATCCTTGTCTAAAGTACTGATGTTTTTGTCAGCTGAAGGAGATGTTTAGGAGAGAATTGGACAAAGCAGAATCAGAAATAAAGAGATCAAACAACATAATCACTGATTACAAGCAGGTAAATATAAAAATACAACTGCACACATTTAAAACAGAGTATAATGAAAAAATTTTGAACACCATTTAAATACAGGATATACAGTATCTAGAATCTATACATAAACAGTATATGTATAAATTATATACAGTATACAGAGTATACTCATGATATATATAATATCATGAGTCATTTTGTTTTCTTTACATAGTTTTTTTATAACTCAACAGTGCATTTCACATTCCAATAACCAACCTATTTTCTTGCATACTTCAGATATGCTCTCAATTGAACACTAAGCTTGAAAAGCAAAAAGCTCAAACAGACAAGGAACTTGCTGTTATCAAGGTAAGAAACACACTGAACTCAAATAAAAATGAGATTTAACCACAAATCTTACCAATATTCAACTCCAATCTCTTTCTGTTGTGATGGTCTTTTGTTGCATGTTTCTTTTAATACAGTCTCTGTTCTTACATATGCAACATAATATTATTTCAGACCAAGATGCTTGAGTGTTCACAGTGCAGCCAGATCTTCAGTAGGGACGGATCAATTCAGCTGATCACTGAGAGTGAAGAGAGCTCAGCTCAGGATAAGGTGAAATCCTCTCTCAAAGAGCAGGTCCAAGAGTTAGAGAGGGATTTAGCTCAGACCAAGCTACAAATGGTGGAATCTAAATGCAAAATCCAGGTAAGCGAGACAACAGAGAACACGATCATAAAACATCCACATGACTATTGAGTTCAAATCAGTGTTGTTTAAAAGTCCACTAGTAAAATACAATAGAATCTTATTTAGCATTTATTCCATTACAAATGATCAATTTGAGTCAATAGATGAACTGAAAAAGTAACGTGAACTTCTTCAAATTTGCTATACTTTTGCTTTACTGACAGTGTGCATTATGCCTGGCATAGATTCTGCAAGTTGGTGCAAAACCTGATGATTCATGTTATCCCAGCACAACTGGAGAATGTTTCAAACAGCATTTTATGTGTTTCAGTCGAAGTAAATAATTCTGGAGATAACATGGTCAATGTCACAAATTGTATTATTTGATAAGTGACCTAAATAGTCCAGAATCTTAATTATATATACACCAGCCAGCCACAACATTAAATCCACCTGCCTAATATTGTGTAGGTCCCCCTAATGCTGCCAAAACATTGCCGACCCGCATCTCAGAATAGCATTCTGGGATGAAATTCTTCTCACAATTGTACAGAGCAGTTATCTGAGTTACTGTAGACTTTGTCAGTTCGAACCAGTCTGGCATTCTCTGTTGACATCTCTCATCAACAAGGCGTACAGAACTGCGTCTTACTGGATATTTTTTGTTTTTGTCACCATTCTGAGTAAAATCTAGAGACTGTTGTGTGTGATAATCCCAGGAGATCAGCAATTACAGAAATACACAAACCAGCCCATCTGGTACCAACAATCATGTCACAGTCCAACTCACTGAGATCACATTTTTTTCCCCATTCTGGTGGTTGTTGTGCATATGTAGCTCCTGACCCGTATCTGAATGATTTTATGCACTGCACTGCTGCCACACAATTGGCTGATTAGATAATCACATGGATGATTGTTGGTGTCAGATATATAGTATATAATTATATATGATTTGTATCTTTTTCCACGTTTAAAAAATATTTTGATTCCCAGATTTTTAATATGAACTCAGACTTTTGAACCCCACAATATCTTGTTTATGACTTTGTGCTGTTATTCCAATAATCTATTGATTTTCTTCTTTTTAAAACTTGATGTGCCCAGGAGTTGGAGCACCAGAACGCGGTTCTAACGAGTGAACTTCAGGCTGCCAAGAACACATGGCTCAGCAAGACTCTGGGCTCCTTCAGGACAACTACCAGCAGCAATCAGATCTCATCTCAATCAGACTCTGCCTGGAGCTTCACACATAACCCCCAATCCAGCTGGGTCACCAGAAGGCTCTCCTGGGCCCCACGAGAAGGGAGAGCTGCCAAAGTATGAAGAAGGACTGCATACCATTGGAGAAGAAAATTATTTAATAAGAGCACTCCTGAAATGGGTCTCACAAATGATGAGATGATTATTTTATCAGAACAGAGGACAGTGCACATCCCTTATCTCTATGCATGTATAAATTGGGAATGAATCATTCTCAAATGATGGGTGACAAAGCTTAACAGCAAGAAGCATTATCTGCACCTCTAGGCAAAAGGAGAGCAACTGAGGCAGTCGCAAATGGAGACTTTTTAAACTTTTACTATGAATTTAAGTAAAATTAAATGTATTACAAAGCTCACTGTCAATACATTCTGACTATACAGTATTCCTTTATTTTCCAGAGCAAATATAATAAAGTAAGATCATTAAATGGAATGACACCAAAATTTCCAATTTCTTACAACAAGAACTTTATTTTATTTCACTCAAACAGAGAATAAAGCTATGAAAATGAGTCATCTGGTTGCAGTGTTTGGTTTATTCATAGTTTACAACGTCAGAGCAACACCAGCGAAATTAACTACCATTGCACCTCATAATACACAGAGATTTCACAAACCGCCACTAAACTAATACCACCTGGAGAACTTGTACCTGCCTTATGACAATGTCTCAATGCAATCATAATCAACACTTTTTAAACAAATTATTAATAAAGGAGTGAAAAATCCTGCAAATTAGAACTAATACAGTAACAGAACATTCATGTCACACTAGGAAAAGAGATCTAATCAGTCTTTTCCTCCACATTGTTATGATCATCAAAGTAGCCCTCAGCTACTCTAAGCATCCGAATAACTGCGTTTAGAAGCAGGATGTCAGTTTGAGGGGCAATTTCCAGTTCTTGTCAGTAATTTTTCACTGGGACCACAGCAGACAAACACCAAGCTGACCACTCACCTCCAGCATCTGTCACAAGAGAATACTGTAATCACCGGTCTTGCACATGTGAAAGGCAATCAGGAACAAAACATGTTGGCACAGAAGAGTACTAAAGGCGGAACAAATCCTACCATTATGTTGATGTAGTTGCTCTGGTAGACATTCTTTAGGTCCTCTGCCACTAAAGGGCAAGCCTCATCCACAAAATCAGCATAACTAGCTGGGGCATACCTGAAGCACACAACCACACCTTAATGCTATAAAACCCTGGAGACTGTTTATTGTTCAATACCCCTCAAAGGGTTAATTCACCCAAAAATTTAAGTGATCTCATAATTTACTCACCCTCAAGCCATCCTAGGTGTATAGACATTCTTCTTTCAGCCAACCACAATCAGAGTTATATAACAAAAAATATCCTGGCTCTTCCAAGCTTTATAATGGGAGTGAATGGTATTTTAGATTTTGAAGCCCAAAGTAGTGCATCCTTCCATCCATCAAAAAAGTAATCCAGGGGTTAATACGTAAAGGCCTTCTGAAGCAAAGTGATGCGTTTTTGTAAGAAAAATATATATATATATATATATATATATATATATATATATATATATATATATATATAATTTTATAAACTATAATCAATGGCTTCTGGTAATGGTCGTCTGTGCATTCACAATAGAGTCGAGTTCCGGCGTATGACGTAGGAGTAGCGTAAGTACAGTACAGAAAAAAATAAGCACAGTGTTCTTGAGCTGGACACTGAACACAGGTTGCTTGAGGGGAATTGTCATGTAATAATTGTATTGTATTGACAATTTCCACTATACTCAGTCATATGGCAATAAATGTTGTCCTATCTAGTCTACACAATCTTATAATTTTAAGCTATTAAAACAAATGGATCACACTTGAAGGTAAACCTGCTTCAGTATGGTTAATCACTCACCAAGCTGGTTGGTTTTCCTTCGAAAAACTGCAAACTTGTCAGAGAGGAGCTTGACTTTGCATGTGTCGATCACATACACCACACAGTGGATATTATCCTTCAAACCAGGAGATGTATGAAAATAAGGAGAGTTGGCTTGTATAGGCATAGATGGGTTAAACTAAGAAAAAAGTAATATAGAGAAAATCTTTAAATCCGTACGATCAGACTAAATAAGTAAGGCCAGACATCAACGAATTCAAAACAGGGTTCACATTATTTTTTGACCAATGAAATGCCATGACTTTTCCATGATCTTTTCAGGTATTTGAGATTTGGTATTTGAGAAAAAAAACAAAAACATTTTCATTCATACTGATTCATTGATAAAAACTGACCCACTCACAAATCAGACATCGCAATGGCTTGCAAGCAAGAGCATTATCTGGTGATATATTTTTACAGAGGAAGAAGGAAACGGAGGAAAACAAGAAATAATATTCGCTATTTTTCAGGCCTGCAAATCACTATTTTAAAATTCTGATTTTTTTCCAGGTTGTCCATGAAGGTGTGACTACCATTCATAACATAAATAAATAAACAATAAATACCAAATAAAACATCTGTCACAAAAAACACTGCTACTCATTTTAACTAATCTTTACATTTAACGCAATATAAAAGGTTCTCATCTGATACCTGTCTTTAATGTGACCCTTTAAAATATTTGAAAAACCCTCTACATTCAGCCTGCCGTTCAAACTCTCCTCCAGACCCATTGTGTCACACAGTGTGAACGGAACATGGTTTACACTGCTGCTTGTCTTGATGCAGTAGGTACGAAACTACATGACAAATAGTTACCATTAAAATGACACAGTAAATAAAGCAAATTATAAACAACTATTCACAATTCATAATTATAACACATTTCTACCCGAGTAGTCAAACTGGTGCCAGCAGTGCCGGTATTGGCCTGGGTGCTCACATAACCTTTAAACACAGAGTTGAAAGAGTTGAAGAAGCTCGAATTTCCAGCACCAACAGAACCCAGCAGTAGAATCCAAGCCTGTTCAACAAAACCAATGGAAGCCTTCTACCCAGAGATGGTGCTTAAGAGCACCTTCGTTCTCCTAATGAACAATATTATGACTCAAATTACTGTCAAAGTATGTCAAACAACAGTCATTTTTTTAATGACCTTAAAACAATTAAACAAATTAAATGAACCCCTGGATAATTTGAAAGAGCAGGATTTGCTTTGCAAAATAATGTGAATCCAAACCAGAGCGCTTAAGTTATTTTCACATCCAATAATTAAAACCTCAGTATTTACTTATTTTGTAATTTTCTCATTGAGATTCAAAGCACAAAATATCACTGGCCTTCCACTCTGTAAACCTCACACTCAACTGCACGTCATTCCCATGCATCTGCAGTGGATCAAATTTGTATGTTCCTGGATTACTGTACACTGTAAAAAATAAATGTATTTTTACAGAGAAAATACAGTTTAATTTAATTAAAAGTGTGATATTCCCTTAAAATAAATGTATTCACACTAAATTTACATTTTCCCTGTCACTTAACTGATTATGTGTTATTGGCAAAAACAGATATTCTAAATTAAATGAACGTAAACATCATGTTTTAAAAATGTAAGGTTGTTCCAGTGTAAAAAAAAAAAAAAAAAAAAAAAAAGATTTTTACAAAGAAAACAGTATAATACAAAAACTTTTAATGGGTTATATTCCCATAAAATGTATTTATTTACATCAAATTTCCATTTTCAGCAAATATTGCTCATTGAGAAGAATATATAAAAGTTATATACTGGGTTTCTCCTTAGAAATCCTTGAAACCAGTAGTAACCTGCCTTTTTAGGGGCAAGGCATTTTATTCTAGTGTGTAGGAGCATGAATTATTTTATATTTATTATTGGTTATTTACTGTCACGTGGGGCTCAGGTGATCACTTCCGTTTTCTTTATTATTTCCTTTGGCGGATTGTTTGATGCTGTTTTCGGAAAGGGCGAGTGGCGGGAGCCAACTTTCTGTTGACCGCATTGCGTTCAGGGAATGAATCATGTCTGCATGTCAACCAAAACAATAAAGGTGAAATCAAGTAAGATCAGTCTATTGTCTTAATAATGATACGACGACCGAGTGCGAGCGAGTCACGAGCCATCCCGCTACATAACCTCTTTGTGGCTATTGGATGCCGCGAACATTTGTCAACAGAAAACGGCGCTTTGTTTTCAAGGATATTTAATTCAAGCCTGCATTGGAACGCAGTTGGATTGCAAGGAGAAACGGACACGAGATGCACAGCACTTGGACCGGTATGTGAAACGGATTATTATTTATCTGCTGGCTGGCTGGTTGTCTATTGGAGACGCTATTTGTGTTGTGCTTGATGTGGAGCGTGGATCCGTTTGTTTGGATAAACTACGGTGGACTGGAAAGTGTAGTTTATATCACGTGTGTTACATGCAGCGCTGGGACATGCACAGTTGTGTGTGCGATTGAATGGATTGCCTTGAAAGTGTCGGCAAAGTTGTTTGATGAGTGAAAATGGAGGAAGATGAGGCTGTTGCGTTTACGGAGAGTAAAAGGGAGCGTAAGCTCACCGCAAAGGCTTGGGAGTTAAAGGTTGAATCACTACAAAAGGACCGTAAATCCAAAGTGGATAAAATAAAAAAGGTTATTGCTTCAATGAAAGAGCTTATGCAAAATGATGAAAATTCATCCAAAGTTTGTTCTTTGCTGGAAACACTGAAGCTTTTGAGAGATGATGTCACTTTGTTGCATGAGAGTGTGATTCCTTTACTTCCTGCTGAGGAACAAAAAAAGCAAAATGAATGGTATGGATCAGTTTTTCGGTTCAACAAAGGGTTTATAGAAGATGTGGAGCAATGGCTGTCTGATCTTAAACATATGAAAACTTCACTGACTCCTACCATAGCAGCAGCATCTGGACAGAGTGATGAAAATCCTCTGTCATCTCATTCGGTAATACCAACAACAATGACTATGGTGGTTCAAGGACAATCTCTTTTAAGTGACTTGTTGCCTACTGCTGCAACCTCTGATGCAAATGTAAATTCACAAAGGATTCTGGACCAAGGTGCGGAACGTAATGCATTGACGTGTGAGCATTTCATGGATGAAATTCAACCAACTGATAGCATTTCAAATGTATTCAGCAAAAAATCAAGTAAAAGGAGCTCTTCTTCTTCTTCTGGTTCACGATCTAGTAAATCCTCTACATCATCTGCTCGCCTTCAAGCTGAAGCTGAAGTGGCGGCTTTATTAGCCAGTCAGCAAATGCTGCAACAGAAGCATGCCGTGGAAGAAGAGGAGCGTTTAAGAAAGAAAAAGGAACAGATTGATCTTCAAACTAAAATTGCTGTGTCTATGGCTAAAGCCAATGTGTATAGGTCTGCTGCATTAGAACAAAGCATGCATTTGGAAGTAAGTAAACCAAGAAAGGAAAAGGATGAAATGATCTGCTCTAATTCAATGGCAGTGGCATCAGTTCAAGTTGACACGCATGTCAATTCACAGTCTCTGTCTGTTAATAATTCAACAGGAGGTGCAAGAAATAAAGAAAGTAATTCTCATTTTCAGCCTGTGCAACAACCGAGGTCCATAACACCATTTCAGCCAACTGCATCTGTGAATGGGCAGCTACTCGGTGACCGTAGTAGCAATGTACCTGTTTCAAGACAATCACTAACTGATGGAGAACAAGGAAATATATTGCGTCTTATGGAAAAACAGAATGAAATTACTGCCATGTTGGTAAAACAACGTAATATTTCATTACTTCCTCACAGAGATATTCTATCTTTTGAAGGAGATCCTTTGCAATATCAATGCTTTATACGTTCATTCGAGGAGGTTGTGGAAAGAAGAGCAAACAACTATGGTGATTGTTTCTACTTTCTTGAGCAGTATACACGAGGTCGACCTAGAGAACTTGTCCGAAGTTGTCAACACATGACTTCCACGCAGGGTTACATGAAAGCTAAGACCCTACTTAAGGAACATTTTGGAAACGAACTCAAAATCTCTTCAGCATATATGGACAAGGTGCTTTCCTGGAAGTTCATAAAACCTGAGGATACAAGGGCTCTACAAGATTATCATCTTTTTCTTAGAGCTTGCTGTAATGCTATGGAGGATGTTCGTTATATGAAAGAGTTAAACTTGGCTACCAACATGCAAATAATTCTTTCAAAGTTGCCTTTTAAGCTCAGAGACAAATGGAGAGCAGTGGCGTGTGATCTGCAGGAAAAACGTAAAGAACCAGCAGCATTTAAAGACATTGTGGATTTTGTAGAAAGGCAAGTAAAAATTGCAACAGATCCTGTGTTTGGAAACATCTTAGAGGCTCCTTTTGGTGGAGGTCGAAGCATGATCCGTTCCAAGACTAAGGGAAGTAGTTTCGCTACCACTGTTACTGTACCAGGTATGGAAGACGTGAGGAAAACTTATAAAGGAAGTGCATCCTGTTCTTGTTGTGGCGAAGAACATTTCTTGAATTCCTGTACTGTGCTTGCTAAAAAAATACATAACGAAAAGATGGACTTTCTGAAGAAGAAAGGAATCTGTTTTGGCTGTCTATGTACAGGTCATATTAGCAGAGATTGTAAGAAGCGCATAACATGCAGTGTGTGTGGCTCTAAACATCCCAGCATCCTTCATGTCTTTCAGCGAGATAAAACAGAGGAACCAAAGCAAGTAGTGGGCAGTGCTCTAATCTCTGTTCAGTCCAGTAGTCTTACTGGGGCCGGTGAAGATGCTTGTGCATTGTCCATTCTTCCAGTTTGTGTTAAATCTAAGAATGGAAACAAAATTGTGGAAACGTATGCCTTTTTAGATCCAGGCAGTTCAGCGACCTTTTGCACAGAAAGTCTTATGAATAAGCTTAATCTTTCTGGCAAAAAACTGAATATTCTGCTTAAAACCATGAATCAAGACAAATCGGTTTCCAGTTATGTTCTTAAGGATCTAGAAGTTGCTGGATTGGATCAGACATATTATTGTTCACTTCCTGAAGTGTATTCTCAGAAGAGTATGCCAGTTTCTAAATCCAATATTCCCAGGCAGAGTGATCTTGTTCGATGGCCTTATTTGAATAGCATACACTTGCCCTCAATCGAAGCAGGAGTTGAGCTCTTAATTGGAGCAAATGTACCAGATGCACTTGAGCCATGGCAGGTTGTTCGCAGTCAAATGAATGGACCATATGCGGTAAGAACCATACTTGGATGGACAGTGAATGGACCGCTTAAAGGAATGGAAAGGAATGGAACTTTCTGTAATGACCGACCCCATGTGACCGTTAACAGGATCTCTGTCTTAAAATTGGATGAGCTTTGGGAACAACAGTTTAAAACCGATTTCCCTGAAAATGCTCTGGATGAACTGGTAGGGATGTCTAAAGAAGATCATAAATTCATGGATCTCTTATCTCAATCTGTAAAACTGATAGATGGCCATTACTGTATTGGTTTGCCCCTCAGGAATAAAGATGTGGTCCTACCAAATAATAAAATAGTTGCAGAACAGCGGGCTTTGAGTCTGCAAAGAAAATTCCGAAAAGACTCTGCATTTCATACCGATTATACTGCTTTCATGGAAGATGTGATTTCCAAAGGATATGCGGAAAGGGTACCTGTGGAGGAACTTGAGAGGCTTGATGGTCGTGTGTGGTACATACCTCATCATGGGGTTTACCATTCAAAAAAGAAAAAGATCAGGGTTGTTTTTGATTGTAGTGCCTCATTTCAGGGAGTGTCATTGAATGGACAACTACTTCAAGGACCAGACCTAACAAGCACTTTAATAAGTGTTCTTACAGGATTCAGAATGGAGTCTGTCGCTTTAATGGCTGACATTGAATCCATGTTTTATCAAGTGAAGGTTCCTGTGGAGGATTTTGACCTTTTGAGGTTTCTGTGGTGGTCAAATGGCGACTTGAGTAAAGATTTGGAGGAATTTAGAATGGTTGTACATCTGTTTGGAGCTGCTTCATCCCCAAGTTGTTCTAATTATGCACTCAGGAAATGTGCAGAGGACCATGGAAGTTTGTTTAATTGTAGGACAGCAGAGGTCATCCGGAAACACTTCTATGTGGATGATTGTCTTTCTTCAGTGCCCACAGAATCTGATGCTATCCAACTATACAAGGAGCTTCGTACAATGTGTGCTAAAGGTGGATTCCATCTGACCAAATGGATGAGCAACAGTCGGGAGGTGCTGAATTCCATACCTGAAGAAGACAGGGTGAAAGAGGTGAAGGACCTTGACTTGAACCACGATGTGCTTCCGATGGAAAGGGTACTAGGTGTACAGTGGTGTGCCGAATCTGACACCTTCAGATTTAAGGTAGTAATAAAGGACAGACCTTTTACCAGAAGAGGGATACTTTCAGTGGTTAGTGCCATATATGATCCTCTTGGATTCTTGTCTCCAGTAGTTCTTTCCGCAAAGAAGATTCTTCAAGATCTTTGCAGGGAAGGGGTTGCATGGGATAGTGTTATACCCATCAAATATATAAAGAAATGGAGAAATTGGCTTGAAGATCTTCATGGCTTGGAGAAATTTGAGACCAAAAGATGTTTGAAACCTGTAGAGTTTGGAGAAGTCACAGCAGCTCAGTTACATCATTTCTCGGATGCCAGTGAGGAAGGCTATGGTGTTGTGTCTTATCTGCTTCTCCATAACAGTCAGAACATTGTACATTCTGCCTTCTTGATGGGTAAAGCTCGAGTAGCACCAGTGAAATCTACTACCATTCCCCGCATGGAACTTACAGCCGCCACTCTCGCCAGTCGGATGGACAGGCTATGGAAAAGAGATCTAAGGATGAAATTACAAGATTCTGTGTTTTGGTCTGACAGTACTGCTGTGCTAAAATATATTCAAAACGAGTCCTCTAGATTTAAGTGTTTCGTTGCCAACAGAGTGTCTGAGATCTCGAGAGCATCCCAAGCGGCTCAGTGGAGATATACAAATTCTGCCAACAATCCTGCTGACTTTGCCTCAAGAGGACTGAAGGTGGATATGTTACTTCAGGAGCAGATGTGGACATCTGGCCCTTCCTTTCTAACTGGATCACAGGAAGAGTGGCCAGATATGCCAATTGATTTGGGAAAGAGTTCGGTTCAAGACCCAGAAATCAAGCAAGAACTTGTGGTTAACACTCTACTAGTTCAAACTGAGGAAGGATATAGTGCTGTATCACGGCTTATTCATCATTATTCATCATGGACACGTCTGAGGAAGGCTGTGGCCTGGATCCTTAGGCTGAAGAAAACCTTACTAACTCTAAGTAAAAGGAGAAAACAATTGAAGGAAACTCTTAATTATACTGAATTGAATCAACCACTGGAAGTTATTAATGGAAACATGCTTAAATTACGATCCAGTATGGGTGAAGGCTATCTTTCAGTAGACGAACTAGAGGAAGGTGAAATGGCGATTATACGCTTTTCCCAGAAGATGAGGTTCTCAGAGGAATTGATATCTCTACAAAGAGGTGAAGACGTCAAGCAGAGCAGTCCTCTGTACCGTTTCAATCCAGTACTTGATGCAGGTGTAATAAGAATGTATGGACGTCTAGAGAATGCAGTCATGCCTGAAGAATCAAAACACCCAATAATACTGGCAAAGGATCTGCATATTTCTGAACTTCTTTTAAGGCATGTTCACGATGAGGTCGGGCACAGCGGACGAAATTACATGTTGGCTAGGCTGCGTCAACGTTATTGGATAACAGGAGCAAGTACTGCCATACGGAGAATTTTGTCCAGATGTGTAATCTGCAAACGGCTTCAAGGGACAGCAGGATCTCAACAGATGGCAAATTTACCTTCAAGCAGAGTCTTACCAGATGAACCACCATTTACTCGAGTTGGAATTGACTGTTTCGGCCCATTCGAGATCAAACGTGGACGAAGCACTGTGAAGCGATATGGGGTCATTTTTACCTGTTTGGCTATAAGAGCCATACACGTCGAAGTGGTCGCATCATTGGATACGGATTCTTTCATCCACGCCTTACGGCGGTTCATAGCACGACGTGGTCAAGTATTAGAATTACGCTCCGATAACGGAACCAACTTCGTTGGAGCAGAACGAGAATTGAGAGAAGCCATAAAAAATTGGAACCATCATAAGATCAATGATGTTCTGATCCAGAAAGGTATCAGATGGATATTTAATCCTCCTACGGGATCTCATCACGGTGGGGTTTGGGAGAGGATGATTCGATCCGTGAGGAAGATTTTGAATTCAATCTTGAGGGGCCAGAGTTTAGATGAAGAGGGTCTTCATACGCTTTTGTGCGAAGTAGAGTCAATTATTAATGGCCGTCCTATAACAAGATCGTCTATGGATCCCAAAGATCTAGAGGCTCTAACACCTAACCATCTGTTACTTCTGAAAACTCAACCATCATTATCCCCTGGTTTGTTTCAGAGGGAGGACTTATATGTGCGTCGTAGGTGGCGACAAGTACAGTACATGGCAGACCTGTTTTGGAGGAGGTGGACGAGGGAATACCTACCTCAGCTACAGGAACGGCAGAAATGGCTTGTAAAGAGAAGAAATTTTCAAGTGGGAGATGTTGTACTTGTTGTCAATGATGCTGCCCCTCGAAACTCATGGCTTATGGGTAAAATTGTACATACTATACCGGATAAGAGTGGATTTATCCGCCAAGTGAGGATTAAAACAAGGTACAACTGCTTAGACAGACCTGTCACCAAGATTTGTCTACTTCTGGAAGCGGAAGAAGACTATAACTAACTTTTCTTTTCTTTTTTTTTTTTTTTTACATGACTTAAGACTTTGACTAGAAGATACACAGACATGTTTTTTACATGGACAAATGCATACATACACATATTGTATATGTAAATATTTTGTATATTTCTAAAATGTTTTGTATATTAATGTATGTATTTATTATTGTTGGTAATTGATGATGATTATTATCTTTATTTTGTTTGTAATAATCATGGGGCCGGAATGTAGGAGCATGAATTATTTTATATTTATTATTGGTTATTTACTGTCACGTGGGGCTCAGGTGATCACTTCCGTTTTCTTTATTATTTCCTTTGGCGGATTGTTTGATGCTGTTTTCGGAAAGGGCGAGTGGCGGGAGCCAACTTTCTGTTGACCGCATTGCGTTCAGGGAATGAATCATGTCTGCATGTCAACCAAAACAATAAAGGTGAAATCAAGTAAGATCAGTCTATTGTCTTAATAATGATACGACGACCGAGTGCGAGCGAGTCACGAGCCATCCCACTACATAACCTTTTTGTGGCTATTGGATGCCGCGAACATAGTGGCTTATACAAATTGGGCAGCAAGAACTGGTATCTCTGGTTTTCTCATGGGGAACCCTCTCTCTTGATCTGATCCTTGACTAGCTCTAGCTTTGGTTAGTGTATTAGGGTAAATTGTCATGTGTAATACATTGCACAAACCTTTGATGGAAACATGAATATGATGGACAACTGCAACAGAATCCATAATTTTTATTTTTTTGTTGTTGTTAATATCATGTTTCTATTTTCAGAATTAGGTTGTATTATTTTTGTAAAATCCAGCTTGTCCATGAACCTTTTTGTGGTTTATTAGGGGTCGCACAAATGAAGAACCACTTATTTAGAACATACATTCTAAAAATAGAATCATGATATTAACACATTTTTTTACTGATTTTATTGCAGTAGTACGTCATATTCATTGGTTTGTGCTATATATTAGCTTTTACAATTGTATAACCTTATGATGAAAACTAGCCAAAGCTTCTGTAATTTTCTTCACCTCATGCATTGCAGTGTCAACTTACAGTTTGACGCTTGCCTCGCCCATCTACGTGATGTCACACCAATGAGGGCATGTCATTTTGATTTTGTGGTCTCACAGAAAGGTCTCAGCAAAAAAAAAAAAAAAAAAAAAAAAGTTTTATTTCCACTCATCAAACGAGAAAATAAACCCTGTATAGTTATACTGTCCCATTTGACCTCATGTTCCAATCATCCTTAATTCACCTTACCGCTCTGAGAGCGCTTGCAGTGCTCAAACGAACTAGTGAAAACACCCCCGTGGATGAGCTGCGCTTAAAATGATTGTATAAATCCGACCGCTCAACCGCCGGAAACACCACAGACATTGAGAATCATTCATGTTGATTGAGTGAAATGAAAAATCAGATCACGTACACGATATATTTATATAATTAAATCACAGCATTTGCGCTTTAGGCTGTGTCTCGTTTGTAGTATACCGAGTGTCCTCTAAACAAGCATCGTTTAAACGAGACAGCCTTCGTAGAACGAACGGAACGTATCATAGTTGACAGTACGTCAGACTCCACTCTTTACAAACACGAGATTTAGGAGAGTTATGATGTAAAGAGAAAAGAAAATAGATTTTACAGGTGTAGTTTTAGTCTAATAGTTTATTTTAATGATATATTAGTATAATTATATATATTATATACTCTGCACCCCTATACTGAGGTGCTTCAACTTGGGAATTAACATTACTTGGGTTTAAACATCATATTTACGGGCAAATTGGCAATCTTTTTTTTTTTTTTTTTTTACATTTCCGTTGAAGAGTGCCAATGAAGGATACACCTCATGCACCCTCCGAATTCCCGTGAAAGGTCGCATTCGAAGTGTGCTACTTGCTTTTCTGAAAGGAAACAGCCTCGATGACGTATGCGGCCTACAAATGCGACCTGCTGAGGACGCAGCCTTCCAAACAAGACAACCTTAATCTCTATTCAAACTTTATTTATATCGTATTTAAAACAGCAGAGTTGACCAAAGTGCTTCACAGTAGTAAAATTACCACATACACAAACACCAGTAATCTAAAACAGAAACACTCCAAAACTGTGTCCTACATTTAATTTGTCAGACTCAAAGGACAGTGTAAACAGATAAGATTTCAGACAAAGTTTTCAACGATCGTGTCCCGAACTGTTTTTCCAGAAAGGTGAAGCTTCCAGCAAAAACACTTCATAATAAAAGCACGATTAAAAAGACGCCTGTAATTGTTACTTGTAATTGTTACTGTTACACTAACTTCTGGAAAATTCTGGAAAATAGTAATAATTATTCAAAATATAAATATGAAATTATTAAAAATAAATAAACTGGTGTGTTCAGTAGCACATTATCATTATTATATTTTTGCTGTGGTATCGAAATTGTTATGGAGAAACATGAAATCCCATTGGTACCATGACAACACTAGTGTGTGTGTGTGTGTGTGTGTGTGTGTGTGTGTGTGTGTGTGTGTGTGTGTGTGTGTGAATGAATGAGAAGATTCAATTATTTGTGGAATGACTTTATCGTTTGTATGTTTTTGTCAGGGCAGTACCAAGTGAGCTGAAAGGTGCAAAGGGTTCTAGGGGCCCAAAGGTCCAGGGGGGCCCCACAACAAATTCAAAACTTTTTTATATATATATTTAAAAGACCCAGAGCAATATACAGTCAGTGGGACCATAATTCCTGGCTACAGCCTGGTTGTTGTTGTTGTTGAAGACCTCATGAAATCAAAATGAAAGTTTGATTACTTTAAGTCCATATCTATTAGCTTTAAGGTAATCTCAAATCAAATCACTTTATTGTCACATGACCATATGCACAAGCGCAACAGTGGGTGAAAGTCTTATGTGCAGTTCCGAGCAACATAGCAGTCATGACAGTGACAGTGACAAGACATAAACCAATTTAAAATAAACAACATATTTACACAACACAATTTACATATCAAATGTACACATAATTACACAACACAATAATAATATACAATGTACAGTAAACAATACACACAATGTAGAATACACATACACATAATATAGGATACACACTGTTCAATAAAATAAATTTTAAAAAAAAGTATATAAAGTGTATAAAATAAAATATACAGTAGGTTGTATTGTAAATAGAATATAATATATGACAGTCCAGTGTGAGATAATAAGATTAATAACGTGCAGTGCTGATGTATATTGATCGTGAGAGATCAAGTGTCAAAAGTCTTATTGCTTGGGGGAAGAAGCTGTCATGTAGTCGGCTGGTGCGGTTCCTGATGCTGCGATACCGCCTGCCTGATGGAAGCAGTGAGAGCAGCCCATGACTCGGGTGGCTGGAGTCTCTGATGATCCTCCGAGCTTTTTTAAAACACCTCTTCTCTGTAGGCTGTTTCATCATTGTCAGTGATCAGATCTACCACCGTCGTATCGTCAGCAAACATCAGCAAATGATGGCATTGGAGCTATGTGTTGCCACACAGTCATGTGTGTACAGGGAATACAGGAGTGGGCTGAGAACACAGCCCTGCGGGGCTCCAGTTTTGAGGGTCAGTGATGAGATGTTGCTGTCCAGGATCCAGCTGCACAGCGAGCTGTTTAAGTCCAGAGCCTGGAGTTTCACATCAAGCTTAGAGGGCACTATGGTGTTGAATGCTGAGCTGTAGTCTAAAAACAGCATTCTCACATATGTGTTCCCTTTTTCCATATCTATATGCTAGTGTACTTCTAAATGTTAACAAAATTCGCTTTCAGTAGATAAACACATTTAAAATGTACAGTCTCTTTCTTCCAGGTAAAAGACCTAGGAAAATTTGTGACGTAACAAAGCTGTTGAGAAATTTTGTCCAACCAAATGCTTTCTAGAATGAGAATGTACCCTCTCCCAACATCTGCGTGAACAAGCTTGTCTGTGTTCTAAATGGCAGAGTGCCTGTGCAGTGCACTTCAAAAGGACAACAATCATGATAGCAAAAGTCTTTATAACAATTTCCAATAAGAATGGTTTAAAAAGTGAGTTACGAGTATTTGAGTCCCAAACCTTTCAGTGACTGAAGCTCTCCCAGTGGAGGGTATATTGTCTTTGAAGTGAATAGGGCATAGGGATGATCACTTCTGAATGGCACAAGGAAGTTGGATGCGAAGAATATGGATGGAGAGTCTTTTTACAAAGGATTCTTCATCAATTTGGGATGTACAGCATGAGTAAGTGTTCTTTACTCTTTATGTTTAGTGTATTGTGATTCAAGATATTGATTTCCTCCCGATCATTGCAGCTTGTGATGGACTGTGACCACCGATATATAAATAGAACTGGATCGCTGAAGCAAAGTTAATCTACCAGCAGGAGGTGAAGCCACATGAAGTGTTTGAGCAGCCATTTTAGTATGCCCAACCTCTCATAGAGCATCAATGTCTGACAGGAGAAAACAGCCCTGTTTCACCGTCTCCGACCTGCGGATACGATAGTTGCATTTCGCCCTCTAGTGACAATCATGTTTAATATTTGATTTGCTTGTTACGGATAATATTTGTTACGAGGGAGAAGATATATGCGGATCGCGATGACAGAGCATTCATCTGCCCCGACGTTCAATCTGTCAGTGCAGCACAACAATCACCAAAGGAAGCGGGAAATCTGTCATGTTGTAATGTAAATAGGAAAAGCTGTAATATCGGCTTGTTTAGGGTGACAATAAGACCTTACCCCCAAAAGGGACTTTAAAAAAGTCAGACCGAGATTTCAAAATCACCTTAAATGCCTGGGATTTGCTTGTTTTCACGTTGAAAACTGTAGTCAGTTTAATTCAATGTCCTCCAGTCAAACCCGTATCATTTTTATTTGAACCAGCTTTGTTTGTCTCCCTCAATCTCAGCGCGGGAGAGCAAGTCTCTTAATAAGAGCATACTCTTATTGACTGTAATTCTGAACAATTCTGTTCGCTGTTGAAGTTTATTAGAGGTGGATACTGTTTGATATACAGTAGACATGCATAACTTGCTCTGGGTTTCAAGAAACTGGAAAAAATCCTGACTTCAAATAAATAAATAATTACATGTGAAGGACCTTTGAGTTGTAGGAATGCACATGGTGATTGAATGACTAATGTTTACTCACTGAAATTAGATGATTTCATATTAAGTCAGTAGGGACATTGGAATGTTTGGGCATAGCAATATGGTGGCGCAGTGGCTTCACCGATATGCGGTCATGAGCAATCCAGTTCTATTTATACATGGTGTGCACAATTATTAGGAAATTGTATTCCTCGTTATTAATTTTATTGTTGAACAAACACAATGCTCTCAGTCAATCCAAAATGTTATTGAACCTCAAACCTGAATGTTTAACAAAGGAAAAGTGAGTTTTGTCTTTCTCTGAGGAATATGAAAAGTGTGCACAATTATTAGGCAACTAAAAGTGTGCACAATTATTAGACAACTAAATTACAAAAATAATTTCTCCCAACTCAATTGTTTATTCTCAATTTTTAGAGTAAGTGCAACAAATAAGTAACACAAAATGACAATTAAATAACATTTTTGGCCTTTCAAAAATATTCAGTGACCAATATAGCCACCCTTCTTTTCAATAACTGCCATGAGCCTACCATCCATGGAGTCTGACAGTTTCTTGATCTGTTCAACTTTTTCTAAAGCAGCAGGATTAAGTCAGGTGAGGAAGAGGGCCAAGTCATTATTTGGGCATCTTTGAGGCCCTTACTGGCTAGCCAAGCTGTGTACTTGGATGCATGTGATGGAGCATTGTCCTGCATAAAGATCATGGCCTTCTTGAATGCTGAGGACGTCTTCCTGTACCACTGCTTGAAGAAAATACTTTCCAGAAACTGGCAGTATGTTTGAGAGTTGAGCTTCAGTCCATCTTCAACTTGAAAAGGTCCAGTTACCTCATCCATAATGATAGTAGGCCACATAAGTACCCCTCCTCCACCTTGCTGGCACCTGACTCAAAGTGGTGCCCTGTGTTCTTTAGTGATCCAGCCAGAGAAATCACAATTTGTGCTAACATTGAATCGGCTTGTAAGCTGAGTGACCACAGCTAATAAGATCAAACAATGTTACACAAGCAGCCGTTTTGTACATAGTAACTTATTAAGATTGTTTAGAATGTAGTAAACTATACTTAAATGGTTATGTTCACTTATTGTGAAAACCTCTTAGGCATGTGACTGGCAGGATTGGAGAGTAATGAAATACATGTAACGGGAAATAAGTAAGTGTATTCCACTACAGTTACAATTTAAATAATTGGTATTTAGAATACAGTTACATTCAAAAAGTATTTAGATTACTGAAGAGATTACTTTGCATTTTATTGCCATTTGTTTAATATTTAGTCCTTTCAGGTGGAAAACATTTATACATGTAAATGATGCGATATCAAAGTGCATTTGAACAGCGGTGAAACACTTTCTTATGATGTGTTACATTCATACGAGCAGACAGTGAAGTAAGTTTGAAGTTTGTAGCAGAAGAAATAGAAATAAACATTGTGTAAATTGTCAGGTTTACGCTAAGCTAAAATGCTATTTCTAGCCATTTTACATGCACATGTTACCAGGCACGATCATGTTTTTTTATCCAAAAAAAATTAATGTTGGATCATCATTTCATATGCAAAAATCGTATTCTTGACAATATTTTTTTTATTGCTTTCCTGTAAAAATATCTAAAAATACTTAAAACAAGATCAATCTTGTTTTAGAAACAACGCTGCATAAGATATTTATATTTTTCAGAGAATGTATTTTTATTGTCTTTATTGAGTTTTTATAGTCAAAACAAGTGAAAAAACCTACCAGTGCTGAAGAAGTAATCCAAAGTATTTAGAATATGTTACTGACCTTGAGTAATCTAACAGAATACGTTACAAATGACATTTTACAGCTTGCAATCTGTAATCTGTAGTAGAATACATTTCAAAAGTAACCCTCCCAAACCTGGTGACTGGTATGTAACTTAATAACACACGTTTTGAGACATGCTTAGCCTACTTAATTAGGGCCCAAGCCTGAAAAGGCGAAGGCCCTATTGTTTTCCTTAGGATTATTATTATTATTATTATTATTAGGGCCCAAGCCTGAAAAGGCGAAGGCCCTATTGTTTTCCTTAGGATTATTATTATTAGGGCCCAAGCCTGAAAAGGCGAAGGCCCTATTGTTTTCCTTAGGATTATTATTATTATTATTATTATTAGGGCCCAAGCCTGAAAAGGCGAAGGCCCTATTGTTTTCCTTAGGATTATTATTATTATTATTATTATTATTATTATTAGGGCCCAAGCCTGAAAAGGCGAAGGCCCTATTGTTTTCCTTAGGATTATTATTATTATTAGGGCCCAAGCCTGAAAAGGCGAAGGCCCTATTGTTTTCCTTAGGATTATTATTATTATTATTATTATTATTATTATTATTATTATTATTATTTTATCGACTATTCGGGCACTTTTGGGGGCCTTAACATGCTCTAAAACTCTTGAAACTTTGCACACGGGTCAGAACCTGCGGCCATCAGGGCTGGGCTGAAGATGGTACCCGGGCGTGGCAGGGGGGCTCAGCAGCGCCCCCTGGAACGGGGTCCGAAACCTTGGTCCATAAATCAAACACACTTGCATGTAATAATATGAAAGTCGGTACACATATAGATCTCATCATTTCATATATACTTCATGCTCTTACTTTTTACCTCAGCCCAACAGGAAGTCGGCTATTTAGGGTTGTTTGGAAAACGTATACAATGGAATTTGAAATACTCCTCCTAGAGAAATCATTTAATCGCCACGAATCTCAGTCAGCATGAAGTCAAGACATTGAGGATGAAAAATTGCCAGCGGATTTTTGATATCTCGAACGGTTTGGCCGTGGCGATGAAACAAATTTATGGCGAGAAAAGTGAGACAGGAAGTGTGTTATAACTTCTGCATAAATGAACAGATCTTGATGAAACTTCAGCAGTGTGTTCGTTGTAAGAGGCCGATCACATGGATGTGACTATTGTGAGTCAAAGTTATAGCGCCACCAACTGGCAGCAGGAAGTGTGTCACTTTCAAAATGCTTTGAAATCACCCTCTTGTTTTTACCCGATTTGCTTCAAACTTTACGTGTATAATGTAAACACACGGCAGATTTAGACCTGTGAAAGGATTATTGATATCTTAGATACTGTTGCCGTGGCAACGCTTCAAACTTTACTTTTCTTTATTGATGCTTTTGAGACTCTTAACCTACTTGAAATTGCATGAAACTCGACAGAGACGTCACATTTATTAGCCAGTAGACATGTGCAAAGTTTCAGAAATGGGTGTGGTGAGGGGCTCAGTAGCGCCACCTTTTGACAAAAAAGTGGGGGGTTAGTTTCATCTACAGGTACAAAAATTGGTATTGATATAGTTCTCCTCAAGCCGGACAACTTTCTAATTTACAGTCATTAGCTCCGACCAACAGAAAGTCAGATATTTTGGTTTGAATGTGGAGAAAATGTCAGAATTTTGCAAGTCACTCTCTTGAGACTCTGTGTGTGAGGAGTAGGAAGGGAGGGGGTCTTGTGAAGTAATACATAGGGCTATACTGCCCTCTTGTGTTCAGCATAGTATGGGTTACATTAACTTTTGCACGATATTCTAATTTTTCGAGTTTCACCTGTATGCAGAGTTGACAGAAAAATGTTACACACGCTGTAGCAGGTGAATACAACAAAGAACTAAAGCCTAAAAAACTAAAGTTTAATCCACTGTCTGTTCATTCTCTGAGTGGCAATTACAAGAAATGTCCAATAGATGGCATCCAAGCCTCATTGTTCAATGATTTACAACAGGTCTGAGTCCAGAATGGGCAGGGACTGAGTTCAACAGTTGCTTGAGCTCTTTTGCAGTCCAATCCCAGAAAAAAGGCAAACAATGTGTCCCCACTCACTATATACATCAACTGAGTTGCGGATACAATTTTTAACAACCTTTAACCATTTACAGCCAGAGCGTTCAAATTTGGGAACAATTATTCCCATGGTTCCTGTCTCAGTGTCATCGTCGTCCAATCACCGATTTTATTTCTGAAATCTGCCCAGATACTCATGACAATACAAGCTAAAGGCACATGTGATTGGTTAAGGGGTTACTGGGCAAGAATAAAAACTGTATCGTCATCACCGTCTTCCTTCATTTCAATGGGAAGGTGATATCACGAGAGATTTACTCCAGTGTTGGATTTACTGCTTCAAATTAAATACTGAGGCGATTTTTGCAAGGTAAGAATGTCATTTAACATGTGTTGTCTATATTTTCTATTGAAAGTCAAAACGTTTTAGTTACGAAGCATTTATTTGTAGGAGTATTGCTAGTTATTTCTTGAAAAAAAAATGACGAAACAACTCAAATAAATGTTTGTGAGCAGTTTTGTGTGAAACCGCGAGATGCGTCGCGTCTAACGCACGAGCCCCGATGAGAGTTACTGCTTCCCAGTTTGAATATTCAAGCGATTTTACACTATTCAACTCAACAAATGGCATTACAACTCAAATAAATGTTTGCGAGGAATCTGAAATCGGGAACCATTATTGAATTCTGGCATTATTACGGGGGTCAACAATGGCGCTGTAAGGTCCTTTCAGATGCATTGTTCTAAACAGCGGAAAAAACTTAAACAAAATACTGCGTCATTTTTGCCCATTCAGATACATGGAAGAGATCATTACAAACTATAAAAGGTCTACTGTTATTTGTGTACACTTACAATAACAACAAAACCTTGAGCTTTTGTAAAATAACGAAAATAAACCGTGTGCGCCGAATCTGTCTTAGCGGTCTGATACACGTCAGAAAAATCAAGTGAAACTCCGCGAACACTTTTCGTCAATGAACACATCTTCAGTGCGAGCAATGTTTGTCTGTTGTATGTGTTTTTAACACTTTCCTGTTTGAACTTTAAAGCGATTTTACACCATTCAACTCAACAAATGGCAAAACAACTCAAATAAATATTTGTGTGAAACAGCGAGCAGCGTCACTTCTAACTCACGAGCCCCGATGAGAGATCGCATTCGCTTCTTCTTGCGTTTGAACGGACAATTTCATACTACAAAATGTCAAAATACATGATATATTGTCTGTTTTGTCCCAAGTGAACATAAACAGTTGATGAAGAAATCGCGAATCTAAATCTAGTATCAACACTTCCGAGAATGATTATCAGCGTTGTGTCTGACAGCGCGACGCATCTCATTTTTACTCGCATCTCCATGGAGGTTTGTCGGTTGTATGTAGTTTCACAATCTCAATCAAGTAATCTCTGAAATGAATACAGATGTAACAGCACGAAAATAATGAGACTTCACAGTTCTCAAAAGATTAAACTCAATAAAACAAGCCGCACAGACTGTGCCTTGAATGAAATGCGTTTAAAATCCTCTTAAAGAGACAGTAACAATTTTCCAACTAAATAAAAAGTAGGCCTACAAATGGTTTTCACCCCAAAAATAAATTTCTCTCATCGTATACTCACCCTCATTCCATCCCAGATGTGTATTGTTTTCTTTCTTCTAGTGAACACAAATTAAGCTTTTTAGAAGATTATCTCAACCCTGTTGGACCTTTCAATGACTTGAATGGTGATCAGAACTCAGAAGCTACAAAAATCACATAAATGCAGCATAAAAGTAATCCATACCACTCCAGTGGTTAAATCCATGCCTTCAGAAGTGATATTATAGGTGTGGGTTAGAAATAGACCTATATATTTATACTTCAAGATGACATCACTCTGAAGTACTGCGTAAAGAATATCCCACATTCGCCCTTAGGGGGCGCTACAGGCCATGCCCAAAATTCCCATTTTCTGGTCAAAAATGTTCTAATTTGGTACATTGATACTACAGGCCAACAGGAACCTACAAACCAAGAATGGCTCACATTCGCCCTTAGGGGGCGCTACAGGCCATGCCCAAATGTCATTTTTTTAAAGTGATTGTATTTCCACCCCATTTATTTAGTTTTTCTGAAACCTGGTGAACATACCTCATTTCTCATTGTAAACAAAAAACCCTACAGGATCCATAAGGTCTGGCATGATGGATTTTCCTGTACACTGAAAATGTTTAGTTTAGGATTCAGACAGAAAGACATGTTTTTTGGATTTTTTCATTGGGAGGGTTTAACCCCAACCCTCTATTGATCAATTTTAAATGATTTGCCATTTTGAGGAGGAATCGCATTGCTGCTTGCAGCTATATTTTTGAGTTGTTGCTGTGTCCATCATCCTTTGTTTTCCGAAAGCCACCAAGTGGAAATGAACCCGGTAACTAAAGGCACCGGGGTTGCGGTGCCACCGGCTTGGGCCCGTCATCGCTGCTTGCAGCTTTAATTATTATTATTATTATTATTATTATTATTTTATCGACTATTCGGGCACTTTTGGGGGCCTTAACATGCTCTAAAACTCTTGAAACTTTGCACACGGGTCAGAACCTGCGGCCATCAGGGCTGGGCTGAAGATGGTACCCGGGCGTGGCAGGGGGGCTCAGCAGCGCCCCCTGGAACGGGGTCCGAAACCTTGGTCCATAAATCAAACACACTTGCATGTAATAATATGAAAGTCGGTACACATATAGATCTCATCGTTTCATATATACTTCATGCTCTTACTTTTTACCTCAGCCCAACAGGAAGTCGGCTATTTAGGGTTGTTTGGAAAACGTATACAATGGAATTTGAAATACTCCTCCTAGAGAAATCATTTAATCGCCACGAATCTCAGTCAGCATGAAGTCAAGACATTGAGGATGAAAAATTGCCAGCGGATTTTTGATATCTCGAACGGTTTGGCCGTGGCGAGGAAACAAATTTATGGCGAGAAAAGTGAGACAGGAAGTGTGTTATAACTTCTGCATAAATTAACAGATCTTGATGAAACTTCAGCAGTGTGTTCGTTGTAAGAGGCCGATCACATGGATGTGACTATTGTGAGTCAAAGTTATAGCGCCACCAACTGGCAGCAGGAAGTGTGTCACTTTCAAAATGCTTTGAAATCACCCTCTTGTTTTTACCCGATTTGCTTCAAACTTTACGTGTATAATGTAAACACACGGCAGATTTAGACCTGTGAAAGGATTATTGATATCTTAGATACTGTTGCCGTGGCAACACTTCAAACTTTACTTTTCTTTATTGATGCTTTTGAGACTCTTAACATACTTGAAATTGCATGAAACTCGACAGAGACGTCACATTTATTAGCCAGTAGACATGTGCAAAGTTTCAGAAATGGGTGTGGTGAGGGGCTCAGTAGCGCCACCTTTTGACAAAAAAGTGGGGGGTTAGTTTCATCTACAGGTACAAAAATTGGTATTGATATAGTTCTCCTCAAGCCGGACAACTTTCTAATTTACAGTCATTAGCTCCGACCAACAGAAAGTCAGATATTTTGGTTTGAATGTGGAGAAAATGTCAGAATTTTGCAAGTCACTCTCTAAGACTTTGTGTGTGAGGAGTAGGAAGGGAGGGGGTCTTGTGAAGTAATACATAGGGCTATACTGCCCTCTTGTGTTCAACATAGTATGGGTTACATTAACTTTTGCACGATATTCTAATTTTTCGAGTTTCACCTGTATGCAGAGTTGACAGAAAAATGTTACACACGCCGTAGCAGGTGAATACAACAAAGAACTAAAGCCTAAAAAACTAAAGTTTAATCCACTGTCTGTTCATTCTCTGAGTGGCAATTACAAGAAATGTCCAATAGATGGCATCCAAGCCTCATTGTTCAATGATTTACAACAGGTCTGAGTCCAGAATGGGCAGGGACTGAGTTCAACAGTTGCTTGAGCTCTTTTGCAGTCGAATCCCAGAAAAAAGGCAAACAATGTGTCCCCACTCAATATATACATCAACTGAGTGGAGGATACAATTTTTAACAACCTTTAACCATTTACAGCCAGAGCGTTCAAATTTGGGAACAATTATTCCCATGGTTCCTGTCTCAGTGTCATCGTCGTCCGATCACCGATTTTATTTCTGAAGTCTGCCCAGATACTCATGACAATACAAGCTAAAGGCACATGTGATTGGTTAAGGGGTTACTGGGCAAGAATAATAACTGTATCGTCATCACCGTCTTCCTTCATTTCAATGGAAAGGTGATATCACGAGAGATTTACTCCAGTGTTGGATTTACTGCTTCAAATTAAATACTGAGGCGATTTTTGCAAGGTAAGAACGTGTGTTGTCTATATTTTCTATAGAAAGTCAAAACGTTTTAGTGACGAAGCATTTATTTGTAGGAGTATTGCTAGTTATTTCTGGAAAAAAATGACAAAACAACTCAAATAAATGTTTGTGAGCAGTTTTGTGTGAAACCGCGAGATGCGTCGCGTCTAACGCACGAGCCCCGATGAGAGATCGCATTCGCTTCTTCTTGCGTTTGAACGGACAATTTCATACTACAAAATGTCAAATTACATGATATATTGTCTGTTTTGTCCCAAGTGAACATAAACAGTTGATGAAGAAATCGCGAATCGAAATCTAGTATCAACACTTCCGAGAATGATTATCAGCGTTGTGTCTGACAGCGCGAGGCATCTCATTTTTACTCGCATCTTCATGGAGGTTTGTCGGTTGTATGTAGTTTCACAATCTCAATCAAGTAATCTCTGAAATGAATACAGATGTAACAGCACGAAAATAATGAGACTTCACAGTTCTCAAAAGATTAAACTCACTAAAACAAGCCGCACAGACTGTGCCTTGAATGAAATGCGTTTAAAATCCTCTTAAAGAGACAGTAACAATTTTCCAAGTAAATAAAAAGTAGGCCTACAAATGGTTTTCACCCCAAAAATAAATTTCTCTCATCGTATACTCACCCTCATTGCATCCCAGATGTGTATTGTTTTCTTTCTTCTAGTGAACACAAATTAAGCTTTTTAGAAGATTATCTCAACCCTGTTGGACCTTTCAATGACTTGAATGGTGATCAGAACTCAGAAGCTACAAAAATCAAATAAATGCAGCATAAAAGTAATCCATACCACTCCAGTGGTTAAATCCATGCCTTCAGAAGTGATATTATAGGTGTGGGTTAGAAATAGACCTATATATATATACTTCAAGATGACATCACTCTGAAGTACTGCGTAAAGAATATCCCACATTCGCCCTTAGGGGGCGCTACAGGCCATGCCCAAAATTCCCATTTTCTGGTCAAAAATGTTCTAATGTTGTATATTGATACTACAGGCCAACAGGAATTCACAAACCAAGAGTGGCCCACATTCGCCCTTATGGGGCGCTACAGGCCACGCCCTAAATTCCCATTTGCTGGTCAAAAATGTTCTAATTTGGTACATTGATACTACAGGCCAACAGGAACCCACAAACAAAGAATTGCCCATATTCGCCATTAGGGGGCGCTACAGGCTATGCCCAAAATTCCCATTTTATGGTCAAAAATTTTCTAATTTGGTATATTGACACTACAGGCCAACAGAAATCCACAAACCAAGAATGTCTCACATTTGCCCTTAGGGGGTGCTAAAGGACATTCCCAAATTGCACATTTTTTTGTCAAATACTTTCTAATTTGGTACATTAATACTACAGGCCAACAGGAACCTACAAACCAAGAATGGCTCACATTCGCCCTTAGGGGGCGGTACAGGCCATGCCCAAATGTCAATTTTTCAAAGTGATTGTATTTCCACCCCATTTATTTAGTTTTTCTGAAACCTGGTGAACATACCTCATTTCTCATTGTAAACAAAAAACCCTACAGGATCCATAAGGTCCGGCATGATGGATTTTCCTGTACACTGAAAATGTTTAGTTTAGGATTCAGACAGAAAGACATGTTTTTTGGATTTTTTCATTGGGAGGGTTTAACCCCAACCCTCTATTGATCAATTTTAAATGATTTGCCATTTTGAGGAGGAATCGCATTGCTGCTTGCAGCTATATTTTTGAGTTGTTGCTGTGTCCATCATCCTTTGTTTTCCGAAAGCCACCAAGTGGAAATGAGCCCGGTAACTAAAGGCACCAGGGTTGCGGTGCCACCGGCTTGGGCCCGTCATCGCTGCTTGCAGCTTTAATTATTATTATTATTATTATTATTATTATTATTATTATTATTATTATTTTATCGACTATTCGGGCACTTTTGGGGGCCTTAACATGCTCTAAAACTCTTGAAACTTTGCACACGGGTCAGAACCTGCGGCCATCAGGGCTGGGCTGAAGATGGTACCCGGGCGTGGCAGGGGGGCTCAGCAGCGCCCCCTGGAACGGGGTCCGAAACCTTGGTCCATAAATCAAACACACTTGCATGTAATAATATGAAAGTCGGTACACATATAGATCTCATCGTTTCATATATACTTCATGCTCTTACTTTTTACCTCAGCCCAACAGGAAGTCGGCTATTTAGGGTTGTTTGGAAAACGTATACAATGGAATTTGAAATACTCCTCCTAGAGAAATCATTTAATCGCCACGAATCTCAGTCAGCATGAAGTCAAGACATTGAGGATGAAAAATTGCCAGCGGATTTTTGATATCTCGAACGGTTTGGCCGTGGCGAGGAAACAAATTTATGGCGAGAAAAGTGAGACAGGAAGTGTGTTATAACTTCTGCATAAATTAACAGATCTTGATGAAACTTCAGCAGTGTGTTCGTTGTAAGAGGCCGATCACATGGATGTGACTATTGTGAGTCAAAGTTATAGCGCCACCAACTGGCAGCAGGAAGTGTGTCACTTTCAAAATGCTTTGAAATCACCCTCTTGTTTTTACCCGATTTGCTTCAAACTTTACGTGTATAATGTAAACACACGGCAGATTTAGACCTGTGAAAGGATTATTGATATCTTAGATACTGTTGCCGTGGCAACGCTTCAAACTTTACTTTTCTTTATTGATGCTTTTGAGACTCTTAACCTACTTGAAATTGCATGAAACTCGACAGAGACATCACATTTATTAGCCAGTAGACATGTGCAAAGTTTCAGAAATGGGTGTGGTGAGGGGCTCAGTAGCGCCACCTTTTGACAAAAAAGTGGGGGGTTAGTTTCATCTACAGGTACAAAAATTGGTATTGATATAGTTCTCCTCAAGCCGGACAACTTTCTAATTTACAGTCATTAGCTCCGACCAACAGAAAGTCAGATATTTTGGTTTGAATGTGGAGAAAATGTCAGAATTTTGCAAGTCACTCTGTGAGCCTCTGTGTGTGAGGAGTAGGAAGGGAGGGGGTCTTGTGAAGTAATACATAGGGCTATACTGCCCTCTTGTGTTCAACATAGTATGGGTTACATTAACTTTTGCACGATATTCATATTTTTCGAGTTTCACCTGTATGCAGAGTTGACAGAAAAATGTTACACACGCCGTAGCAGGTGAATACAACAAAGAACTAAAGCCTAAAAAACTAAAGTTTAATCCACTGTCTGTTCATTCTCTGAGTGGCAATTACAAGAAATGTCCAATAGAGGGCATCCAAGCCTCATTGTTCAATGATTTACAACAGGTCTGAGTCCAGAATGGGCAGGGACTGAGTTCAACAGTTGCTTGAGCTCTTTTGCAGTCGAATCCCAGAAAAAAGGCAAACAATGTGTCCCCACTCAATATATACATCAACTGAGTGGAGGATACAATTTTTAACAACCTTTAACTATTCACAGCCAGAGCGTTCAAATTTGGGAACAATTATTCCCATGGTTCCTGTCTCAGTGTCATCGTCGTCCGATCACCGATTTTATTTCTGAAATCTGCCCAGATACTCATGACAATACAAGCTAAAGGCACATGTGATTGGTTAAGGGGTTACTGGGCAAGAATAATAACTGTATCGTCATCACCGTCTTCCTTCATTTCAATGGAAAGGTGATATCACGAGAGATTTACTCCATTGTTGGATTTACTGCTTCAAATTAAATACTGAGGCGATTTTTGCAAGGTAAGAACGTGTTGTCTATATTTTCTATAGAAAGTCAAAACGTTTTAGTTACGAAGCATTTATTTGTAGGAGTATTGCTAGTTATTTCTGGAAAAAAAATGACAAAACAACTCAAATAAATGTTTGTGAGCAGTTTTGTGTGAAACCGCGAGATGCGTCGCGTCTAACGCACGAGCCCCGATGAGAGATCGCATTCGCTTCATCTTGCGTTTGAACGGACAATTTCATAAACAAAATGTCAAATTACATGATATATTGTCTGTTTTGTCCCAAGTGAACATAAACAGTTGATGAAGAAATCGCGAATCTAAATCTAGTATCAACACTTCCGAGAATGATTATCAGCGTTGTGTCTGACAGCGCGAGGCATCTCATTTTTACTCGCATCTTCATGGAGGTTTGTCGGTTGTATGTAGTTTCACAATCTCAATCAAGTAATCTCTGAAATGAATACAGATGTAACAGCACGAAAATAATGAGACTTCACAGTTCTCAAAAGATTAAACTCAATAAAACAAGCCGCACAGACTGTGCCTTGAATGAAATGCGTTTAAAATCCTCTTAAAGAGACAGTAACAATTTTCCAAGTAAATAAAAAGTAGGCCTACAAATGGTTTTCACCCCCAAAATAAATTTCTCTCATCGTATACTCACCCTCATTCCATCCCAGATGTGTATTATTTTCTTTCTTCTAGTGAACACAAATTAAGCTTTTTAGAAGATTATCTCAACCCTGTTGGACCTTTCAATGACTTGAATGGTGATCAGAACTCAGAAGCTACAAAAATCACATAAATGCAGCATAAAAGTAATCCATACCACTCCATTGGTTTAATCCATGCCTTCAGAAGTGATATTATAGGTGTGGGTTAGAAACAGACCTATATATATATACTTCAAGATGACATCACTCTGAAGTACTGCGTAAAGAATATCCCACATTCGCCCTTAGGGGGCGCTACAGGCCATGCCCAAAATTCCCATTTTCTGGGCAAAAATGTTCTAATTTTGTATATTGATCCTACAGGCCAACAGTAATCCACAAACCAAGAATGGCCCACATTCGCCCTTAGGGGGCACTACAGGCCACGCCCTAAATTCCCATTTGCTGGTCAAAAATGTTCTAATTTGGTACATTGATACTACAGGCCAACAGGAACCCACAAACAAAGAATTGCCCATATTCGCCATTAGGGGGCGCTACAGGCTATGCCCAAAATTCCCATTTTATGGTCAAAAATTTTCTAATTTGGTCTATTGACACTACAGGCCAACAGAAATCCACAAACCAAGAATGTCTCACATTTGCCCTTAGGGGGCGCTAAAGGACATTCCCAAATTGCACATTTTTTTGTCAAATACTTTCTAATTTGGTACATTAATACTACAGGCCAACAGGAACCTACAAACCAAGAATGGCTCACATTCGCCCTTAGGGGGCGCTACAGGCCATGCCCAAATGTCAATTTTTCAAAGTGATTGTATTTCCACCCCATTTATTTAGTTTTTCTGAAACCTGGTGAACATACCTCATTTCTCATTGTAAACAAAAAACCCTCCAGGATCCATAAGGTCTGGCATGATGGATTTTCCTGTACACTGAAAATGTTTAGTTTAGGATTCAGACAGAAAGACATGTTTTTTGGATTTTTTCATTGGGAGGGTTTAACCCCAACCCTCTATTGATCAATTTTAAATGATTTGCCATTTTGAGGAGGAATCGCATTGCTGCTTGCAGCTATATTTTTGAGTTGTTGCTGTGTCCACCATCCTTTGTTTTCCGAAAGCCACCAAGTGGAAATGAGCCCGGTAACTAAAGGCACCAGGGTTGCGGTGCCACCGGCTTGGGCCCGTCATCGCTGCTTGCAGCTTTAATTATTATTATTATTATTATTATTATTATTATTATTATTATTATTATTATTTTATCGACTATTCGGGCACTTTTGGGGGCCTTAACATGCTCTAAAACTCTTGAAACTTTGCACACGGGTCAGAACCTGCGGCCATCAGGGCTGGGCTGAAGATGGTACCCGGGCGTGGCAGGGGGTTTCAGCAGCGCCCCCTGGAACGGGGTCCGAAACCATGGTCCATAAATCAAACACACTTGCATGTAATAATATGAAAGTCGGTACACATATAGATCTCATCGTTTCATATATACTTCATGCTCTTACTTTTTACCTCAGCCCAACAGGAAGTCGGCTATTTAGGGTTGTTTGGAAAACGTATACAATGGAATTTGAAATACTCCTCCTAGAGAAATCATTTAATCGCCACGAATCACAGTCAGCATGAAGTCAAGACATTGAGGATGAAAAATTGCCAGCGGATTTTTGATATCTCGAACGGTTTGGCCGTGGCGAGGAAACAAATTTATGGCGAGAAAAGTGAGACAGGAAGTGTGTTATAACTTCTGCATAAATTAACAGATCTTGATGAAACTTCAGCAGTGTGTTCGTTGTAAGAGGCCGATCACATGGATGTGACTATTGTGAGTCAAAGTTATAGCGCCACCAACTGGCAGCAGGAAGTGTGTCACTTTCAAAATGCTTTGAAATCACCCTCTTGTTTTTACCCGATTTGCTTCAAACTTTACGTGTATAATGTAAACACACGGCAGATTTAGACCTGTGAAAGGATTATTGATATCTTAGATACTGTTGCCGTGGCAACGCTTCAAACTTTACTTTTCTTTATTGATGCTTTTGAGACTCTTAACATACTTGAAATTGCATGAAACTCGACAGAGACGTCACATTTATTAGCCAGTAGACATGTGCAAAGTTTCAGAAATGGGTGTGGTGAGGGGCTCAGTAGCGCCACCTTTTGACAAAAAAGTGGGGGGTTAGTTTCATCTACAGGTACAAAAATTGGTATTGATATAGTTCTCCTCAAGCCGGACAACTTTCTAATTTACAGTCATTAGCTCCGACCAACAGAAAGTCAGATATTTTGGTTTGAATGTGGAGAAAATGTCAGAATTTTGCAAGTCACTCTCTGAGACTCTGTGAGTTTGTAGGGGAGGGGGGACGTTGGGTCTTGTGAAGTAATACATAGGGCTATACTGCCCTCTTGTGTTCAACATAGTATGGGTTACATTAACTTTTGCACGATATTCTAATTTTTCGAGTTTCACCTGTATGCAGAGTTGACAGAAAAATGTTACACACGCCGTAGCAGGTGAATACAACAAAGAACTAAAGCCTAAAAAACTAAAATTTAATCCACTGTCTGTTCATTCTCTGAGTGGCAATTACAAGAAATGTCCAATAGATGGCATCCAAGCCTCATTGTTCTATTATTTACAACAGGCTGAGTCCAGAATGGGCAGGGACTGAGTTCAACAGTTGCTTGAGCTCTTTTGCCGTCGAATCCCAGAAAAAAGGCAAACACTGTGTCCCCACTCAATATATACATCAACTGAGTGGCGGATACAATTTTTAACAACCTTTAACCATTTACAGCCAGAGCGTTCAAATTTGGGAACAATTATTCCCATAGATTCTGTCTCAGTGTCATCGTCGTCCAATCACCGATTTTATTTCTGAAATCTGCCCAGATACTCATGACAATACAAGCTAAAGGCACATGTGATTGGTTAAGGGGTTACTGGGCAAGAATAATAACTGTATCGTCATCACCGTCTTCCTTCATTTCAATGGGACGGTGATATCACGAGAGATTTACTCCAGTGTTGGATTTACTGCTTCAAATTAAATACTGAGGCGATTTTTGCAAGGTAAGAACGTGTTGTCTATATTTTCTATAGAAAGTCAAAACGTTTTAGTTACGAAGCATTTATTTGTAGGAGTATTGCTAGTTATTTCTGGAAAAAAAATGACGAAACAACTCAAATAAATGTTTGTGAGCAGTTTTGTGTGAAACCGCGAGCAGCGTCACGTCTAACTCACGAGCCCCGATGAGAGATCGCATTCGCTTCTTCTTGCGTTTGAACGGACAATTTCATAACAACAAAATGTCAAAATACATGATATATTGTCTGTTTTGTCTCAAGTGACCATAAACAGTTGATGAAGAAATCGCGAATCTAAATCTAGTATCAACACTTCCGAGAATGATTATCAGCGTTGTGTCTGACAGCGCGAGGCATCTCATTTTTACTCGCATCTTCATGGAGGTTTGTCGGTTGTATGTAGTTTCACAATCTCAATCAATTAATCTCTGAAATGAATACAGATGTAACAGCACGAAAATAATGAGATTCACAGTTCTCAAAAGATTATATCTCAATAAAACAAGCCGCAAAGACGGCTTGAATGAAATGCGTTTAAAATCCTCTTAAAGAGACAGTAACAAGTTTCCAAGTAAATAAAAAGTAGCCTACAAATGGTTTTCACCCCCAAAATAAATTTCTCTCATCGTATACTCACCCTCATTCCATCCCAGATGTGTATTATTTTCTTTCTTCTAGTGAACACAAATTAAGCTTTTTAGAAGATTATCTCAACCCTGTTGGACCTTTCAATGACTTGAATGGTGATCAGAACTCAGAAGCTACAAAAATCACATAAATGCAGCATAAAAGTAATCCATACCACTCCTGTGGTTTAATCCATGCCTTCAGAAGTGATATTATAGGTGTGGGTTAGATACAGACCTATATATATATATACTTAAAGATGACATCACTCTGAAGTACTGCGTAAAGAATATCCCACATTCGCCCTAAGGGGGCGCTACAGGCCATGCCCAAAATTCCCATTTTCTGGTCAAAAATGTTCTAATTTTGTATATTGATACTACAGGCCAACAGGAATCCACAAACCAAGAATGGCCCACATTCGCCCTTAGGGGGCGCTACAGGCCATACCCAAAATTCCCATTTTCTGGTCAAAAATGTTCTAATTTTGTAGATTGATACTACAGGCCAACAGGAATCCACAAACCAAGAATGGCCCACATTCGCCCTTAGGGGGCGCTACAGGCCATGCCCTAAATTCCCATTTGCTGGTCAAAAATGTTCTAATTTGGTATATTGACACTACAGGCCAACAGAAATCCACAAACCAAGAATGTCTCACATTCGCCCTTAGGGGGCGCTAAAGGCCATTCCCAAATTGCACATTTTTTTGTCAAATACTTTCTAAATTGGTACATTAATACTACAGGCCAACAGGAACCTACAAACCAAGAATGGCTCACATTCACCCTTAGGGGGAGCTACAGGCCATGCCCAAATGTCATTTTTTCAAAGTGTTTGTATTTCCAACACATTTATTTAGTTTTTCTGAAACCTGGTGAACAAACCTCATTTCTCATTGTAAACAAAAAACCCTACAGGATCCATAAGGTCCGACATGATGGATTTTCCTGTACACTGAAAATGTTTAGTTTAGGATTCTGACAGAAAGACATGTTTTTTGGATTTTTTCATTGGGAGGGTTTAACCCCAACCCTCTATTGATCAATTTTAAATGATTTGCCATTTTGAGGAGGAATCGCATTGCTGCTTGCAGCTATATTTTTGAGTTGTTGCTGTGTCCATCATCCTTTGTTTTCCGAAAGCCACCAAGTGGAAATGAGCCCGGTAACTAAAGGCACCAGGGTTGCGGTGCCACCGGCTTGGGCCCTTCATCGCTGCTTGCAGCTTTAATTATTATTATTATTTTATCGACTATTCGGGCACTTTTGGGGGCCTTAACATGCTCTAAAACTCTTGAAACTTTGCAAACGGGTCAGAACCTGCGGCCATCAGGGCTGGGCTGAAGATGGTACCCGGGCGTGGCAGGGGGGCTCAGCAGCGCCCCCTGGAACGGGGTCCGAAACCTTGGTCCATAAATCAAACACACTTGCATGTAATAATATGAAAGTCGGTACACATATAGATCTCATCGTTTCATATATACTTCATGCTCTTACTTTTTACCTCAGCCCAACAGGAAGTCGGCTATTTAGGGTTGTTTGGAAAACGTATACAATGGAATTTGAAATACTCCTCCTAGAGAAATCATTTAATCGCCACGAATCTCAGTCAGCATGAAGTCAAGACATTGAGGATGAAAAATTGCCAGCGGATTTTTGATATCTCGAACGGTTTGGCCGTGGCGAGGAAACAAATTTATGGCGAGAAAAGTGAGACAGGAAGTGTGTTATAACTTCTGCATAAATTAACAGATCTTGATGAAACTTCAGCAGTGTGTTCGTTGTAAGAGGCCGATCACATGGATGTGACTATTGTGAGTCAAAGTTATAGCGCCACCAACTGGCAGCAGGAAGTGTGTCACTTTCAAAATGCTTTGAAATCACCCTCTTGTTTTTACCCGATTTGCTTCAAACTTTACGTGTATAATGTAAACACACGGCAGATTTAGACCTGTGAAAGGATTATTGATATCTTAGATACTGTTGCCGTGGCAACGCTTCAAACTTTACTTTTCTTTATTGATGCTTTTGAGACTCTTAACATACTTGAAATTGCATGAAACTCGACAGAGACGTCACATTTATTAGCCAGTAGACATGTGCAAAGTTTCAGAAATGGGTGTGGTGAGGGGCTCAGTAGCGCCACCTTTTGACAAAAAAGTGGGGGGTTAGTTTCATCTACAGGTACAAAAATTGGTATTGATATAGTTCTCCTCAAGCCGGACAACTTTCTAATTTACAGTCATTAGCTCCGACCAACAGAAAGTCAGATATTTTGGTTTGAATGTGGAGAAAATGTCAGAATTTTGCAAGTCACTCTCTGAGACTCTGTGAGTTTGTAGGGGAGGGGGGACGTTGGGTCTTGTGAAGTAATACATAGGGCTATACTGCCCTCTTGTGTTCAACATAGTATGGGTTACATTAACTTTTGCACGATATTCTAATTTTTCGAGTTTCACCTGTATGCAGAGTTGACAGAAAAATGTTACACACGCCGTAGCAGGTGAATACAACAAAGAACTAAAGCCTAAAAAACTAAAATTTAATTCACTGTCTGTTCATTCTCTGAGTGGCAATTACAAGAAATGTCCAATAGATGGCATCCAAGCCTCATTGTTCTATTATTTACAACAGGCTGAGTCCAGAATGGGCAGGGACTGAGTTCAACAGTTGCTTGAGCTCTTTTGCCGTCGAATCCCAGAAAAAAGGCAAACACTGTGTCCCCACTCAATATATACATCAACTGAGTGGCGGATACAATTTTTAACAACCTTTAACCATTTACAGCCAGAGCGTTCAAATTTGGGAACAATTATTCCCATAGTTTCTGTCTCAGTGTCATCGTCGTCCAATCACCGATTTTATTTCTGAAATCTGCCCAGATACTCATGACAATACAAGCTAAAGGCACATGTGATTGGTTAAGGGGTTACTGGGCAAGAATAATAACTGTATCGTCATCACCGTCTTCCTTCATTTCAATGGGACGGTGATATCACGAGAGATTTACTCCAGTGTTGGATTTACTGCTTCAAATTAAATACTGAGGCGATTTTTGCAAGGTAAGAACGTGTTGTCTATATTTTCTATAGAAAGTCAAAACGTTTTAGTTACGAAGCATTTATTTGTAGGAGTATTGCTAGTTATTTCTGGAAAAAAAATGACGAAACAACTCAAATAAATGTTTGTGAGCAGTTTTGTGTGAAACCGCGAGCAGCGTCACGTCTAACTCACGAGCCCCGATGAGAGATCGCATTCGCTTCTTCTTGCGTTTGAACGGACAATTTCATAACAACAAAATGTCAAAATACATGATATATTGTCTGTTTTGTCTCAAGTGACCATAAACAGTTGATGAAGAAATCGCGAATCTAAATCTAGTATCAACACTTCCGAGAATGATTATCAGCTTTGTGTCTGACAGCGCGAGGAATCTCATTTTTACTCGCATCTTCATGGAGGTTTGTCGGTTGTATGTAGTTTCACAATCTCAATCAATTAATCTCTGAAATGAATACAGATGTAACAGCACGAAAATAATGAGACTTCACAGTTCTCAAAAGATTAAACTCACTAAAACAAGCCGCACAGACTGTGCCTTGAATGAAATGCGTTTAAAATCCTCTTAAAGAGACAGTAACAATTTTCCAAGTAAATAAAAAGTAGGCCTACAAATGGTTTTCACCCCAAAAATAAATTTCTCTCATCGTATACTCACCCTCATTGCATCCCAGATGTGTATTGTTTTCTTTCTTCTAGTGAACACAAATTAAGCTTTTTAGAAGATTATCTCAACCCTGTTGGACCTTTCAATGACTTGAATGGTGATCAGAACTCAGAAGCTACAAAAATCAAATAAATGCAGCATAAAAGTAATCCATACCACTCCTGTGGTTTAATCCATGCCTTCAGAAGTGATATTATAGGTGTGGGTTAGAAATAGACCTATATATATATACTTCAAGATGACATCACTCTGAAGTACTGCGTAAAGAATATCCCACATTCGCCCTTAGGGGGCGCTACAGGCCATGCCCAAAATTCCCATTTTCTGGTCAAAAATGTTCTAATTTTGTATATTGATACTACAGGCCAACAGGAATTCACAAACCAAGAATGGCCCACATTCGCCCTTAGGGGGCGCTACAGGCCACGCCCTAAATTCCCATTTGCTGGTCAAAAATGTTCTAATTTGGTACATTGATACTACAGGCCAACAGGAACCCACAAACAAAGAATTGCCCATATTCGCCATTAGGGGGCGCTACAGGCTATGCCCAAAATTCCCATTTTATGGTCAAAAATTTTCTAATTTGGTATATTGACACTACAGGCCAACAGAAATCCACAAACCAAGAATGTCTCACATTTGCCCTTAGGGGGTGCTAAAGGACATTCCCAAATTGCACATTTTTTTGTCAAATACTTTCTAATTTGGTACATTAATACTACAGGCCAACAGGAACCTACAAACCAAGAATGGCTCACATTCGCCCTTAGGGGGCGGTACAGGCCATGCCCAAATGTCAATTTTTCAAAGTGATTGTATTTCCACCCCATTTATTTAGTTTTTCTGAAACCTGGTGAACATACCTCATTTCTCATTGTAAACAAAAAACCCTACAGGATCCATAAGGTCCGGCATGATGGATTTTCCTGTACACTGAAAATGTTTAGTTTAGGATTCAGACAGAAAGACATGTTTTTTGGATTTTTTCATTGGGAGGGTTTAACCCCAACCCTCTATTGATCAATTTTAAATGATTTGCCATTTTGAGGAGGAATCGCATTGCTGCTTGCAGCTATATTTTTTTTAGTTGTTGCTGTGTCCATCATCCTTTGTTTTCCGAAAGCCACCAAGTGGAAATGAGCCCGGTAACTAAAGGCACCAGGGTTGCGGTGCCACCGGCTTGGGCCAGTCATCGCTGCTTGCAGCTTTAATTATTATTATTATTATTATTATTATTATTATTATTATTTTATCGACTATTCGGGCACTTTTGGGGGCCTTAACATGCTCTAAAACTCTTGAAACTTTGCACACGGGTCAGAACCTGCGGCCATCAGGGCTGGGCTGAAGATGGTACCCGGGCGTGGCAGGGGGGCTCAGCAGCGCCCCCTGGAACGGGGTCCGAAACCTTGGTCCATAAATCAAACACACTTGCATGTAATAATATGAAAGTCGGTACACATATAGATCTCATCGTTTCATATATACTTCATGCTCTTACTTTTTACCTCAGCCCAACAGGAAGTCGGCTATTTAGGGTTGTTTGGAAAACGTATACAATGGAATTTGAAATACTCCTCCTAGAGAAATCATTTAATCGCCACGAATCTCAGTCAGCATGAAGTCAAGACATTGAGGATGAAAAATTGCCAGCGGATTTTTGATATCTCGAACGGTTTGGCCGTGGCGAGGAAACAAATTTATGGCGAGAAAAGTGAGACAGGAAGTGTGTTATAACTTCTGCATAAATTAACAGATCTTGATGAAACTTCAGCAGTGTGTTCGTTGTAAGAGGCCGATCACATGGATGTGACTATTGTGAGTCAAAGTTATAGCGCCACCAACTGGCAGCAGGAAGTGTGTCACTTTCAAAATGCTTTGAAATCACCCTCTTGTTTTTACCCGATTTGCTTCAAACTTTACGTGTATAATGTAAACACACGGCAGATTTAGACCTGTGAAAGGATTATTGATATCTTAGATACTGTTGCCGTGGCAACACTTCAAACTTTACTTTTCTTTATTGATGCTTTTGAGACTCTTAACATACTTGAAATTGCATGAAACTCGACAGAGACGTCACATTTATTAGCCAGTAGACATGTGCAAAGTTTCAGAAATGGGTGTGGTGAGGGGCTCAGTAGCGCCACCTTTTGACAAAAAAGTGGGGGGTTAGTTTCATCTACAGGAACAAAAATTGGTATTGATATAGTTCTCCTCAAGCCGGACAACTTTCTAATTTACAGTCATTAGCTCCGACCAACAGAAAGTCAGATATTTTGGTTTGAATGTGGAGAAAATGTCAGAATTTTGCAAGTCACTCTCTAAGACTTTGTGTGTGAGGAGTAGGAAGGGAGGGGGGCTTGTGAAGTAATACATAGGGCTATACTGCCCTCTTGTGTTCAACATAGTATGGGTTACATTAACTTTTGCACGATATTCTAATTTTTCGAGTTTCACCTGTATGCAGAGTTGACAGAAAAATGTTACACACGCCGTAGCAGGTGAATACAACAAAGAACTAAAGCCTAAAAAACTAAAGTTTAATCCACTGTCTGTTCATTCTCTGAGTGGCAATTACAAGAAATGTCCAATAGATGGCATCCAAGCCTCATTGTTCAATGATTTACAACAAGTCTGAGTCCAGAATGGGCAGGGACTGAGTTCAACAGTTGCTTGAGCTCTTTTGCAGTCGAATCCCAGAAAAAAGGCAAACAATGTGTCCCCACTCAATATATACATCAACTGAGTGGAGGATACAATTTTTAACAACCTTTAACTATTTACAGCCAGAGCGTTCAAATTTGGGAACAATTATTCCCATGGTTCCTGTCTCAGTGTCATCGTCGTCCGATCACCGATTTTATTTCTGAAGTCTGCCCAGATACTCATGACAATACAAGCTAAAGGCACATGTGATTGGTTAAGGGGTTACTGGGCAAGAATAATAACTGTATCGTCATCACCGTCTTCCTTCATTTCAATGGAAAGGTGATATCACGAGAGATTTACTCCAGTGTTGGATTTACTGCTTCAAATTAAATACTGAGGCGATTTTTGCAAGGTAAGAACGTGTGTTGTCTATATTTTCTATAGAAAGTCAAAACGTTTTAGTTACGAAGCATTTATTTGTAGGAGTATTGCTAGTTATTTCTGGAAAAAAATGACAAAACAACTCAAATAAATGTTTGTGAGCAGTTTTGTGTGAAACCGCGAGATGCGTCGCGTCTAACGCACGAGCCCCGATGAGAGATCGCATTCGCTTCTTCTTGCGTTTGAACGGACAATTTCATACTACAAAATGTCAAATTACATGATATATTGTCTGTTTTGTCCCAAGTGAACATAAACAGTTGATGAAGAAATCGCGAATCTAAATCTAGTATCAACACTTCCGAGAATGATTATCAGCGTTGTGTCTGACAGCGCGAGGCATCTCATTTTTACTCGCATCTTCATGGAGGTTTGTCGGTTGTATGTAGTTTCACAATCTCAATCAAGTAATCTCTGAAATGAATACAGATGTAACAGCACGAAAATAATGAGACTTCACAGTTCTCAAAAGATTAAACTCACTAAAACAAGCCGCACAGACTGTGCCTTGAATGAAATGCGTTTAAAATCCTCTTAAAGAGACAGTAACAATTTTCCAAGTAAATAAAAAGTAGGCCTACAAATGGTTTTCACCCCAAAAATAAATTTCTCTCATCGTATACTCACCCTCATTGCATCCCAGATGTGTATTGTTTTCTTTCTTCTAGTGAACACAAATTAAGCTTTTTAGAAGATTATCTCAACCCTGTTGGACCTTTCAATGACTTGAATGGTGATCAGAACTCAGAAGCTACAAAAATCAAATAAATGCAGCATAAAAGTAATCCATACCACTCCAGTGGTTAAATCCATGCCTTCAGAAGTGATATTATAGGTGTGGGTTAGAAATAGACCTATATATATATACTTCAAGATGACATCACTCTGAAGTACTGCGTAAAGAATATCCCACATTCGCCCTTAGGGGGCGCTACAGGCCATGCCCAAAATTCCCATTTTCTGGTCAAAAATGTTCTAATGTTGTATATTGATACTACAGGCCAACAGGAATTCACAAACCAAGAGTGGCCCACATTCGCCCTTATGGGGCGCTACAGGCCACGCCCTAAATTCCCATTTGCTGGTCAAAAATGTTCTAATTTGGTACATTGATACTACAGGCCAACAGGAACCCACAAACAAAGAATTGCCCATATTCGCCATTAGGGGGCGCTACAGGCTATGCCCAAAATTCCCATTTTATGGTCAAAAATTTTCTAATTTGGTATATTGACACTACAGGCCAACAGAAATCCACAAACCAAGAATGTCTCACATTTGCCCTTAGGGGGTGCTAAAGGACATTCCCAAATTGCACATTTTTTTGTCAAATACTTTCTAATTTGGTACATTAATACTACAGGCCAACAGGAACCTACAAACCAAGAATGGCTCACATTCGCCCTTAGGGGGCGGTACAGGCCATGCCCAAATGTCAATTTTTCAAAGTGATTGTATTTCCACCCCATTTATTTAGTTTTTCTGAAACCTGGTGAACATACCTCATTTCTCATTGTAAACAAAAAACCCTACAGGATCCATAAGGTCCGGCATGATGGATTTTCCTGTACACTGAAAATGTTTAGTTTAGGATTCAGACAGAAAGACATGTTTTTTGGATTTTTTCATTGGGAGGGTTTAACCCCAACCCTCTATTGATCAATTTTAAATGATTTGCCATTTTGAGGAGGAATCGCATTGCTGCTTGCAGCTATATTTTTGAGTTGTTGCTGTGTCCATCATCCTTTGTTTTCCGAAAGCCACCAAGTGGAAATGAGCCCGGTAACTAAAGGCACCAGGGTTGCAGTGCCACCGGCTTGGGCCCGTCATCGCTGCTTGCAGCTTTAATTTACTTTGAGTTCTCTCAATATTTTGAGTATATTCAACTATAGTAATGGGCTTAAAGTGTGTCTGGTTAAGTACTGGTTTCCCATATTGAACCAGGCCCGGTTCCAGATCAAAACCACTGAGGGTGCTTCTGAAAATAGTAGGGGTGCTCTGTATAAAGTTGAGATGTATCGTAATAACAAATTTTAAAATATATTAAATCATGTTTAAATGCTACCAAATCATTGTAAAAAACAGTTTTGAACAAAATACTTATTGCTTTGGTTTTTTATTCACATGATCTGTTGCTGAAAATGACAGCAAAATGCAGCACCTGCAGATTAGGACATACTGATTTCCACAATCATACATGTTTATAAGTTTTGATGCAACATTTTGTGTGTTTGATGGGATTCGAGGAAATCTGCTTACAGTATTAGACTTACATATTCAATTGAGCAGGTGTGCGCTATTATTTTGGAACAGGGCCAACATCAGCCATTAAGTAGAACATGTATAATTATTAATTGTTTATTTTATCATCTCAGAACATTATCAACCCGTTTACATGCTCATGGGTTATGATATGGGTCTCGTCAATGGTTTCTTTGGCATCCCATTCAGCACGCAACTGAATAAAACAGGCTGCATGACACTGATAAATGATTACTGCCAGAGTAACATTCACATACAGGTGTGAGGGACTTCAGCATTTTACTAATAACACAAATAACAAACATATTCCTCTCTCGCTTGATTTTGCTCATGTGACCTCTCTGTGTGTGAATGATGTAAAGATCTAATGGGATTTTACTAAAACTCATCACCGAAAAGGTTGCATAAATTAAGTATAAATCATAAATCATAAGGCAAAATATTTCCTATTTGTGTAAGTATATATCTCTGATTGGGGTGTTGTATCAATTATCCGGCAACCCTGGGCATATTAAAGGCTTGTGGATGCGCGATAGGTCCCAAAGCCAGATAAATTCAAGATTAATAAATAACGATCATTATAAATTGACTAGCGGGCAGTGGTTTGCCCTGGTCTGCAATTGAGGGTGATCTACCCCTGTAGAACCGGGCCTATATTTAACATTTCTGTTGTGTTTATAGCCTCTAGTAAAAATTAAAGAAGTGATGTAGGCTCTCCTCTACTCACTCGAGTTCAAAAGATCACAGGAAATAAAGAAAGAAAAAATCAGTTTCTAAATGACACTAGGACCTGAAGTCCACTGGTTCAAAATTGATTGCCAGCTGTTGGGAAAATAAAAGCAGCAATATGTGAATCCACGGTGGCGGTGTAGTTTATTTCAATAGAAAAATCTGCTCTGACATTCATGTCATGCAGTTTGAAATCTCCATCTTATTTTGCATGGTCCTATTCTCATAGTTACACAATTAAAGAGCCAACACAGTATTTGCAATGACATTTAATATCATTTCAATTTATATAATTAATATTGCATTTAGTATATGTAAGAAAATTACACACATTTCTTATGCATTTTTAAAAGTCTTTTGTAGCCCACAAACCTACCAGCAATTTTTTTGTATAGTTAGATTATGCACTACAGCAGCTGGCATTTCACAGAAACACAGTAGGCACAGATATTGGAGGATCTGCAGTTAATATTATACTTAATGCCATACAGTTGGCACTTCTACTCCTCATCAGTAAGGCTAGAGAACATGTCCAACCATTAGCCAAATAAAACAACTGAAATGGTCGATTACATGCAACCATATTTCTACAGATTTCTTACCAGCAATAAGTGACAGTTTACATAGTGCAGTGCATTCATACCATATTTATGTGGGTTTGTGTAAAGCTACTGGTCCCCAAACAGTCAAAGGAACTAGAGAATGATGTAAAAAGAACAATGCAAAATAAACAGAGCATATCTGTCAGGTACATTTAAAAGCAGCTATAAAAAATATATAAAAATATGACCCTATGCTTTTAATTTATTTTATGTTTGGTATAGGTTTCATGCACAGTCAGAATTGAAACAATTTATGCAATTATGTAGTTCTGTTGTGTTCAGGCACAATTTCCCAAATTGGACTTTTGATTTTTACACTCTCACAGCCATATGCATTACCACAATAATGCATTCTAAATTTACCATATATGCTTCCTCCATGTTAAATTTTGCAACGTTTAATTATGATGGATTACTTTTGTGATAATCTAGTATATTTATTCTTTGTCAACCAGAAACCAAATTCATTACAGTAGTGAATTCAAATATGTTATTGCTGTGACACTTGTGATTTCATTGTGTATTGTAGTCCTACCTGCTCAATAATCTGTCACAAGCACAATATATGCACTTGTGAGTCGTTGGTAAGATAGCCTCTGCCATGAACATAAATGTACATCTAAACCTGGGGTGGTCAAAGTGTGTAAGATTAGGTCTAATCCTTTTAGCATAACATTCACAAAAAGTGGAAAATATAAAGCACATGTCATCACTGTCCATCTAACAGAACTCTACTTTACATGCAGGGAATATCTCCTCCTGCATAGCCACAGTGCTGTTGCTTCCTAGGACTGTAATGCCCAGTTGTCGCTGTTTTTCTTGCGTTTCCCGGTACCACTCATGCATCATCAGCGATTCAAATGTAGGAATCAAGGTCACCTGGAAGTTAAGATAGAGCACAGACTAAGACAACATGCATACCATTGTTCAAAAACATCTTAGTGGCATTTAACCCTTTTGTTTGGTCAGGCCTCGAAGGTAACACCCTGATTACCTAAAGTGTAGAGCCACATACGGTTCACACACACACTGTTTATTGTGTTTATTTAGAGTCCAACAGAAACTCTAGTCTACCCCTAATCCTAACACCAAACCTAACCCTAACTCTAAACCTAACCTTAGTAAAAGCGACTCCCATGAGAGGCTGTGTCTAAGGAACAAGATATCATAGTGTGCATCTCATTTAGCTCACTAATTCAGTAGTCCACTTACCATGGAGTCGGCCATTTCTAAGGCTGTCCCTATCGCAAAATTGTTCAGTGCAATCAAATGTTCCTTTTTCAGGAATTGTTGTCATATCTACTAAGACTTTAAATGCATTAAAGTATGAACTTTTAAATATGAAAAAGATTCAAAGTACACTCCTTTGTATATTTATTTCCTTATTTATGTCATTTATCTTTCATAATGTTATATGTTTTAATCTCTACAATGAAAATGCATTAAGTATCATTGATACAGCGATGTTGCTGATTAATTGTGTTAAGAGTGCAACTTCATAATCTTGTCGCAGATAAATGAGTCATCAGTGTCCAAATGCTGAGTGGATAAACACCCTTGCCAGTGCCCTAATTTGTGCTCACAAAATACTGATTCATGACATAGAAAGCTAGGGAGCGAGATGAGGGATAGAGATCTGGGGATGGTCTCTTTTGACTTGTGCAGGTAAGCCACCATCTAGCAACAATTTAGTAATGCACTAGCAACCACCAAGCAATGCCCTAGTTACAACCAAAAACACCTTGACATTGCATAAATATAAACAAGTATCGTAAAAATGTCATACATTTTTTTAACTGGTCATGTATTCCTTGTTGTCAAGAATTTAAAGACATTTTGACCATATAAAAGATTAAATTAGTTTTTCACTTTTATTTACTCTTAAACGGACCAAAAATTACCCAAAATCACAGGTGGGTTGAAATAAATATCTATTCTACAAAGGCATACAATATATCTACACAATATGTGCATGATTAGAACTGGTAATAACAACAACTGGTAATACATTTATGTTCATACAAGTATATACCAACCGGCACATCCTCAGGCCACGCAGATTTTCCCTCCAATAATGCATCGAGAATAGACCTCATCAAGCCTTCCTTGAGAGCATCATCCCCACTTATTATGTAACAGGATGATCGCAAGTGGCAGAAAAACTCAACATCAACAGTGGAAGCTGCATGGCCCGATGGAAGATAAGCCAGATCCAAGTATATTGAAGTGCCAGACTTGCTACCTGTTGATTGGCCAAGACACATCTCTCAGATGATTGTAAATCAACAAAATGTCCAGCATGAGCAATGTGTCACGGTAAAGCATTATTTCAGAAAAAATATAATTATAAATAATAATGCAATAAATGTATTCAAACCTGCTGTGGTTAATCTTTTAGGAGGAGCACAGCTTGTGCTCCGATTTGCCAGAGTGTCTCCAGCTGAGCTGCTTCTCAAGCTACTAACGGAACCTTGACTTCCAGTTCTGGTTTTGGTGCCTTGCATTGATATACTAGAGGATGTTAACCTCTGTGTAACACCCACTGATTTTTTTCCTTTTGCTACACCAGCCTTTACACTGTTAACAGGATCAGGCATGCAGGCTCCAGGCTGAGGTGGAAGAGGAGGCAAGTCTTTCACAGGAGCAGGTGGGGGATCTTGAGGCAGATGACTGTTAAGTCGATAAGAATTGAAACCATCATTTATGTGTTGGGATTGGACAGCAGCTTCTTCATCAGAATCTAGAATTCCATCTGCGGTAATGGATGGACAATCCTCTATTCCAAGATGTACATCGGAGTCTGTGGCTGTGGGGAAATTGTCACTGGTAGAAGTGAGAGGAGTCTCCTGAGCTGGATGAGTGGCCCTGTTACCGAAACTTGCTGGTGGAATGGGCTTAGTTGAATCTTGGGATTGGTCACTATCATCAGAAATGTTGAGTGGGCTTGTGTTACTAAATCGTGGTGAGAGTGGATCCTCTTGATTGCCAGCAGGTTTGAAATGTTTGAACTCACATGGAGAGACCAAGCAAAGGTCGACATCATGGGTAGGATCAAACACTAGATCCTGTGGTCCAGGCGGACACCCATTAGAGCCATCATTAAGTGCCCTTTGAGTGTGAGGCTTCTTTATAGACAAAGACATCCCTACTTTGAAATCAGAATTGACTTGGTGTCCATTTGAGTAGGATGTTTCATCTTCATTGGAGAACTCACTGACTGTAGGCAGCACTTGTTCAAAAGACATTGACAATGACTCATCAACCTCAGTTGACTGTGGTGAACTTACTTCAGCTGGCATTGAGTGAGTTGTGGTAACAGTGGGAGATATATCAGGTATTATATCCTTAAAAGAGCTGAGTGACAGGAAACTAGAATGTTTCTCTTTGGAGGAAGTAGAGACACTCTCCTGGTTGCTTTTAGGGCATCTAGACTCTGAAAACTTAGACAATCCCATCTGCAGACTATCCGAACCAAGACACATTTTAAGCCCAAGGCTACTAAGATCCCTTGAGGCCCAGGTCTCCTCAGGTGACAGGTGATCAGGAATATGGCCAGCACTATTTGGGCCTGATCTGGGAGAAGTTAACTCTAAAGTCTTTTCAACAAGACTGACACAAACTTCCTCCAGCCCATTTTTTGAAATGTTGTCTTTCAAAGCCCCATAACTTTTTGTTTTGTCAAAGGGTCTTGCAGACTCTGTGGCTTTGCCAGGGTTTACTATAGAACTACACTTAGATTGTGCATTACATGTAGAGCCACTTTTCAAGTTCCAAGAGTCAGTGTCTTTCTTTTCCAAAAGTAATTTATGTTGTTCTCTATCCATTTCCAGAAATGCTGCTGTCATATCTGGTGAAGACATTACAGAGCAATTTACATCCTCTGAGTCTGTTGACAGCTTCTGATTCTGCTGCTCTTTGTTAGATTTGAAGTTTTTGGCTTGGTCTTCAGCCTGCTTATTTGACTTTGCTCCATTTTTTACATTTCCAGGCTTATTTGAGTTCAATAATCCTGTGGGTTTTTTCTTGCTATCTTTTCCAAAATACTTTGCTGTTTTTACATCCCTTTTAGTATCTGATTTTGGTTTGCTTATCAAAGAATCCTTACTGCTTGAATTTTTTCTCTGTCCATTTTCTTGTCTCTTTAAGTCTGATATGATTGTTTTGTTATTGCATTTGTCCTTTAAAGACTCCTTCCTAGTAACGAGTTTAGATGGTTTTAGTTTTGCGTCGCTGTCTACTGATTTCAGCCTTTCTTCAATTTTTGGATCATTTCCATTTATGCCTTTGAGTTTGTCTTTTAGCTCTAAATGTGCCCGAACAGATTGGTCCTTTGAAGCACCATTACTAGTTCTTGATTCCTTGTTACCAGACTGTCTGTTACTGGGACTGTCCTGACTCTCTGCAAGTTTTGAAGTCTTATCTGATCTCAATGTTTCAAAATCTTTAGTGCAAACTATGGGCCGCTTGAGAAACTCTAGATGCTTTAGCCTCTCCAGACCATCCATGATCTTACCTTGTGGTGTAGAGCCAGGGAAGAGAACTCTGATAATCTTTTCAATTGGGCTGGCAGGATGCCAAACAAGCAAAGCGCATATAGAGACCAGAGAGGTCAGGGGAATATCTAAGCTCTTGGATTTAGAGCTGTTATCGGTCCAGTTATGCATGAAGGACTCCACTTCTTTGCTACGTTTGACTGGATTTAGGACATAAAGTTCAAGACATCCCACTCCCATTTTCTGGAAAAGAATGACTGGCTCTATCAAGCCACCAGAGTTGCGGAGAAGTGGTTCTGGTGGGATCTTTAGTTTTTCCAAATTCTGTAAAGTGTGCGCTGCTAGATCACTGCTTCGTAGTACATTAGGGTCACCTTGAAGCTTTTTAAGTCTGTTTGGGGCGTTCAGGAACACAACACCAAGCTCTGGGGAGATCAGATTTTTCATCCATTGCTCATTGTCTTGGGAGTCAGTTTTACTTTGATCAAGCTCTGCAACCTTCCTCTCCAACAGGCTGTTAATTCCTGGCAGGTTATCTGTTCCAACATGTGTAAGGAGCACTGAGTCAATGCAGTCCAAATGCCTGACCAGCTTCCAGAAGCAAGAGCGTGGATCTGCTCCACCATTGACCAAAACATTGAAGCCATTGACAGCAAAGAAGGCACAGTCTCCTCTGCCTCCTGGAAAGACATAGCAGCATGGGCGACATAATTTGAGAAATCCCACTGTGCCAGGAGGCTCCAAGAGGTCAAATGGAGACTGTGGCTCTAAGGACTCAGAAAGGTGGTCTGTGAACTTCTGAAGGCCTCCCATTTTGGGTAGTACCATTAAAGGATTCACCTTAATGTCGATAATGTCGTTTATGTTGTGTTTTCCTAGCACAGAGTTTTTCCATTTTCCAGTTTTAGGGCAGCTTAAGGTGAGGTTTGCTTTGCTATATGTGCTAACAGAGTTTAACAGTGCCTGAATCTGTTGGCAATGTACAGAGAACAAGGCATTAATTAAAATATATGGGAAAAAAGCTACTGTACAATGTAACAGAATCAACTGCATATCATCTGAAGTAGCTGGTTTTAAATGCATTGCTAGTGTGAGGACAACACATTAAACTTTTTGGCATACACATTGACACTCAGACAAACCTCTTCATCTGAAAAGATCTGGTTGAAATCATTTGGAGTGAACTGTCCAGTATGCAGGACCAGGTCCCCTGTTTCCTCAAGAGACTGTCCCGTGAGCACCAGAAGCTTGTGCCGAGATATGCCTGAGATCAAGCTGTGCAACTTAATTACAAAAATATTTACAATAAATATTCTGCATGTATAAGGTTCAAATACATTCAAGCTGTAAATGCAAGTTTCAATTCAGTTTTTCCTTTTAATTAATAATTTTTTAAAATTTTTATTAATAATATTTTCTGGCACAGACCTTGTTCAGGCTAGCATCATCTTTTTTTAATGGGAATAAAAACGAGGCTGTGAGGGATAGACTTACAGTCTCTTCAATGGCACAAACGGTATAAAGCTTGTATATCCCATAACTCATGCTGTCTGGAGTTCTTTGAATAACTGAATGTTTTTGGACAGATGTTTTATCAATGTTTTGATCGGAATGACACAAAAACATTTTAAACTGCAATATAGCTCATTGAAGAGACTGTAAGTCTATCCCTCACAGCCTCATTGTCATTCCCATCAAAAATCAAAGATGGCGCTAGCGTGAATAAAGTAATTTATTACATCATATTACACAAATTGATTTTAATGCTTCTTTATAATATCACATAAAAAAAAAAACGCAGGATTTGTAATTCATTAAAATTTCAAGGGTCTAAACTGATTAATGTCTTGTATTGCAAGGCATTATCTAAATTTAGTCTTACCATTTTTAATGTCTCTCTTTTCCAATTCATTGATACAAATAAATGGAATGTAGGAAGAGAATGAGATATCACAAACCTCAGAGTAGAGAAATTCTTCAGACGGATTTACTACAACCTTAATGTCTAGTACTTCTTTGCTGAACTGTAATGTTCTTTGACCTGAGATGGGGTTTGTAAGGAGACCAACAAGGGAATAAATTAGGATAAGTACACAAAGCCAACAAGCATTTCTGAAATTCTCAACAACAAATTTTAGGGCCTTCTTTTATAATCTGAAACAGGAATCCACAACAGTTATGTTTAAAATCAACTGATTAAAAAACTAAAGTAGACATTTGGTTGAAGGCTTTGCATCAGAAAGCTATTTTGTCAGCAAAATATTTAGGCATCTATTGAGTTCCATTTTGGTCTATTATTTTACTTAATGTAACAGATTTTATTCAATTAAAGGTGCACTTAGTTGATGCACTAATTTTTATATTTTACCAGCTCTCATTTGTCTTCCTTAACAACTGATCTTTTTTATTAATTTCCAAAAGCACTATTCATTTCTTGAGGTGTAAACATTTTAAAAGTGGAAAAATGTATGCTTTAGATACACCTGTTCTGTGTAAGAACTTAAATATTTGACTCCATGTAAATTAAATCCTTTACAGTTATGCCAGAACAGATAGCAAAGCAAAGTCCAGCAAAAAAATTAATGAATAGATAAATAAGTTTAAGCACATTCTGGGGAATATTCTGCTGCCTGCACTTCCACATTTTCAAGTTGTATGTAATTAAATGGTAAATGGTCTGCAATTATAGCGTTTACCTGACCTTAGAGGTTACTAAAGCGCTTTACACTGTGTCCCATTCACCCATTCACAGACACATTCACACTCATACACCAATGGTGGCAGAGCTGCCATGCAAGGCGCTAGCCTGCCATTGGGAGCAACTTGGGGTTCAGTGTCTTGCCCAAGGACACTTCGGCATGTGGAGTCGTGTGGGCCGGGAATCGAACCCTGCGATTGTCCGCCGACCCGCTCTACCACCTGATCCACAGCTGCCCCTACTTAATTAAAAAAGTTTCAAATCAAAATGGGAGTATGGAACAATCAAAATCTAACTCAAAGTTAGACTCATGGTTTACCATTTATTTGCCTTCTTTCTATAAAGCATTACGTTATTAAAGCTATTCCATTCCTTACACTTTTCTTGTGGAAAATGTAAAGGGTTAAAAAGTCAAAATTCACTGTACTTCAGTGCTGCCAGTGGATTCCCAAACAATACTAGGGTCATACAAATGAAAAAGAGAGCTTTCCCTGAGTAGTAAAGCTGAAAACTTCTATACTGCATGTTTTGTCAGCAAAATCGCTTTCTTTACCACTGCAGAAAATATTCCACTGATGTTTTTCCACCAGCAGTCAAAGTCTGAACAATTGGTAGAAAGCACTTCCTTCCTGTCTTTCTGCTGGGAGTATTGAAATAGCAAATTAGAACCAACAAACCACCCAATACCAGCATTTACAGTACTAAATAACAGAAGCTGTACATGAATCTTGTGATTATGTAATAGACAAATTATTCTCTCCTAATAGTTAATAGAAAGATAATATCTGCACATTTACATGCTGATGCGATGAAAGGATAATTGTCTTTTTTTTTTGCTTGTGTAACTGAGCATGGGAAAAGTCTGTTTTATAGACCTGCATATATACAGCTGTGCTCGGACTGAATTGTACAGTTGCTTCTTTGTTCATTCAAAAATTCATCCCCCACACATAAATCATGTGCTCCAAAAGATTCCTAACAACATTCTTTAAAACAGTAGCCTACTTTTTTTTTAACACTAATAAAGTCCCTAAGATGAAGCTGAAGCCTATAACTGCCGACCCAAATTTGCACTCCTCACAGTTGCACATACCCTGCATGACTCTGAATGAGAAAGGTAACTCCCAAACAAAGCATTGATGAAGACAGTTAATAAACATGATTATTGCGGTAATTAGAGATTGACACACACCTTTTATGTCCTTGGATTGATCCAAAGAATGCTGAGAAACGAAGAGCTTGAGCTGCTCATCCAAGTTGCACATTGTTAAGTCCACATCCCATGCACGAATACCTGTGTAATAAGATGCAAATCCATGGAAAATTTGCCAGCATTACAAACACTCCGTAAACTTAAATTTGTGCTAATGTGCTTACTGACATCACTATGCACTGTATGTTGTTTGATAACAAGCAGGCTGATACCATTTAGAGGAAAAGCACAGCAGTTAGCATATAATAGAAACATCATCATGCAATGTGGTTTTAAGATTCAAATTAACAGAAGGTTGGCTGACTAGCACTAAAAAAGCTTAGGCACTAATCTCCTGTACTCATGAAATACTAATGCATGCGAGCAGCATGGGGGGCATTGTGCATTGAACAAGCACTATATGGACATCATGCCAACAACCACGTCTCCCGCTGAAAGCATTTTAACGCGCTCCTCCTGCGAACATGAATAGTGGGAAAATGGGACCCATGGCCTCGAGCTGGGCCCCATGGGAGTTGTAAGCCCCTGACTATTCACAGTCAGCATAGATTAATTTAAAACATGAGTGAAAGTGTCCAAGGTGGTTGCTGAGAATAAGTAATGTTGTGTTCTAGTCATGTCGGAGTTATCATATTTAAGAAGCATATTTTTGGTAATAATTTAGTTATGTTTGTGGATTGTGACTGTAAAGTTTAGTTTGAATACATGTTTGCACTGTTAATGAACAATACTGATAATGTTTGCCAGAAAATATAATCCATTTAGCAACAAATCTGCATTTCCCATCATTGTAATTGGTGGTGCAAAAATGATAAAACAGATAAATAATGCATCAATTACACCTAATGCGTGGCTTTTATTTTGATGCATTGGTGCAAAAAAGTTTCTTGTCTTTGTCAGTAAGAGAAAAACTAAAACTAGTTCTTTCAGACTAAAATAACTTGAATGCACATCACATCGTATTTACGACAACTGACCTCATAAGTACGAACTTCCCAGGAGGACTTGAACACAGCATTATATTCAGCTAGTCATGTGATCCTAACATGGCTGCCTCCATGAGGGGGACCCTCTCCATGTAGATTTAAACAGCTTTTATAAGGTTACTGATATAAGTCTTCCTCTCATTAGAGTGGTCATGATTTTATGTTATAAAATTACAATTTATTTATTTAGGAGTAAAACATTTTTAATGAGGAAAAGATTACTAAGTGTGCCTTTAATTAAAAGGGAATATGAAAAAGAAATAAACAGATTGGCTTGATCCTTTCAGCTTCATGGTGATTGCCCACACATCTGAGACGTTAATATTTAATGTATATATAAAAATATACACACTATGGCTGTCGATTTAACGCATTAATTCAGTGCGATTAATTTGACAAAAAATAACTAAAAAAAATTTAATCGCACCATAATAAGGAAGATTCCTGAGAAATGCAAGCTTGTAGTACCACCTGTTTACTCCAGAGGGCAGTAAGTGAAATTGCAGCTGTATGAGCAATGCACAGTTTATGAAGAAAACACAGTTCTTGTGTTCAAAACACTTGGAGCACAAATGCGAACTAAGGGATCTCAAGATGTGGTTACAGATTGAGTATTAAACTATATTTAACTTGACACAGTGAACTAAACATTTTATGTTTATGATGTGACGCACCCGAGACGCTACACAAGCATGTCTGATGCAGGTGTAAATTGACGGGTCCTTAAACAAGCTCTCATAATAAATCTCCAACTGTTTGGCAAATCCATTTGCGAAATGGATTGCTGTGAACTTTATGCCAATGATTGACTTATGATCAATAATATGGTAGTAAACAATACATTGTATTCTAAAGCTGCTTTTTGTATTGTCTTATCAATGATTAACTCTTCTGCCACAAGAATGTAATGCACTGTAATTATCTGAATATTTTGTATTTTTTATATATATATATATATATATATATATATATATATATATATATATATATTTCTAAATATTTAAAGATAACTATGTATAATTCTATATTGATATAAATATGTATAATATTTATATATTAAATTATTGTTATATGAGGGGCTTTCTCAGCAAATATTTGTATATGCGATTATCGCGATTAATTAATCGGGACACCATGTAATTAATAAGATAAAAAATGTTAATCGATTGACAGCCCTAATATATACATAAACTAACACACACACACACACACGCACACACACAGTTTCTGTTTTCGATTATACACAAATGCATATGTTACTGGAGGCTGCAATGACAGTCACTACATTTTACATCCAAGCGAAAAACAATCGCTGGTGTGGGTATGAACCATAGACTGTAAAAAAAGATGGACGACGCCCCTTCGCTCTTTTCCATCGGAGAGAACTGAAGCCGCCAGTGTCCCGATATGGCGCTGACATCTTGGAACTTGAGTCTGCGCACTTGCGTTTTCGGGACCAGTCATGCGCAGTAATGAGCAGGAAGTAAAGCCGCGAAAACAAGGCCCCGCCCTCACTCTCGCAGAATCAATCGCAAGCACACGCCCCTGCACTTTTTTTTAAGTGGCCTCTGTCTGCTCCGTTCTAAAATAATTAGTAACTTCTACTAGTTAACGATCACCTGCTTTTAAATAGGCTTGTTCTCTTTAAGCTAGCTGGCCCATAACATTTATTTACTAATAGCTTATAAATTTAACTTACCGAAAAAAACTCAAAGATCGATCGGACATGCCAGATCGGTTAGCACATTCTACTGCAGAACAACCCATTATGTCGGTGTGAAATAATTAATTATAGAAATTTAGATATGTAATTTAAAGCTCCAATCTCCTCAATCCTCCGAATATCCCGAAAAAAAGTCCGTTGGTGCTTCAGTGACTACTTCGCTCAGAGAACCTGTCAATCACAGCTGTCAATCATGACGTAACAGCACCGTTTTTATAGCATCAAATAACTAACTAAAAACAAACTTATTTTAAAAACAAACACTTGAAATTACATCAGCGTGATAAAAACTACAGTAAATGACAGAAACTGTCTTTGGAAAAAAGATATGTGAAGTGTAATTTAATTGTTTAGTTGGTCTCACGTCCCGTTGAATAACATGGGGAGGCGGGGTTTATGACCTATACTAGGACCGGCCTCTGGGGGGCGATCGAGACGTTTTTGCTTCACTTTTGAGGGCTTGTGCGGCACGCTTGGTATGAACATGCAAACCCAGGTCTATTAAATGTTCTCTGTAACAGTGATGGCAAGGTTGAGAAAACTTGACTGAGGACAACAAAATATTTCAACTACCAGTAACATCGATTTGTTTCACTAGACTATGAGTTATAACACTACCACACACGAATCGACACATGAAGAGCAAAGAGTGTTGTTACTGGGCAGGGTGATGAAGATGGGGGCTACTAGTCTGCTGTTTGCGCCCTGATGCCATAACACTGCAGTACAGGGCACAACTGCGCGAAGCTGGCACTTGAATAAATAACAACGTTATGTCTACTCACGATAGTTTGATTGAACGAATGTCATATCATTTTGCATAAATTGCTAAGAGATAAAAAAAAAAAAAAAAACTGACGCCATTCACATTGTGTGATTTTGTTTCTGTCATATCCAGTCACCCGACAGTCGTTTCTATAACCAAAAAAATACATATTCCAGAATTCTGAAAACCTGTTCTGCAACATACAGATACAAGACAATACTGTTGTCGGGCTAATTTCTAATCAAATATTATAAAAGTCTTGAATAAACGTTATTCTTAATTTAAATTATTAATTTATCCTCTTCTCAATATTTGAAAAAGATTACCTCTTTCAACCTCCACCACAATATAGTCCAGTATGTGCGGTCGATACAGCGCACCGATGACAATCAGCATTGAGTATTTTTCATCACTAAATCCAGGATGGGCTGTCAGGTCCTCCGATCCCATTGCTGCCGTTAGAACCGACGCCATGTTGGAAAGTTAGTCTGATGATGTCATACACAAACAGTCAAGCATTATTGAAGAAAAGGCGGATAATTCCAGTGGTTCTGAATGAATATGAGCGTCTTGCTGCAAGCAAAACTATTTTCAGCAGTCTTTCACATATTTATACAGTACTGTGCAAAAGTCTTTTTTTTTTTACTTTTTTTTAAGCACATTATAATTTTCACAAAAATAATTGTCTTCAATCAGTTTTTCTATACTTGATTTAACTCTTGAAATATTTTTTGTTGGTGGAACAGACGAAATTTTTTAAAATTCAAGGTCAATTTAGTAGGCCTAACGTTATATATATATATATATATATATATATATATATATATATATATATATATATATATATATATATATATATATATATACAAGGGTGTAACTTTGGTTTGAGAAGTGGGGGGGGGGGGGGGGGACACAAAACGGAATCCCATTTACATACATTTAGGGACTATTGTGATACAAAATCCAGGAAATAATTAAGTTGTTTATAATGATAAATTCTGCCAAAAAGAATAATAGGCTACTAAACTATGTATTAAGAAAAATGTCTTACTTTATTTATTGTTTAATAGCCAAGTCTTGAGAGAATCATTTTATAAAGTCAAAAATTTTCACAAACATTTTTCACATTTTGTGTGTGAATACAATTTAAATAATGTGAGACACAATTTCCACTGTTAAACAAACTTTTATTTCAAACAAACCGTTAAATCTGACATTAGTCAGAGACACATCCACCAAACCGCAGGAACACAAGATTATTTGTTACACAAGATGCAAAATTGAAACACATTCTCACAAACATAAAAACAAACATTTAACTTTAATATAAAGAGATTTTTTTATTGTCCTCCATCTATCAATTCAATCCCATCTCTCCATATACTATCCACCCTTCTATACTGTCCTTTCTCCTCTTCTCACATGAAAAAACCAAACACATGCTTCCTGTACTCATTCGCCATGATAAACTCCTGGCAAATGTTTTCCTTGCTGACTTTATCCAGCATTTCTTTGTGAATGTGACAGACTGCTACATTGTTAATGCGAATCTGCAACATTGTGCTTCTCAGCCAGGTCTTCAACCTCCTCAGAGCACTGAAGCTCCTCTCTGCTTCCGCAGAGGCAGTAGGAATAACCATAAGTAGTCGAACAAGTGCTTCAACTTGGTTGAAAAGTCCACGGACTTCAGGCAACTGATTCCTCAGAATATTAGCGGCCTCTGAAGTGGTTGTGTATGAGTATTGGAGCTTAAACATATTCAGCTGCACTTTCAGTGACCTTTCGTTTAATTCAGGATACTGGTCCACAATAGCAGTGTCTACATCCCCAGTTAGGAGGGCTTCCTCCAGCTTCGTCAGTGTTTTCAGACTACCCTGATCAAACCTCTCCTTCAGCTGGATGTCCACAGTATCCAGCACCTTGAAGAAATCAGCTCTGTAGTGTTCTTCTGGGGTTGTAGGTGTGTGTGCAGTAGTGACATTACCAATGAAGCGTTTAGGTGGACGGCGGATGTGGGGCATGGTTATGGGCTCAATATTTAGCTTGGTAATCATCTCTGTTGCGTGGCTGTATATCTCCTGGAACTTCTCCTCAGTTCTCTTTGCCCTCAGGGTGGTCCTTACACAATCTGCTGCAGAGAGCATACCAGACACTGTTTCTGTTCGCTTCTGCAGTGTGCAATTAAGGCACTCCAACTGTTGGATTACTTCAGTGGCCATCATGAGCCAAACCTCTCCAGCAGCCTTCTTGCTGTCACACCAGTGTTTGAGGCATCTGTTTGGGCCATGTCCTCTAAGCTGAGTAGCACAGACTCGTACTGACGTAGCACAGACCAGATTGCTGGAGTCCTGGTCGTCCATCTTGTTTGACACAAGGGTTGCAGGTTGCTAACTGTCCCAGAGGCTGCAGCTGCAATATTCACAAATTTTGTTTTGTATTTGCCTGACATTTTGTACAGACAGCCAAGCTTGTGGACCCAATCCAGGGCATCAGATGTCAGTGATGATGCTGTACAAGCAGCCTGGGTGACCAGATTTGCACAGTGGGTGCCACAGTGTACATACAAAGCCAGTGGCTGCATCTCCCTTATCCTGGCCTGTGCTCCCTTTCTGTTGCCTGACATGTTCGCTGCTCCATCATATGTTTGTCCACGCAGACCAGACAGCGGAAGATTCAAGCGCAACAACACATCTGTGGCAACTTTTGCTAGGTTTTCCCCAGTAGTGCATGAGGCTTCGTAAAACCCCAAGAAGACCTCGTGAGGGACCAAATCATGATCTACATACCTGACGCATATGGCTTCCTGCTCAGTTCCTTCAATGTCCTGTGTTCCATCAATAATAATGGAATATTGGAGGAGAGGCAGCATGTGAATTGAGCTAATGATTTCCCTAATTATGCTGTTTGCAAATAGATTTAAAAATTCATTCTGGATTTTGGGGGATGTGTAATCATGTTTTCTTGTTGACAGCCATTTCTCTAAGCCAGGGTCATCTTCACATCTTACTTTCAGTAACTGGTTTAAGTTACCCTCTTCAGCTTCATGGCCCCTAAGAGCAGCTCCCTGGCGTGCCAAGAGCTGGACAGAGCCCGCAATTTTCATGAGACACCGTCTTGATTCCTGTTGCTGTGCAGCTTTGGCTGAAGATAACTGGACATCTACTGGTTTTGTTTTTTGGCAGTGGGTAGTGATAGCAACTTTGTGTGCATTGCTTTGGACATGTTCTGCAAATTTTGAGTTGCCTTTTTCCAGTTTCGGAAACCAGTTTTGACAAATGTTGGATCTGCATTCTTGGCCAAATTTGATTTTTCATGCCCAAAAGCTTGAGCACAGAAAAAACATAGGATTCCATTGACTCCTTGACTGTAGTGGAGCCAAGGAAATTCACGGTACCACTTTTCTTGGAACCGTAGCATTTTGTTGGTGAGCTGCTGCACTGCAATGAGCTTCGGGTTAGCGTGGTTGGGTTCAGCATCCTGCTTGCCTACCTGCACTTCTGCGCCTGTTCCCTGTCTCTCCTATGAAATATGAAAATGTGCTAGCCTGTTTCTGACATGACATAATTAAAATTAATTATCTGACCCTTTATACAGCACATACCTGCAACTCTGAGCTACTTCTCCCTGTCTCACCCTCCTTGTCTTTAAGCAGCTTCACCTCATCTGTTCTCTGATATGAAAGCATGGCACAAATAAAAATAAACAAAAGTTCATCACAACTGAAACTATATTATAACAGTCAACAGAAAAATATCAGGGCCTGACTCTGTTTCTCTCCCACCACACAAGTGAGCAGGTAAATAATATGAAACCACACACATGTGATGATGTGACCATGTTAAAAAAATATTCTAAACAAATAAAAACACGCACTTTGGCTCCTACAAGAAGAACATTTAATTTGATAATATTCAAACTGTATTCACTACTTATCATGTACACTTTTTCCCTTCTATCACCAACAAATCAAAATCACCTGGCCTTTCATACAGCACATTACCTACCTGTAACGTTGTGCTGCTACTACTTCTCCCTGTCTCACCCTCTCTGTTCTGAAGCAGCTCCACCTCATCTGTCCTCTGATATGAAAACGACTGAGTTATGATCATATTGAGTCAACTAGCGTAGCCAGAAAAGAGTCTCTGGATGTACATCAGAAAACCTGGGTGGGCCACATTTGTATTCAGAATGTGTAATGTGTAAAAAACCCTGACTCTGCGTATCAATAACTACAGAATAGACTGGGCTAATGTGTAAAACTATAATCTGGCTCACCACATAGCCATAATACTATATATATAGGCTAACTCAGGGCTCAACATTAAGCCTTTTCTTAGAAAGTAAATCGGTCATTCACTGTCCAGGCAAAAAATGGGATTTTCTTTTGTTTTAAATATAATTTATTCTCTCATCGGTGTTCAGTCAGCTTTGACATATTTAAAAATGCATATTTATGATATTTTAACCTTTATAAAGGGCATTTTTCCCTAATCGTTTTAAATATATTATTCATCTTTCATTTTAAATTCTTAAATTTGATCAATATATTAAATTAGAATAATAAGACATATGGCTGTTACCAATCAAATTTAATCATTTACACTGAAAAATTACAACTGCATTAAATAATGTTATGAGATTGTTTTAAATATTTTTTGAATACGCAAATATGAAATATTGGAAAGAATGATACTTTTAAACAAGAAACTAAATCACCAGTAGGAGGCGGCAGGCGACCGTCTTAATTAGTGAGTCATTGAGTCATTTATTCAAACGATTCATTCAAACTGCTGATTTGTTCAGGAATTATGCATTTATTTATTAATGAGTCATCGAATCTTTGACTCAACCGATTCGTTCAAAACGCTGAATCATTCAGTAATGAAAACACTTTACGTGTTCCTGTGAGAGGTGTTTTCTGCTGTGATCTTTGTTATGAACTATTTTCGATGCTGAAATAAAGAATCCTGTACGCGGACGCGCGCATTGAGAGAGACAGGCAGGATGTCTGTGTTCTGCTCGGTCCTGCTCCTCCGTGGCGATGACGGCGCGCGGTTAAAAAATCATAACAAACGAATTTGAAAGTGGGGGGGACACGAACAGGATTTTGAAAAGTGGGGGGGACATGTCCCCCCTGTCCCCATAGGAAATTACGCCCGTGTATATATATATATATATAAAATGTGCCTAACATGCCAAATAAATACATATTTTTCATCCTTTCATACTCAATCACCTTTTTGCCTATTTATTTTTAATAGCTTTCCACATTTAATTAATCTACAAACAAGTAGAGAAAAACAGATTTATTCCTTGATGCTTACAAGTGAAGTGAACTGACAACTGTATCACAAATCACATGCCCGAATCCGAAGCAGCGCGTGAGTTGGAGATCCACCCCGTCAGGCCTTCAGAATTTCTTCAGAATTCCTCAACAGTGTAAGTGAAAAGCCATCTAAAGTCAGATGGTCAGATTCATCAGCCTATCAGGTTGATTTATTTGTTCTTGTTGGGTGTGATCTTTAGGATATAATGTCCCGGTCGAGGCCTTCTAGCTGGCCTTGAGTTAAGCAATCACCTGTGATGTACGTAATTCAAGAGCGAAAAGCGTCAGTTCAAGCTGTCTGAGTCATCTGTCATCACTGCTGATATTGCCGTTGAGAAAGAGATCCTCCTTATGGATTTAAAAACACGAGATGTTCTGCATGACCATGTGATTGCTTAATATATTAAACCGGAAAGAAGGACTGAACTCACCTCAAGTAAATTGGAAAATTCTTTTTGCATTGTTATAGCAACATCAGGAGTTTTCTAAGTGTAAATTAGGCTGCTGGAACATTCAAGTTTTTAAAATTAGTGCTGTGTTCCATTCAACACAGAAAGTCAGAATTTACAACTTCCTACTTGGAAAAGTGCAAAGGAATGCATCTTGAAGTCAGAATTGCAACTTGTAGACTCCTGCAGATATTCTCAACTTGGATTTCGCTGAGATGCAGGGGCATGATGTCACACAAACATGTGGACACTCAGGGAGTTATACAAAGTAAGTGATAAACATTCACTTTATTATGCAGAAACAGGTGTATAATACATTATAATCTAGCACTGTAGCATTGTTTAACAGTTGGGTTGCTAGGACACATCTCTAATGAGAGTCAAACCCCTGCTAAGCTATCTGGAGCATTGCAGTTTTGTTTCCTTAAATGTCATCATCTAAACATTCGATTTGAATGTAACGCAGCATAACCGCGTATCCTGGCGAAACTAAATTTATTGTAAGCAACATTTAAATCGCAATTATTATTAGTTCGATTTTTCCAGATATTATAGACCTCCTTGGTATATTCATATGCAAGGTTCGGTCATTACAGCGGCTTGTTATAGTGTTGTGGCAAGGGGGACACAACATCTTGTTCCCTCCATCAGGGAACGGGGGTTACACTAGTAATCTAGACATTCCCATTCTGTCACTCACTCGACGTTGTGTCGATTGTAGTGACACAAGGGGTCCCTATACAATAGCGCCACCTACACTGAACCGTGTTACGTGATCTGCTGTTGCTGGTGCAGCAAGCTGTTGCGTGCCAAAGGACCATGAGCATCAGACTGCACGTAACCCTCCCCGATGCCCCACTAAGACGTCATATTCCTGGTATCCAACCACGGATTCCCTTGAGGGGTGGGAACAAGCGATGTAGCATGCATAACACGCATTGTGGAAGGCGTTCATTTCCAGTCCTATTCTTTCAGGGGGAAAAGACCCTGAGGAGACCACATCCTGCCCAGGTTGGGGAGGATGTGAAAATGTGGCAAATATGTCACATGGGTTTTCAGGCCACATGTCGATGTGGCGCAGTGGTAGATCCTACCTAGTGAGGGAGGAGTTGCTACAAAAACGGCGACCGGGGGACAGAGGGGACTGCCCAAGGGAGACGTGGGTCCGCTGGCAGGGGGACCATACCATGGAAAATACACACAGGGGGATTAATCCATGATGGCCAAACCTTGTGGAGCACCAATTCCAGTTCAGACTAGTTAGTACCCATAGTGGGTCTGGTCGGGAACTCCTCCGCTGAATTGCGGACCAGAGGGCAGAGGAAAGATATCCAGGGAGTGCGAGTTTAGTGGACTCATCTGGGAGTAAAAGTGCACGTGTTCGCCTCAGTTGAGGGGAAAGGCGCTAGCACAAGCAGTACACCTGGTTAGTCGTCCCGTGTTACCGAGTTCTACATGCTCAGACCTGACAAAACACGAGACAAAACCGACTCAACACGGAGATTGTAGAATCTCGCAAAGGTATTGGGTGTCACCCCGCCCGCTGCTCTACAGATGTCTGCTAGAGAGGTGCCGTTGGCCAGTGCCCACAAGGATGCCACACTTCTTGTAGAGTGTGCTCGAACCCGCAAGGGGGCGGCACGGCCTGGGTCTGATAGGCCAATACGATGTCGTCAACTACCCAGTGGGCAAAGCCTCTGTTTGGAGACAGCGTTCCCTTTCCGCTGTTCACCAAAGCAAACAAAGAGCTGCTCAGAGAATCTAAAGCTCTGTGTGCGGTCTAAATAGGGATGCAAAGCAGGTACCGGATACAGCAAGGACAAGGCTGAGTCAGCTATGTGCCGATGCATCTGTCCCAAGTGGACTTGCCTCCGACCTGAGGGAGTACCAGAGCGGGCAATAGGAGTTCTCTTGGGAAGCGAACAGGTCTATCTGTGCTTTGCCATAATGGTCCCAGATCAGCTGAACCACCGGGGGTGGAGCCTCCACTCTCCGTTGAGCAGAGCCTGTCGTGACAGTGTGTCCGCTGTTGAGGCTGCCCGGGATATGAGTGGCGTGCAGCGAACTCAGTCGATGTTGACTCCAAAGGAGGAGATGGCTGGCAAGTTGTGACAAAGGAAGAGAGCGCACACCGCATTGGTGATTTATGTATGCTACCGTCGCAGTGCTGTCTGAACAGTTCAAGACATGCTTGCCTCGGATCATCAGGAGAAACCTCCGCAGGGCAAGAAATACAGCCAGCAACTCTAGGCAGTTGGACACCTGCTGCAGGGGGACTCCTGTCCGCAGGAAACAAAGGTCTGTCCAGGGGTTGAATAACTGATGAACTAGGGGAGGTGAAGATCACACGATACGTGCCATGGCGCCATGCCCATCTCACAACTCGAGTCTGAAGCCAGTGCTGGAGCGGTGTCATATGCATCAACCCTAGTGGTGCGACCGTGGCTGAGTATGCCATATGCCCCAGGAGTCTCTGGAACTGTTTTAGAGGGACCGCAATGCCAATTTTGAAAGATGAGGGGCAATTCAGCACTGACTGCATGCACTCGTTTGTGAGGTTTTTAATTTTCTATATCACAATTACAGTGGGTCAGAAGTTTACATTCACTAGTTAGCTGTGCCTTTAAGCAGCTTGGAAACTTCCAGAAAGTTATGACAAGCCTTTAGACAATTAGACAATTAGCTTCTGATAGGAGGTGTACTGAACTGGAAGTTTACCTGTGGATGTATTTCAAGGCCTACCTTCAAACTCAGTGCCTCTTTGCTTGACATCATGGGCAAATCAAAAGAAATCAGCCAAGACCTCAGAAAAAAGTCTGGTTCATCCTTGGGAGCAATTTCCAAATGCCTAAAGGTGCCACGTTCATCTGTACAAACAATAGTACGCAAGTATAAACACCATGGGACCACACAGCCATCATACCGCTCAGGAAGGAGACGCATTCTGTCCCCTAGAGATGAACGTAGTATGGTGCGAAAAGTGAAAATCAATCCCATAACAACAGCAAAGGACCTTGTGAAGATGCTGGAGGAAACAGGTAGACAAGTATCTATATCCACAGTAAAACAAGACCTATATCAACATAACCTGAAAGGCTGCTCAGAAATGAAGTTGCCATTGCTCCAAAACCACCATAAAAAAAGCCAGACTGCAGTTTGCAAGTGCACATGGGGACAAAGATTTTGCTTTTTGAAGAAATGTCCTCTGGTCTAACAAACAAACATTAAACTGTTTGGCCATGATGACCATTGTTATATTTATATTTTATATGAAGCATGGGGGTGGCAGAATCATGTTTTGGGAGTGCTTTGCTGCAGGAGGGACTGGTGCACTTCATAAAATAGATGGCATCGTGAGGAAGGAAAATTATGTGGATATATTGTAGCAACATCTCAAGACATCAGCCAGGAAGTTAAAGCTCAGTCACAAATGGGTCTTCCAAATGGACAATGACCCCAAGCATACCTCCAAAGTTGTGGGAAAATGGCTTAAGGACAACAAAGTCAAGGTACTGGAGTGGCCATCACAAAGCCCTGACCTCAATCCGATAGAACATTTGTGGGCAGAACTGAAAAAGTGTGCAAGCAAGGAGGCCTACAAACCTGACTCTACCAGTTCTGTCTGGAGGAATTGGACAAAATTCCAGCAATTTCTTGTGAGAAGCTTGTGGAAGGCTACCCAAAACATTTGACCGAAATATAACCATTTAAAAGCAATGCTACCAAGTACTAACAAAGTGTATGTGAACTTCTGACCCACTGGGAATGTGATGAAAGATATAAAAGCTGAAATAAATAATTCTCTGTACTATTATTCTGACATTTCATATTCTTAAAATAAAATAGTGATCCTAACTGACCTAAGACAGGGAACGTTTTCTTAAATGTCAGAAATTGTGTAAAACTGAGTTTAAATGTATTTGGCTAAGGTGAATGTAAACTTCTGACTTCAGGTGTGTGTGTGTATATGTATATGTATGTATGTGTGTGTGTGTGTGTGTGTGTATATATATATATATATATATATATATATATATATATATATATATATATATATATATATATATATATATATATATATACTGTATGTGTATATATATATATATATATATATATAATTGATTTTTCTACAAATATAAACGGGTCTTTTAGTGTTGACATTTGAGTACACCACTGAAACTGCGCACACTGAAATGTTACATCTGGTCAATTTTGCTGTACGGAGTAGAGACGTGGACATTAACAACAACAGCAACAAAAAGGCTCGAAGCTTTCGAAATGTGGCTGTATCGAAGAATGCTGAAAATCCCATGGGCAGCCAAAATCACCAATACACAAGTTCTGCGAGACATGGGCACTGACAGGCAACTGCTGAAGACCATCATTAGCAGGAAGTGTCACTACTTAGGCCACATTGCCCGAAACGACCACAGATACCAGCTATTAAAGCAAATCCTGCAAGGAAAAATTGAAGGGAAAAAACGACCAGGACGGCCAAAAACGACATGGCTCAGTAACATCAAAACATGGCTACAATTAACAACAGCACAAACTCTACACGCCGTGCTAGACCGAGACCAATATCATCGTGAAGTCACAAACGCCGTTAGGCAGCACTAAAGAAGAAGTGTTGACATGCACAAAATGTGCTTTTTCTTAAAATGTCAAAATCTCTCTTTTTTTGTCACAAACCAGAGGTTCTCTGTTTTATGGGGAGTCACTTGACAACGAAATGGCACATTGGGTTACACCACCTGACTTTGATTTGGTGGACAAAAGTTGGTTGTTGTTGTTTTTTTATATAATAATAATAATAATTTAAAAACAAAATAGTTTCAATGCTTATTTTTTAAGAAATGATAATATCATATTATTCCAAACAACTTGTGCCAACATTTCTTTTTCAATAATATTTTTTTATTATTATTGTCTCTGGACAGTTAAACTACTTAGACATTTATGACTTAAAGCCACTGCAAAACATATCAAAATTACTTTGCACTTAGAAATAGGAAGCATTTAAAACATTTATCATAATAGAAGTGTATCCAAGTAGTCAAGTAAGTGCATTGAAATACATTTTAAAATATATTTAATGTTTTTTATATAAAAATCCACAAGTGTGTGCTGATTTTTCTTTAGCCGAAATTAGTATACGCTGACTGAATTTGAAAACACTGCCTCCGGAGGCTAAAGTGGCAAGTGTTTCAGAGCATAGAAACAAGTGTGACATCCATTTATATCCAGGTGAGGTCACCAGAAGCCAGTTGTAACATTTTTTTATTGTTTTCAGCTGAAAAGGGTATAAAACAGTGAAGAGAAATGCTTATTTTATATAATCCTTTGCAGACCACCAGGTGTTTGTGGACCCCCGGATGAAAACATAAATAATTGTGTGGGCCCTTAGGCTAATATCCATTATATTGAAGTTAAAATTTAATAGTATCTTTATCATCGTTATAGAACATCTCAAATTACTAAAAATTAATAGATTTAATTACACGTGGTAAGTGACAGACACTCCTTTGGATTGAATGGTCTGGACGATTGAATGATTTGGGGGAATTCCAATATTGACATTAATCTTGCCAGGCAGAAAAAAATGTTTGGGGGCATGTATGAAGGGTACCGAGGGTCATTGGCCTTGCTTCAGGTACTAATGAGACAACCTGTAAGGTAGAGGTCCCCCTCCAACAGATAAGGGAATGTTACAGAATAACCATGGTGAGCAGGGCCATAGCTTGGGATGAAAAGTGAAAACGATTCTAGGAGCCCACAGGTCCAGGAGAGCCCCACAACAAAATTTAAACTGTGTTTTTTTCATATTAAAGGGGCCAAGAGCAATATATATTCAGGGGGCCAGAATTCCTTGCTATGGCCATTATGGTGAGGGAAGTAGTATGACTGATTCCCCTCACTTTTCATGTTTCTTATAGAATGTTTAAGAAATTAATAATTTAATCAGAAAAGATATCAATAATCTCATTACATTTAAACATTTTGTTCTTATGCTGTAAAGAAAGAATTGTTTGTACTGTTCTGATGAATGAGGCCAAGTGTTAGTCTTTGTGATAATTAATATTCATAATTCAATGGCTCACCAACTAAAGAAAACAGTATTTGTGATGTCTTCTTTCCTCCTGCACATTTAACTGTCCAAAATGGAGAGAACCTGGGCAGTCTACTTATGTACTTATGTAAACTAATTTCATTTTTTAACAAGTACACTGTGCTTACAAATGACACAAAATCACTTAAATAGTTAAGGCCATGTATATGTGAACTCATTGTAGATCTATTTATATTTACTGTACTGTATGTTTAGAAAATTGTGAAATCACCCTGGAAGCATTTTAAAAATATTAGTACACCCACTGTTTGAGAAGATAATAACATGTGTCATATATGTACTTTATGTTTTATGCATTATAAAACATAAAACTAATTACATTGCTATTAAACAATGTTTAAATGGAAAAATATTGGACTAATAAAGGCTTAAATGTAATAAACGTATTACGAAACGTCAAAGTTGACCAGTTAGGTACATCTTTGTAAATAACTTTGAACATACTTGTTTGAAACCAGAGGTTTTAGTTACAATAGACTAGGCCTAAAATGCAGATCATTCTGGAGTACTAGACTTTGACATGGGATTTCTTCAATAAAATGTACTTTACCCCCTTGTGACATTCCTTGATAATTGCATTCAGGTCTACTGACTAAATGTTTTACAGCAATATTGATTACTAGCATATATTACTGGGACTTGGCTGAATAATTGCCACTCTGATGTCCAAAACTATTGTGATTTAGCAAGGTGTTAGTTGTTGATGGTCTTAAAAACTTTTTCAAACTATAATCCAATTCAACTGACGCAATCACTACCATCCTGATTGAACAGATTATTATGCAAAATGGAGATCTTCTAACAATTAACTCCGTGTTTCGATTCACACCTCATCTTTGTTTTGTTATAACACATTATCACAATCTGACGTTGCATTAATCATTGGGGTTTTTAACATTGTGTCTGACCATAACAATCGAAACCACAAAAAAAATGAGGACATTCGTATATAGGTTTTAATCTAGTTATTCGTTTAATGTAATCAGAGAACGTTCACCTTCATCTCAGGTACATGCCCATACATGTCCCTGTGTGAGCGTTTCCCCTTGCGAGGAGAGACAGTTCTCGCCACCAGATGGAGTGCTGCACAATGAAATAGTTTCAGGATGCTATCTATGGCCGTTGGATAAAACCTGTTTAAAACCTGTTCGTTTTGAGAACTGGATGATTTATCCACCAAGCAATCAAAAACAAAATAAAGACGTTTCTTTGAAATTCCCATGAGTCAACAGATGCATGCCATATAGCCTAACAAATAATAATATGTGTGCATGCGTGCGTACACGCGCGCGCTCACACATATTAGTAATTAATATAAGTAATTAAATAAAATGTAATAATATTTTAAAATAAATATATGCTTAATATGGATGCTAAATATGAATATAAATTTTATTTTACAATGTGGATGCAATAGTTTTATAAAGTAATGCAAAGGTGGTTTATTTTTAATTGTCAAAAGTTATGCAATTGCAGTGTTGTGACACTGTAGACTTAAAACTTTTCATCTACCAGCAACCGTCTCTGCTTTTTCTGAAATATTATGTTTTAACGAATGAGTTTGCATGATCTCATTGTAGTGCACAGCCCCTTGATCATTTCTTAAACAAAAGCAACTGCAGTTGACAATACTTGACAGAAAACGAGACTCCATAGAAACCTTCAGACCAGTTAGCATGATGTTTCGGCTGCAGTTTCAACCACGCCTACTTCTACTCCTGCTATAAAAACTACGAGTCCCACTGATTCAAATCAAACACGGGTCGAGAGAGTATTGGAACGAGAACTATCTGATCGTTAATCCTAGAAGAGAAACCTCTCGGTTTCGCTGTGGATTACTACTATCATCCAAGAGCATAACTACTGGAATTGTATTATTTTGGGGAATTTCGATTTCTGGATTATATTACAATTACAAGGAAAACATGACTCTGGAGGAACTTGTTGGATGCAACAGCACTGACAGAAAGTAAGTGGCATTTCGTAGTTTCAACGAAAGAGGATCAGGAAGAGTTTAGTGCTTTCAGAGTTTTCAAGTTAAAACTAACCATTGTTTTTTCTTTGAAGAATGGAAACTGTGAGAGAAGCTCTCGAGGAGCTGCTAGTGGCTGCACAGCGGCAGAACTGTCTGACAGTGGGAGTCTATGAGTCTGCACAGCTGATGAATGTGTAAGTGTTCACTCAAACTAATGTCTACGGGTATTCAGATATGTGAAATTATAGTCCAAACTGGAAAACTAAATTTCATGTCAAACTAAATATACTTTTGTTAACGTTTACAGAGACCCAGACAGCGTAGTCCTGTGCGTCCTCGCGACCGACGAGGAGGATGAGAATGACGTTGCGCTGCAGATCCACTTCACGCTCATCCAAGCCTTCTGCTGTGACATCGACATCAACATTGTGCGCGTCTCCGGCATGAGGCGTCTGGCACAGGTTCTCGGTGAACCGATCTCCACCGACAACAACGCCAACGAACCCAGAGACCTCCACTGCATACTTGTAACTGTAAGTATTTATTCGCGTATTACAGATGCACATTAAAACTAACATGGAGATCAACGAACAAGCTATTGTCAATGCAAACCAACGCTAATTATTTCGTTATCCTCCACAGAACCCCCAAGCCGAGCATCTCAAGCTGAACGAGGTGGGCAGTTACTGCAAGGAAAGCCGTTGCAGAAACCAATGGGTGCCCTCCATTGCCCTGCAAGAACGCTGAGGATTTCGTGCGCATGAATGCGTACTACAAAGTTTGAAGAAAATGATAAAAAGTCATGAGGGCATACACATCAATTCAAAAGGATTGAGTCCTTTCTGACGCTTCCGACTCCGTGTTTATGGAATGAGGATACTGGAGACATTTGTCCGCGTTTCTAGTGCTACATGACGGGTTTTATTGGCCTTGGGAGGGACAGAAAGAGCACCAGGGTGGTCGGTGGACTGTCTGTGTCACACATCAAAAGGGACGTACTTGCAAGTTTGCTAGCACTGGGGGTATTTCCAGATTGAAACCGTGCATACTGCATATGGGCGCACTCAGCCTCCCACGTGGGGAGTGAAATGAACAACACAAGACTCAGACCTGACAATGTTGTCATAGGTCTAAAGAGGAGGAACAGGAACCAGAGTCTGTTGTTTTATGACAAGTTGTTTCGCTTGTTCAGATTTATTTATGCATAACACTGATGTCATTACCAACAAATACTTGATTTGGTTATTTATGAATTTAATTTGATTTACTTTTTTATTATTAAATAAAATGTTATACTTGAATCTTTAAAATTAACAGTTTGTGTCTTGTTTTTTTTAAATGTCATATTTAAATATAGGAGGTGAGGCTTATTGGACATTAGTGCAGTTTGGTAAGGCCAATGTGCATTTTTTTTTTACAAGCACATAGTGGTCAGAAAATTGTATGGACTGTTAATAGTCTGTTCGGGGTTGGTGTTAGATTGACAATATCACATGTCATGGAATAACTAGGTTTTATATTTTGCAGTGTTATTTTAAGCACACAATGAGAAAGAGAGGAAGCAGAATTTTTTCAACTGAACTCGACTTCATTGGAATTAGCTGTGCATGTCTTTTTCCATTCTCAGAAGCATTCTTCTTACATTTATTCGTTTGGTAGATGCTTTTATCCAAAGGGACTTACAAAAGAGGAAAACATAAACAAATCATCTTAAGGAGACAGTGGTACGAAAATTGCCATATTACAAAGTTTCACTAGCATCAGAATAGTATACAAAACTAATTGAAGTCCAACAATATTTTTTTAATAAAGTGACTGGTTAAATACTCATGGAAAAGATTTTTTTTTTTTAAGACAGAAAGTGAGTCAGCTTCACGGATGGAGTTTGGAAGGTCATTCCACCAACGTGGTATGATGAAGCCGAAAGTCCGGTGAAAGTGTTTTGGTGCCCCTTTTTGTTGGTACAACAAGGCAACGTTCCTTAGCTGACAGCAGGCTTCTAGTGGGCACGTAGCTCTGCAGAAATGATTTTAGGTATGCTGGAGCAGACCCAGTGACCGTTCTGTATGCCAGCATCAGAATCTTGAACTTGATACGCACATCAACCAGCAGCCAGTGAGAGACAAAGAGTGGTTTAACATGTTCTCTCTTTGGTTGATTAAAGACAGGACGTGCTGCTGTATTCTGGATCATTTGCAGAGGCCTTATTGCACATGCAGGAAGGCCTGTAAAGAGAGCATTACAGTAGTCCAGACTAGTAATGACAAGTGACTGAACAAGAAGATGTGTGGCATGTTCAGAGCAGAAGGGTTTTATCTTCCTGATATTGTAGAGTGTAAATCTACATTATCTTGTGGTCTTTGAGATGTGGTCTGTGAAATTTAGTTTGTTATCGATGGTTACCCCTAGATTTCCGACTGTTTCGGAAGGTGATACTGTAGTTGCATCCAGCTGCACTGTGATGTAAAGTTCAAAGCAGGGTTGGCTGGAAAGACAAGGAGTTCAGTCTTGGCTGGGTTGAGTTGCAGGTGGTATTCCATCATCCAGACAGAGATGTCTGCAAGGCAGGCAGAGATTCGAGCAGTCACTGTGGTGTCATTGGGCTCAAAAGACAAGTAGGGTTGCATGTCATCAGCGTAGCAGTTGTAAGTGAAACAATGTGCCTGAATGATGGGTCCCAGTGATGTTGTGTATATAGAGAAGAGAAGTGGCCCAAGCACTGAACCCTTACATGGGACAATAGACATTTATGATACATGGAAAATCTTTAAAAAAAAAACAAAAACAAGGATTGCTTTGATCAAATGTTGATTGACTTTTGTGAATCATGATTCATGCAGCCTAGACCCAGCATAAAGTGTATGTGGGGTTACTCATGTGTTTCTGAAATAGAGCTTGTAACAGTGCAGAAGGGTCCAAGGTAGCTTGGCCAGAATGTATAAGAGTCTTATAAGCTTTTTAGAGTCACTGCAGACAGATATGCTGTACTTCCTTTTTAAGATCTGTCACAACCTTATTTTTGCAAGATAAAAAATGTAGAGTAATTAAGCGTTTGGAAACTACAGACAGACATAATCATAAAGAGCTTTAAATAATCATAAACTGCTGCTAGTATATTTTATTTACCACTATCACACAAACACTGCGTGCAAAGCTTTCTTCAGATTTCTTTAAGTTATTTTATTAATAGTTTACGGAACAATTGAGCCAGAAACAGAAAAATAAAGTAGAACAGTCATAGAGTATTCTGTCTTCTTTGAAAAATAACAATAAATGCCTTTTGAGATGTCACATGAAAAAACTAGAAATAATAATTAAAAAAAAATACAAAAAAAAAACTGAAAAAAGGATCAAAATTTAACCAGTATCTTCGCTATGACTTATATTACCTTTCATCAGTCACTTTGAAAGGGCAGGCCACAGTAAACATGTATATGGGGTCAGCTGAGATCATACAACCTGTAATTGCCCCATTAACTTTTCAGACAGCTGAATGGACTGGATAAAAGAGGCTGCAATTACTGCACTTGATGGGCCCCAATATGTAAACACCATGACCTCTGGGTGCGCTCTGCCTGCTCACAAGACTGCATCGACTGCACGGAGATGATTCTGCTATAACTTTAGTACTATGAAGTGAATAATGTAATACAAAATCTGCATGTGCAGAGCTGAACGACTGCTGAGAATCAGTCTTTCCTTAAAAATGTATTATGCTGTACAGATGTGTTGAAAGGCATGTCTATATTTCCACAGTTGAAGAATACAGGGAGCACTGTTCTTACATATGGCAGTGTTTACAATTCCCTTGTGACAAAAAAAAAAGCGTTAAACTCTGCGTAAGCACTCACTGAACCAGAGGTAAAACACAATACTACAATTCAAGAACGGTGTTGAGAAGAACATTAGTGACATTGTGAAGTCATCAACAGGGGCCATTGTTTTGGTGGGGTGGATATTTGTATCTTCATCATAACAGCTGGAGAAAAAACAGTGTTTTCTGCCCTGAGGCACTCTTCCATGCACAAAGACGATGTTGAAGGGCTCCTCTGTAGACAGACATGACTAAAGTATATTGCATACCCTGGGCGGCTGCTAGGCCAAGCTGTGTACTTCAGGGCTGCGCTGACGTCAAGCCAGAGGGAGAAAATAGAAGAAAAACAGGAACAAAAGGCTCTTATTTCCATGGCAGCAATGGCAGCACTTTTACAATGATGCTAGCTATATTGAGGTAACAGCCTCTGCTATGAATAGTCTGACTGCGTTCTATTCTTAGACTGGTAGGAGCTATATTTGAGCATGTCATTAACTGAAATGTTTTTTTTTTTACATAAGACATAAGCACTCATAGTCTGAGTTTTAGAACACATGAAACATAATACATTAATATTGTTAAGATATTTGCAGCATACAGATTGTAAGACATTTCCATATCTGTTACAACAGAAAATAATTTGTGAGTTTCAGAAATCTTTATGATTTCAATAAAACATAACCACACATCCCTTTTAAATAGACCATTATTGCCACCAATGTTTTTTCCCCATGCCTGGGATTGTAATAGATGCTGGGACACTGGTGTCCCCATCAGACTTCTTAAACAGTTTAAAGGGATAATTTGCCCAAAAATGAAAATTCTCTAATTATTTACTCTCCCTCATGCCATCCCAGATGTATATGACTTTCCTTCTTCTGCAGAACACAAATGAAGATTTTTAGAAGAATATCTCAGCTCTGTAAGTGAATGGGTGCCAAAATGTAGTCATGCAAATAACCACCAGCTGGTTTGGACCCACGGCAATCATATCGCTTCTTAAGACATGGATCTAACCACTGAAGTCATATTGATTTCTTTTATGCTGACTTTGTGATTTTGGAAGCTTCAGAGTTTGGCCACTTTACACTTGCACAGCGAATCAACAAACTAATGAGATGCTTGGTAAACTAACTTGGACCAGCATGAAAGATCAAGCTCATCCTTGTTTCTAAAAAAAAAAAAGTAAAGAGTTCAACATGATCACACGAGAGCTCCGGTACCCTAGGATAGGACATGTTATGCAGACTCAACCACAAGCGCCATCTCCAATCAGACAATTTTGCATTACAGTTTATTAAATATGCATTCATCTCCACTGGAAAGTACAGCTACACTGTACAGCTGATAACAACTTGCTTCTGTCGCCCCTCCATGGACATTACACCTGGAAAATGGAGCTCACACATGCTCATAAGCCTGACAACACTTACCTCTTTCAACACTGGGGGCAGTGTTTCACATTTCAGTAAGCACAGACCGATTTTTGCTAAAGAAAATTCAACCTACTGTTACGGATTTCACAGTGAGATTAGTCGGATGAATTTCCAGTCAGTATAAAGTCATTATAAATCATGACAGATTCAATCCTGCCATGTATCCCTATCTGGGTTCATGTTTGGCCATGTTGTTGACCTAACATGAAGTTGGAACAAAGTCACCAGCAGCTGAGTCACCCCTTTATTTCTGACACACTAATGAGCTCTTGTGTTCTGCTGAGCCAAAGTCAGAGGTCAAAGAATACAAGACCATCTCCTCACTGTGTTCATTATAACGTCCACTTTTGTGCAACAGTAAAAATCAGCCACATGATACAGAGGTTTAATGTCTATGAATTGTTTCAAGTAGTTTTTGTCTGAATGTCAAGATCTGTTTACTGTTCACTGATTTCTCAAAAGTTATCAGTATTATTTGAACAACACACTCAGGTAAGACAAATGGTAGGAGACGACAGAACTCTCAGAGGCATTCATTTATAAAGAGTAGTTGATTTTATACATAGTGTATTACACATAAAAAACGAGTTTGTATGTTTACACACCCTGAAGAAATCCTCATTGTGCATCCACCCACCCTTCTCCTTTACGCAATGGTACCCTGTTTTCAAGTGCTGGGCCAGTCTCATGGCAAAGAAACTCATGAGCATGACATAAGTGGCATTACAGCCCACATTTCCTGTTGTTGCCGCAGCATTTTTCCTTTTACGACACTAGAGACTAATGGTTCACACATATGGAAGAACCGAAAAAGAATAGCAACAAGCCACATACATGGATTGTTAAGACAGAGGTCACCAGATACATTTCCTTCTCTTTAAACAACACAGTCACATTTTATTCACAAGAAACAAAAGGTGCATTCACAATCATAACATGTGAATTAGAGCTGAATCCTATGTACTATATATCATCGGTTAGGTTAATTATTGTCTGTTTTGTGTATTAGCTAGAATGCTTATCATGCATTGGTGCTGTATTTTATGACTTTGTATTCTCTGTTATGCTGAGAGCAGACCATACCCTGATAAGATCACTCAGTGGTTCCTCTATTTCCTCTACCATGCATTTCAGTCTCAGATGCAGGAAACACCATATCTGTCTGACTGAAGGTTACCGTTGGTAACAGAGATTCATTCACTGGTCTATCTGTCCTTTATACTGAAGTTGGGAAAGGGGAACACATGTACTCCCTCCTGTTATTGATTGATTAGCAGAAGTTAAGTGCATGATGGAGCCAGTGGGAAGTCAGGCATGCACCCATTGGCTCTGAGCCTGTAATCTGACAGAACACACTTCACAAAAATAAAGCCACACACAAACCCCTGCAATAATAAATCTGAATGGAGTGGGCTACAAATGTGGAGAAGGGACCACTTATTATTAAGGTTTTGTTCACCCAAAAATAAAAATTCTGTTGTTATTTACTCACCTTCATTTCACTCCAAATCTGTTTGACTTTCGTTCACACAGATGTTGAAAATGTCTTTTTTGATACAACGAAAGTGAATGGGGATTGAGGCTGCCATTCCATAACCTTCCATCTAACATCTCCTTATGGAACAAAGAAAGTCACAGTTTGAACAACATTAGGGTGAGTAATGATGACAGAATATACATTTTTGGGTGAACTATCCTTTTAACAAAGAGAATGCCCAATGTAATTAGATTGAGAATGAATCAGTTTTAGTCAATGAGATCCTGCTCATCTTCAATTTGTGAAGATGTTCATCTACAGTTTGTGAAGATCAGCGCCATTGTTCATAGCAGTTCAGGAACTGATTAGACCTAAATGTTTGTCTTTTTAAGTTTTTCTTTTTAAGTTGCCTTGTCACTTCCACTAATAAGCGGATCTAACTTTTACGTTCTCAGAAATAGATCAGTCAACCAAACATCTCTAAAGCCACGTATTGTGCTCATATGTGAAAGTAATTATTAGGCTCCCGTTTCCTCTGCAGAAATCAATCAGTCTGGGGCAATCAGCACTGACAGAGAGAGACGACCGCTAATGCCAAACCTAATCCAGCTACAGGAATCAGGGTCGGAACAACAGTGGCACAAGTTTAGTTAATGTGTGTGAACTTCAGAAACAGTATTTTTTCATTTTGGTTTTGGCATTTTGTAGCCTATTTTCCAAATGATAATCAGTTAGAATGAAATAAAAGAACAGTTAATAGCATACTTTTTAAAGTGACAGTACTGTGGGTGATGTACCAGTTGCAGTGTTTCCAAATCTCACAAGATAAACAAGGCACCTGTTTTGGAAGGACAAGCTCAAAAAAAGGAACTTGCATCACCAAACTGCAAAAAGTCAAGTCATATTTATCAGTAGAGCTTTTCACAGCACACATCATGTTTAACAAGCCTCATTATATTTATTATTAAAATAAATGTATTTATTTATTTAAAATAAGCAATTACATTTTTTCCCATGTAGGGAAATTTTCAGGATAGAAATCATAAAAAGCACTGTATACAGTAGCCTATATAAAGTAACATAAGTATTCTTAATATTCAATATTTACCAAAAAATATTTTGAATATTTCAAATATTCATTTGACCAACAAAAATCAATTCATAGTCTAAATCTCTCCCCTGCATGCACGCACAGACTATATGGGTACGTTTGGACTAAATGTCACCCTTTGCAGGCCAATTTGGGCTAATTTGTATTTTTTTAACATTGTTTTTTTTAAACCAGCAACATCCTTCAGAATCAATCAATCAATCAATCAGGGCGCATGCTTGTGTTCTACTAAAAAGAGAGAAGCCTGATTTTTTTCAGGTAAGAGGAGTTGTAATTCCGAAAATGTATTGTTTTAAACCCTTTGGACATTGCTTTCATGAAAAAATTATCGGAAAAACATTACCATTCAAAAATAATGTTTTCACTCCGGAACAATTGTATGTTTCTGCCAAAAAAATTTAATAAAAATAAATAGTTTTTGGCTTATGTCTGTTTCTTGAACTGTTTTTTGTCCCTATTCAAAACACATGGTCAACTGTGTACAGGAGTTGTAAAAAATGACATAAAAGATTTTAACCTTCATACGTGTGGTATAAGTGCCAGACTTTATAAATACATCATACATCTTTAGTGTATGATAAGATCAGGATCATAGCTTATGATTACTTCATGGTAATGGAGATGGGGTCTAAAAACAAATATTTTATTACTTTATTTTATTATTTTAGTACTGTACATTGCTTGCACCACATGTTCAGGGTTAAATTAATATTGCTACTTATTTGTTGCTTGTTTATTAGTAGAAAACTACTGAGTATATTAGTAAGTAATTTTATGGCTTATCTATGGACAGCATTTACAGCATGCTGTCAATTTTCGCATGAAATAATTATCTTTCGTCAGTTTGTAAAAAAAGAACATGCAATACATTTACAGTGGTACACTTACAATAGAAGCCAGTGAAATATTCCAGGTGATTTCTAACAGAAAATTGTAAAATACCCAGAATTTTCCTTTAAGTCAAGCATGCTGCTCACTCAGGTTACCTTTCAAAATACCTGCAAGTACAACATTGCTTAGTGTTAAAACAATTCTGTAGGCTAATATAAATAGCTTATTTGAACTGCAGTCTCTTTTGTGCTTGTCCTTTTTTTATCACTTTGTTGTGTTCCAGTAATTTCATTATTTTGCTGTAAGCAGACCTATTTTCTTCTTCCTTATCTTCTTTAAGCACTGAGGTCAAAGGCCACCTGATCACTTTAGGTCATCAAAGGTCATCTCATTCATTGCCTCTCTAAAAGTCTGAGTGAGCAGGTAATTTTAACAGTGCTTTCTCAGGGTAGACAAAACAAGAGGGTGGCTTAACTTTCACTTCCTGCTGTTGAGTTGCTCTGAATCGCCTTTAAACTAACCGGAAGTGCAAGGGTCAGTATTTTAGAAGGAAAACACACACACACACACACACACACACACACACACACAGTCAGACAGACTGATGTAATGATAAACAAAAACATAAGCACATTACCGGAACAAATATATGCACCTCATCACATGCGTACACGTAAAAGTATAAGCAAATAATCCCCTCAGTAAAACTGTAAAATAGGATGACTTTGTCTCACACTAATTTCCTTCAACATTGTAATTTACAATATATTATATACTTAGATTGTTTGATGAAAGTACAAAAAACACTTACAGGATAGATGTTACATGTTCTTTTTTGCAACAGCCTGACTTTTCAATAATCATAGTGGTCCTCCAATCTAAATATCCAATGTTTTCCACTGTCTTTACTTATACGTTATAGCTAAAACTTTAACTTAAGATGAGAATATGTGGCAAAGCATATTTACAGTGTTCACAGCAGGCAGTCTCCCTGCCTAATTGGCTCAGAGCCAGGCGTCTGTGTGTATTGGTGTCTGGGATGTTCCTGGGATGTTGCATGATCCACAACATTTACAGCCCTGATTATGCAGTCATCACAGTGGATCAACAAACCTTCATCGGCCCCAGCTAACTGTCTAAGTCTGGGAGACTCTAACTAACTGTCTGGCTATGCAGGTAGTTTTTGCACCCAAGAGACAAATTGGGCAAACAGGGTAATAATAATAAAAATCGGAGTCTGTTCTGTCTGTTCTTTCTGTGTATGTGTCTGTCTTAAATACAGACACACATGCATAAGAATTGCATCGTGTTCTACTATGCAATTTCACTGACATGTGACACAACACAAAATATTCCCTTTGAAGATGCCAGAGATTGTGACAAACCATGAAAAAAAATTGTACAGCTTGAGGACTGAGTATTAAATTATCTCACTGTGGACTGATTGTTCTCTCATATGGAAAGGGCAGAATAGTTTCTCAAAGATCTCACTCTCAGATTTATGGAACATGGGTCTTCCCGTAACTCCAAAGACTAGCAGAAAACAGGGTTACAGCTAAATCAATAATCCAAATAACCAAATGTATTTATATAGCACATTTAAAAACAACCATGGTTGACCAAAGTGCTGTACAGTGGTATCACAGGCAAGACAGTATAACAGAATTAAAACATAGGTAATAGGGCAATTTCACAGCTTAACCATGATTTTAAGGTAAATTAAATGCTAATGAATATAAGAAAGTTTTAAGAAACGATTCAAAAACAGATAGAGAGGAGGTGGTCCTGAAGTAAACTGGTAAGCTCTTCCACAGTTTGGGGCCAGTGATACAAAAAGCACGATCACCTCTATGCTTCATCTTGGATCTAGGAACAGACAGAAGTCTACGACCTCCGGACCTGAGTGATCTGGTTGGGTTATGTGGACGAACCAAATCAAAGCGATAACGGGGTGCCAGACTGTTTAAGGTTTTATCGACAAATTTTAAAATCTTAAAATCAATTTGAAATCTGCAACCAGTGCAAAGAGATCAGGATGGGAGTGATGTGTTCACATGTACGACTGCCAGTTAAAAGTCATGCAGCAGCATTTTGGACCATCTGCAGGCAGGATAGAGCTGATTGATGCAGGCCAGAGTACAGAGAATTACAGTAATTCAAGCGCGATGAAATAAAGGCATGGATCACAATTTCAAAAGTTTTCCTGGATAGGAAAGGTTTTGTTTTAGCTATGCGAAATAGGTGGAAAAACTTGATCTATGCACTTATTTAATTTGTTTGTCGAACTTTAGGTTACTATCAAAGAAAAAGCTTAGGTTCTTAGTGTGAGAAGGGAGATGGGTAGTGAGAATACCTAAGTTAATTTAGTTCACTGTTTCAAGCACATTTGATCCAAACAGGATCATTTCTGTTTTATTCTCATTTATTATCATCTAAATCCTGTAGCACTTGCCATAGATGTGACTGTCTTGTTGCGCTGATCCCACAAAAGCTCAATGGGGTTAAGATCCATAACACTCTTTTCCAATTATCTGTTATCCAATGTTTGTGTTTCTTTGTCCACTCTAACTTTTTCTTTTTGTTTTTCTGTTTCAAAAGTGGCTTTTTCTTTGCAATTCTTCCCATAAGGCTGCACCCCTGAGTCTTCTCTTTACTAGTGTACATGAAACTGGTGTTGAGCAGGTAGAATTCAATGAAGCTGTCAGCTGAGGACATGTAAATCATTTATTTCTCAAACTAGAGTCTCTGATGTACTTATCCTCTTGTTTGGTTGTACATCTGACCTTCCACATCTCTTTCTGTCCTTGTTAGAGTCAGTTGTCCTTTGGCTTTGAAGACTGTAGTGTACACCTTTGTATGAAATCTTCAAGCATTGTATAGCCTTATAGAGAAAGCTGTTTCTTTCATTTTTGACCTAATATTGACCTTAAGACATGCCAATCTATTGCATACTGTGGCAACTCAAAAACAAAGACAATGTTAAGCTTCATTTAACGAACCAAACAGGTTTCAACTGTGTTTGATATAACGGCAAGTGATTTTCTAACACCAAATTAGCAATTTATCATGATTACTCAAGGATAAGGTGTTGGAGTAATGGCTGCTGGACATGGGGCCTGTCTATATTTGATAAAAAATTACTTTTTCAAATAGTGATGGTGCTGTATTTTACATCAGTAATGTCCTGACAAAACATTGTGATCAGTTGAATGCCACTTTGGTGAATTAAAGTACCAATTTCCTTCCGAAACAGCAAAATCTGTACATTATTTAAAACTTTTGGCAATCAGTGTACATATACATAGACAAATAATGACTACGTATTATTTTATTATTTATAATTTTAATAAAATAACAATAAATAAATATATAAATAGGAAAGAATGCATAGCCTAATTTGAACATATGCATTCTTTTACACACACGCACACATATGCACACACATTATTATTATGTTTTTTACATTTAAAGTTTTATACATTAATATTAGTTATTACATTATTACATAGTGTTAACATTAGTATTTTGATAACCAAATTTAACGAGTGCTGTAAAAATGTTAATTGTTTATTCATGACATCTAATGCATTAATTTATGATAATGAAAAGAACCTTATTGTAAAGTAACAATAATTTTGTGAAAACCTAACATGTCACACTTCATTGTATAATCAAAGTGGGATATGCACCCTACTTATCAATTTATTGAGAAGTTACTCATATTGCAACTTAAATACAAGTCATGGGATTCTCCAAATGTAGAAAACTTCTGCAGTGAGGCACTGAAACTTTTTTCAAGTAAATGTCGCAAATGTTATGTCACTGATTAGTTTGCAAGCCAACAGGAAGTGGGCTTTGCATGCTGAGCTGAAAAAGTTCTAGATAAACTGTGACAATGCATGGAAAGAGGGAAGTGGATCTTTTCATTTATTTTGTACAAGAGGTTAATCCTTTACTGAACACAGCTGGCTGGGGGAGACAAAAACTGGCTCAGCATGGGGGTAAAAGGCTCCACCAGAGACTACAAACAACTTTGCTTCATTGCTCAAAGGTGCACAAATCAAGGTTAAAAACATTTTGGTTTAATTCAGCAGTTACAGCAAACGGCACCAAGCTACACCTCAAATGGTTTATTTTATACCACTACCCAAATTATACACTTAAATGCAGCATGGAAAGATGCATTTACAGGTTAGAAATACTCTGAAATAACTATTACTTGTTAAGAATCCGGTTACAAAGAGGAAACCTCAGGTCTGAATTCCACACCACGTTGTCAGTGACACACACCGTGGGTTGCATTCCAAACATTCCACATTCCAAAGGTCACTCTGGGAGACCTTATACAGTACTGACTACTCCCTGAACATACTCAGGAGTTAACTGTGTGATATGTAACAATACAAGCTATTTTGTTTCCAGAAGTTTGTGCACTGTATGCATTCTTGTCATTTATTAGATGACTTTCACCAGGCTAATTGCATAAATGCATGAGTTTAGATGTCTATATTTAATTCATTCCAAAGGCACCTAAGCCTCTTTATTTGTCATTTGGCTCTTTTGCCAAGGTGTGTTAAGATAGCAAATCTGCCTCTCAAGCAACCTTAGGCCTGTTTCTCACATCTTGCATATCTGCTGCATAACAGAACTGTGGCTCTGTAAAGAAAATAAATTGATTTCTGGGTTACCACATTGAAGGAATATCCAGGTTCAATACAATTTAATCAATGTTCCAACTTTTCTTTGAACAAAGCACAAATCTGGGTTAGAGGCACTTAGAGTGAAACTCAATGGGGCCAGTCCGTATTAAAATACTCACTGTTTTAAAAGTATAGCCACGAGACGTAAACAACATGCGTGTTAACATGATTTTAGTGTGATAAAATAGCTTACTAAACTTTTCTGTGTAATATGCAATTCTACAACTTCGTTGCCATGACAACGTTACACATAAACACTTGAATCCCACAAAACAACCATTTAAACAACATTACAGCTCAAATAATAAATAATAATAAATTTTTAACAGAGGAATTAGTGCAAGTACTTTTGTAAAATTATAAACTGTATGTTTCTGCGTGTTAATCCTCAAGAAATTGGCCCCGTTCCTTTTATTGTAAATGCCCCATTGTAACCTCGATTTTTGCTTTTTTTGTAATCGGCATCATGCCACACATGCTGTTGATGAGCTTAACCTGTATTAAACCCGCAGTATTTGCAATGTAAGTAATTCCTTTAATAATGGCCACCAACAATGGTTATTGGGAGTGGGCTATTGAGAAGTATTAATAAAACTGTCATGAAATCTCGTTTTATATTTGCAGGGGGAAGTGATTTACATGAAAACCAAACCCCAAAGTGCAGGAAATAAACCAAGCATTCACGTCTGTTTTGCTTACTTGTGTAAGGTATGTTTCAGGAAATGTGGAAATGTAATCTGTTAATTCAGGTGCTGAAATGAATGTGCATCACTTACTTGTAGCAGACGCAAAATATATGAAACAGGCTTTACAAGAGCTGCAGTAAATTATTGTACTTAAGAACAACTTGTTTTTGCATTAATCAATTAATAGTGGCTTATTACTAACAAAGTGATGATCACTTACAAACACAAGCTAACATTGAAGACAAAATAGATATCCAAATAAACAGACACATACACAGCCTTTAAGAAGACTTCCAAAGTTCAGTGTAAAGGCTGCAGTTCGCTTGGAATAGTTCATCCAAAAAAAGAATTAACCTAAAAATGTTTCACTCACTGTAACAAGTTTGTAAGTTTGGGAAAGAATATTATTTACACACACTAGATGCAACTGAAACAAAAATAACACTTTAACACTTTAACACTTTATTCAAAAATAACGTATAACTGCTACTTTTCAGCCAAAAATGAGCCATGGCCAACTGATCGAGCAGTTCATCAATAGGCATTGGATACGTGTCATATTTAGACACTGCATTGACCTTTCTATAATCCACACAGAACTGGACAGAGCTGTCACTTTTTGTAACCAGCACCACTGTGCTGGCTCAGTCACTGTGGAATTCTTCTATTACCCCCATATCGAGCATGGCCTTTAATTCTTCCCGAACCGCTTTTTTTTGTGCTTGGGTAACCGGTAGGGACAACTGTGTACCACTACCTCTGGGTTTGTTTTTATATGGTGTTCTCTTTGAAACCGGGCCACGTCCATAACTTGTGATGGTGAGAGGTGGTCTCCGCAAGTGACCAAGGTGTCTCAATTGGCTTTTAAGTTCACCTCCGGCCCAAGCTCCTCCCTCTCTGGAACCACCATCGCCAAAGACATGGGTACCGCCTCCCTCCATGGTTTTAAGAGGTTGAGGTGGTAATTTTGCCATGCTCTGCCCCTATCCAATCATTTAACTTCATAATCGACTTCCCCGACTTGCCTTGTGACCTCCATGGGCCCATGCCAGTTTGCAAGTCATTTAGAGCTTGATATGGTTAATAATACAAGGACTTTATCTCCCTGTGTAAATTCCCGTAGTCAATCTCCCCTGTAATAAGCCAGGACTGACGTTCTTGAGCCTGTAGCAAATTCTCCTGTGATATCTGCCCCAATGTGTGGAGTTTTGCTCTCAGGTCAAGCATGTATGGAATTTCGTTTTTGCTGTTTGAAGGTCCCTCCTCCCAATTTTCCCTCATGACGTCTAAGACACACGAGGCTTATGCCCATACAATGATTATAATGGAGAGAACTCCGTGAAGGCTTGCGGGACCTCTCAAACTGCATATAACAGGGGTTCAAGACACTTATGCCAATTCCCACATCTTCGTGCACAAACTTTCAAATAATGTTTTTCAGGGTTTGATTAAACCGTTCGACCAAGCATCCATTTGCGGGTGATGCACGCTTTTCTGAATCGATTTAAACCCAATAATTTGTACAGCTTGTGTAGTGTATGTGACACGAAAGTAGTGCTTGATCAGTGAGGATTTCCAACTCTCACTGCAATGACAAACAGCTGTTAAAGACAATAATTGCCAAGTGATGATTCTTACCGTTCTCAACTCCTGATCTCGCTCTTCATTCACAAGCTGACACTCAACTACATCCCCACCACCACACTCACAATCATGTTATGTTAAATCGTTATGACTTTCTTACATTAAAAAAAAAATATGTTAGGAATCATTTAAGGCTCAGTCAGCATTCACTTTCATTTTGTCCATTCAATGAAAGTGAATGCTTACTGAGGTTAACATCTCTACAGAATATCTTCTTTCATTTCTAATTTTGTGTTCCACCGAAGAAAGAAAGCCTTAGGGGGTTAGAACAGCAAAAGGGTGAGCAAATAATGACAGGAATTACATTTTTTGGATGAACTATCCCTTTAACAGAATCAGTGTTTTGAAAAGTGTGCCTGAAAGAACAGTACAACAAAGTAGAAAATAAAGGTATTTGGTCGATTAGTTTAAGGCTTGTGCATTCTTACAATTCTTTATGCATTTGCATTGATGCGGTTAGAAAAAGGTATGTTTCTAGACACATGCCGTTGCATGTTTTACTGAAGACTAATTACTCACTGTTCTCCATATATGGGATTATTTCTCACAGGAACTTCCTGGTATTTCATTTGCTATGCAAATCATTTACAATCCTGATGGGCATTCTTTACCTGTGAACTGTATCTGTTTCGGGATGTGTTGTAAAGCTGTCAAGAGATTCAGAAGAACTACCTTGTAAGCCTGTTCATTTTAGACCGTACATATTGGAGTGAACACGTTTCCTTATTTAAATCTGTTTCCTTATTTATTAATTTCAGATGTTATGAAGATACCCTTTGAGGGCAGCTAGATTACAGTGCAAATTAGTGTTGATTATTGGATGGGAAGAAGACACATGCATGACTCAGTAGGGGAATGAGTTCTCATTATCTGAAACTCTCCTGATCTGCAATGAGAATATTTATGGAACATGTTTACTTATGTAACCTCCACGTGTAACAGCTGAGGGTGCTACAGTAGCATGATCTGGTAATAATGGTGGAAATTCACAGTCCAAAAATTGTATCTTTGCTTATATTAGCACAAAAACACATAATGACCCAAAGTCCCACAACCCTCAGAGATGGTTAGCATGGCCCAGAGGTAAATTAGATTGCTGAAGGTTGCTCTTTCATGACTAAAAATGGAGTAATATGATTTAGTATCAGCTTTGTCTTTAGGTTTTGACTTGAGCTATAAAATTGAATGTTGATAGTCCATATAATTTGGTCTTGAAAGAAGTTCAAATTTAAATTTCAGAATTTTTACTAGTATCTTGCCAAATCTGAGCACAATTTGTGACATTATTAAGCACATGTACATGCATGTCCTTCCACCAATTAAATATGTGATTATAGAAATGCCTTAAATGGCTTTCCTTGGTCAGGGCAAGGTCATTAACGGTTTAAAAACTATTGATAGATTTTTGCCCATTATCCCAATTTTACGTTGTAGGTAAACCTTGCCTACCATCTTATCCAATGTGTGCACATGCCTGTTTATGTTTTGACATCAAAAGCATAGAACAACCTGATGATTTCTTAAGTCTTATGTAAATGCGGCTTTCTTGTGTTGTTGTTTTTTTTAAAAAGTTTTTTATTTATTTATTTATTTATTTATCAACGTATTGGTGAGCATGTAAATGCATTCTCTTCTTAAACTCTAGGTAGACACCTATGCGATTATTAAGATCCTTTTCGTAGGATAAATAGCTGTGTGTCATGAGATTTAAGCAAAAGACTTCCTGTCACAGTGGGAACCCTATTGCTCCAGTGGTCTCCGAGCTCCCTTCAGCAGAATCCTCTATCTCCCCAGCCTTGGTGATCCTGGAGAATCCCTTAGAGCCTCACATGGCTCCACCCTTCGAGCCTTTCCTGGCTCCACCTTCTGAGTCTCCCACAGCTGTGCTCATGGCCATCTGGAAGAGGAAAAGAAGGGGTCCTACTCCCCAGTCACTGTCAGTATTCACGGCCACAAAGGACGTTCCCATATCACTGCCCATGCTCCCGCCCACAGAGGTCATTCCTCAGTCACAGCCAGTGCTCATGACCACGGAGGTTGTTGCCCAGTCACTGCCAGTGCCCATGACCATGGAGGCTGTTTCCCAGGCACTGCCAGCACTCCCGGCCACTGAGGCCATTTCCCAGTCACTGCCAGCTCTCCTTACCATGGTAAATCTGCCCTCATAGTCTTCCACGGCTCCACACTCAGAGTCTTCCACAGCTCCACCCTCACAGAGACTCCTCACTCAGCGGTCACATCCACTCTCCCAGAGATTCCTTACCCAGCGGTCACGTCCGCACTCCCAGAGATTCCTTCCCCAGCGGATCCATTCTTCCCCAGCACATCCATTCTTCCTGTGATTCCTCTTCCAGCAGCTCTGCCCATTCCTTTTGAGACTCCTCATCCAATGGCTCCACCTGTCCACCTACAACTCCTCCTCCTGAGTATCAATTACCTGATTGCACTGTGGCTCCGACAGCTCCACCTTCGAACCCTCATCCTGGAACTCAATTTCCTGCTTCACCTGCGGCTCTGCCCGAACCAACTGTAGCCCCTTGACCCTGTCCCTACCTGGTGGCTGCCTCCCAGACTCCTGAACCTGTCCTGGCCCTGTGGCTGCCTCCCTGGCCACATGACCCTGTCTTGGCCCTGTGGCTGCCTCCCAGGCCTCCTGACACAGACCCTTCCCTGTGGCCACCTCTAAGGCCTCCTGACCCTTTCCCAGCCCTGTGGCAACCTCCCAGGCCTCCTGACCCAGTTTTCACCCCTGTGGTCACCTCCCTGGCCTCCTGATTTTCCGCAAACTCGTCTTTGGCCTCTTAATCATCCTTTGGATCCTTCCTGTCTGCTTGTCCCTGTCTGCCTTCCCAATCATCTTTGTGCGCAAGGAGTTGTCCCTTTGGGGGATGGGGGTTCTGTCACAGTGTGAACCCTTTGTCATCATCATCATCCGTTGTCATCGTCCTTATGTTTGCAAATACTTTTATGTTGACATTCTCAGTGGACTCTTATTTTGAAATTTCTGGCTTCCTGGTTTCCTTCCTCATTGTTTTCAGCTGTGTCTAGTTTATCCCATTAATCCGTGTGTAGTTATACCCTTATGTTTCTCTTGTTTCTTGTTGGTTCTTGTTTGTATGGTTGTGAGTTCACGAGTTACCTACTGCAGTTACGTTTGGTTTCCTTTATCTCAAGTGTTTTATTTTTCATCTTCTGAGTAGCATAAATAAATAATTTCTGCGTTTGGATCCACAATCTCTCGTTTCGTCCTTCCCATCAGTGTGACACTCCCTTTGCAATCCTTTGTAATTACATTTTTACTAGTAATATTTCAATAAGAGAGTGCAACAATATATTTTCTACTACTGAACATTCCAATTACAGAGCTCTATTATTGCTTTTTTTATAGTAAAAATTAAATTACAGAGCTCTGTAATTGGAATTCTTACTAGTAAAAATGCAATTATGACAAATAACACTGTCCATAAATTGTGCCATTTAACAGATCTTTTGCCCATAGGAGCACATTTATAATCCAATTAAGACCATGTTGACCACAATCAAGGTAAAGTACAGTAAAGCAAGTTGTTATAAGTATAGGAGAAAATCTGTATATAAGGGAGAAAATCAGTTTTGCAGGGGAGGATCAGAGGTGGGTAGTAACTCGTTACATTTACTTGGAAAATTTTACTTTTAGAGTAGGTTTAAAAGTGGATACTTTTTACTCTCACTCAAGTAAATTTGACTTCTTTACAATGTGTGTGCGATGAGACACTCCCACTTGAGTGATGAGATTGTTACTCAAGTCATCAGTGCAACAGTATCAAACTCTTCAAGCGAAACACTCTGTGCTCCACACAGTGAAAAAAGAATAGTTTCGTCATGCAATGCCTTATTTTAACACCAAGACAAGCTGATATTTCAAGATTAAAGTCACAGCTCCAACTTAAGGCATTACGCTGAGGTAAGTTTTGGCTCTAGTTCTAACACGTGTAATGAGATGGTCATTTTCAGGGTGATTCTGTAACTGGGCTCTTATAACATCAGTTTTTAAGTGTACATTTTTAAATCAGTGCAGCAATATATCAGTGTGCTTTGTCCCGCATGTCATAAGTATTATTTATGCATTAACTCCGTGCCCTCGTGGGGGTACTGAAAACTATCGCAGCTACTTCAGGCGGATTAACTGTATAAATCTATGTAAACATCCAAGTTAATCACTGCCATTCGCGTGATCGACAACTGGAGTGCAAACAGACAGCATTTCTGCGCGTGCACAGCGATGTGCACGGGGTGTGCACGTGTGATGTGCACAAGGCAATCGTCGCAACTAGAGTGGCTGTGTTCGCAATCATTCACTCATTCACTATTTTCTATATAGTAAATGGCAGTTAGTGCACTACATCTCAGTAGTAAGTGAACGAAATGAGTGAATTCGGACATGTGTGTTGGAGATCTGCGGCTGGTGCAGAAACGTCACATATGAAATTTTAAAATACTTGGGCCTTATTTGTTATTCTTATTAAATAATATATTAATACATTAAATCTTCATTCTGTTTGTCATTTTTAATATATACTGTGTGTTAATATAAAGAGTAAACACATTTGATCAAATAAAGATTACATTTTAAAATGTATCTGTATGTTTTGCCTCTCTATATGTTATAATGTTATTTTAATCAAGTAATTCTACATTCAGCATGAAATAAAACATTTCAGGTGTGAAGGAAGCAGTAAACTCCTAGTCTTCCCTGTGGCGGATTGTGGGAAATTAACCGTCATCGAGTGTACTTGAAATGTACACTTAAAATGATAGTGCATTGTGGGTAAGAATAAGTGAACAAAAGTAGGGAATGAGTGGTTCACTCAGAATTCAGACACTCCTACAATATAGCGAAAACTCGAAATAGTGCACTATATAGTAGATAGGGGGTGGTTTCAGACACAGTGAGTGTTCCATGACCGGAGTTTGAGCCCTACGTAGGCTGCATTCTCTGCATTTAGAGAGCGGTGGTACTGCAGTACAGAACTAACGATCTAAATACTTACGACACTGAAAACTGTAACTACACTGAAATAAGAATCCACGCAGGACTTTAAAAGCTATGAAATAGCAAAAGTAGGCATTATATTTCAGCATTACATATAATGTCCTTGTGGGACATTTTCACTGAAATAATTAATAGAAATGTTTTCAAACCAGATCTTACAAGAGCCCTTAAAGAGATAGTTCACCCAAAATTATGATTCTCATTATTTACTCACCCTCATGCAACCCCAGATGTGTATGACTTTCTTTCTTTTGCTGAATGTAAATAAAGATTTTTAGAAGAATTTCTTAGCTCTGTAGGTCCATACAATGCAAGAGAATGGGTGCCAACCAGAGTATGTGAGTGGAGCGGAAGCAGAGCGTGCAGTGTAGCGGCATGATTTTGCCTTGAGTGAGGAGAGGGTTTTTAAAAAATTGGTGCGTCATTGTTTTCTCTCACTCCAAGGGTGCTCCACTAACGCTCCATCATGGGAAAAAAACCCGTTAACGGACCTTAATGCAATAATTCACCATGTGTTAAGCAGTGTTAAACACTATTGGTATGAAGGAAAGATGGAATTTCTGATATAACCAGAAAGAATGTGATTAAAAAAAAAATACTAATTTAAAATCTTGCAGCACTTGGTAATGTTCGACCTCCAGCGCAAAGTTTACTTTCGCTTTCTGTTTTCACGCTCCCTATTATTGAGTTAAGCTTGCGGTAAAGCTTGACTTAACTACATGCTTGTGTCTTGTCTCTTTATTCTTGCATCAACTTCCGTTTATTGAAAATTAGTGATGGGATGGCGAAGGAGAACACGAGAGGGGAGGTGATTGCCACGATCAAAGGTTTATTGTGAAATCTTAAATGACGTGTCCAGAAAACACAATGATAATCCATTCATATGTGGAGAGAAAATCTAAACGTCATCAAAACATACATCTATATCTCTCCCCTATTAAATATTTTGAATAATCATATCATCATTCTAATCTAATGCATCACAATCTTAATTGTAGTCTATTATGTAGTCTATTAAATAGAAATTAACTTTTAATGACGCTAAACACCAGTTTTGACAGTCTTATCTATAGTTTTGATTAAAAAAAGTGTAGAAAATTCTGAGAATGTATTTATTTATTTTTTTGTTCACAGAATTATAGGGTAAGGTTAATTAAAAGAAGTGCAATAATAGAAAATAATAGGCAATAATTAGGCAATAATACATAGACCTTATAATGTTTTTTTTTGTTTGTTTTTTTTTGGTAATTTATTAATTTTGTTAATTTGATGTTTTGTTTTTGTTCTTGTAATATATATATTTTTTTTTCATTTGGTAATTGATATTTTTAATTTAATGTTTTTTTTGGTTTTGTTTTGTTTTATTGCATCTAGAAATTTATTTAATTGATCAAACCCAGAGAATGCTGCCGATATGTTTCAAAGCTATAATAATTATTACATTTTGGCCTACAGAGCTAAAATATTCTTCTAAAAATCTTAATCTGTGTTCTGCAGAAGAAAGTCAAACACATCTGGTATGGCATGAAGGTGAGTAAATGATGAGAGAATTTTCATTTTTGGATAAACTATCTCTTTAAAGTGATAGCTCAGCCATAATTTAATATTCTGTCATCATTTCACTACCCTCATGTTGTTCCAAACCAGTGTGAGGATTTGTATTGTGTGGAACACAAACTATGTTATACAGAATGTTAGGGACTGACAGTCTCAGTTACCAATCACTTTCAAAATATATATATATAAAAGCAAAAAACATTCACTGAAAGTAAATAGTAACGCAGGCAAACATTCAGTCTAAAATCTCCTTATTGTGTTGCATGGAAGAAAGAAAGTCATACGGGTTTGGAACAACATGTTGGGGAATGATGACAGAATTCCCATTAATAATAATAATAATTCTGTAGTACATGTTCAATGTGTATTAAGTAATGGAATATTGGGAAGTTAACATCTATTATGTAATTTGTGAAAGTAATTAGTTACATTACTCAACTAGTTAGTACTCACTACTTGAGTACTCTTTTAATTGGATACTTTCTTACTCTTACTCAAGTAATTATTTATGTTAGTAATTTTACTTCTACTTGAGTAATTATGTTTTTGAAGTAACTGAGTACAGTTTTTCGCTACTCTACCCACCTCTGGGGAGAATGTGCCCACATGCCATCCAATCAATCTGCGTGTGTGAAACACAGCTGATGGCAAGTTTAACTTGTGTGGAAACAGAGAGCAAATATAAATTCCAAAGATTTTTGTTCCAACTCCTACCTTTGCCCTTCCTTTACAGTGGTTAAAGCCGTAACAATGTAGAGGATAGCAGTCGTTCTTGATGAGCTGCGGCAGAACAGCAATGGTTGCCAAGAGTGCATTATTGTCATGAGACTAAATGGATTTAATTGGGAGTGTCAAAACTTACAATGTAAAATATTCATAACACGTCTTTCAGAAGAAACTGTAGGCGGAAGTAGAATGTGGCATGACAGCAATATAATCATGTAACATATTATCTCTCCTTCCCTCTCTGCCTTTCCTCCCACCCCAAGTTTGTGGGGGGCAGTTAACAAGCTCTGGGAAGGTCTACTTTGATCAACTGATAGGTCAATAACATTGTGTACTGTGGAAGCCTGATTAGGTCATGCAAGGCCATTCCAACTCCTGCCAGTGATAAAATCATGCAAAAGTCTCAGATGTGCTTGATAAACTGATTTAGGCATGCTGTCCAACTGTACTCTTATCCTTCTATTTTGAGCAGGCACTCATACATACTGTATATTCTGTTTGTTGTAATCATGAATCATCAACACTCTTTATACTGATGATACACATGGTAACCTTGTGAGTAATGTTGCCTTGCAACATTGTGGAACATTGGCAGTGAAAGAAACAGGATCTTCAGTCTGCAACTAAGTGTTATTATTGCCTTTACATCTTTTGGCTTTACAAAAATGTCCATATGAAAGCAGGTAATTTAATTTTGCTGCATTAATAATATAACATTTTCTCACACAGTTTAAATGGGTTTTTAAAGAAAAGCATGTACATTTACAGGGTATGTGGGGTTCCTTGGCATCAAAAAGCAACAGGTATGGCACAACTGTGCTCAAATTCATAGAAAAGGAAATCAAACTATTTTATAATCCACATTTGGCTGGAAAATCTAAATAGTTTGGTAGCGCACTCTATGTTCTTGTTATATTCAACAAAAAATTGTTTGATAAATTATGAACTGTCAGTGAAGTTATGCAATCCCCTGCTTGTCTGAAGCTTAGTTTTGGTCAAACACTCCAAGAGGCAATTCTTCCAGCATCTGCAGCGCACTAGTTTTAATAAACAAATGCAAGCATACATGCACTTGCACATGCTCATGGATCAGTCCTAATCCCTTAAGACATTAAGTATTGCTGTGCAACTTTGGGTTAATGATACTGACTCAGTCCAAGCAAAACCAACACCTTTGCAGCGTGCAAAACAACAACAACTGACAGAGTGGCCACTGTCATTTTTCAACTACGAAAACACTGTCTGTCCCCCATAATACCCCTTGTATTTTCCACCCCACCCTGCTGCATGTTTGGACTTCAAGCTTTTAAATACAGATCAAGACAATAAAGCTGAAACATGAAACAAAAGTCAAATGCAGTGATACACATTTTCTCTTTCTCTCCTGTTTCTCATCTGCACACACACACTTTATAATCTCCATGTACTTTTCTGAGCTATGTTGTCTACTACTGAAAAGAGCAGTAGAGCCGTGTATACGCCCTACCCAGCACTTTATTCTAATGTGTATTTGACACACACTCGGACTCCACACCCTCCATACTCACATGTCAGGGCAGAATATGAGAATATCACCACACTCTCTCACGTGCTGCTCCAGGTTGTTTACCATCTGCCGGCTGCTGGGTGGCTAATTCGTTCCATATATATATATATATATATAAAGCACCTGATACTCAGACAGACTTTTCCAATTTCACTTTTGCACTGTTGATCCTCTTTTATCTCCTCTTTGTGTACAGTAGAAAAGTAAAAACACTACCTTCAGGATCTAGTGCCCAAAAGTGCAGATTTGCATGTCTGTCATATTATGAATATTTGAGCAAGTCTAAAACTCAGTGGTAACACTTTACAATAAGGTTGTGTTCTTTAACATTCTTTTTTAAATGCATCAGGTATCATGTACTAACAAACAATATATTTTTACAGTATTTTCATCCTGGTTCATGTTAAATTATAAACATACTATTGTAAGTTATGTAATATTATAAGTTTATATTGCATTAATGTTAGCACATACTTGCATTAGTATGCAGAAAGTTAATTGCAAGTTTATAATGCATTAACTGTTGCTAACACATACAACTTTTAAAGTTAAAAATTCATAAGTAAATTTAAAAATAATAGTAAACAAGATGAATATATGCTGCACAATAATTATTCATTGTTAGTTCTTGTTAACTATGGTGTTAACTCATTTTAACATATAAAACTCTATTGTAAGTGTATTGTAAATCAAAAATCAGTAGCATTAAATACTGTGGGAGCTAATCTATTCCAAAAGGTTGATTCTGTTGAGATGAATAGCATGTGCCCTTAATGCATTTGCAACTGCATGGTTTAGGTACAAAATACCACAAATCATGCTTCCTATATTGTCTCTCAAAATTCTTGCAGTGTAACTACAAAAACACATGGCTCATATATAACATTACTGCAGTGACATAATGGAAAGTGTACTTTTAAGGAATAGGGTGACCTTTGATCAGGACATGCAATATTACAGTGGTTGTCCCTCACTGCTTACGAGACATGGGACACACTTTCCCAAAAGCTGCATGACATATTTAATCATTTTTTTAGGTAATGGCCAGTGTATTTTCATGCCCTTTGTCTGTTTTCATAAAACGTACTGTTACCATTTCCTGGTCAAGAAATTGTATGTTGAAAACACATCTGTTTACCTGTACTGCACCGTACTAATTGCACTGCATACACCTTTCTATTTATTACTTTTATTTTTAATAATTTTAATAAAAAAAAAAATGTTTATCATATCTATGTAATGCACATCAAAAATTACCATTACTTATAAAACGTGCTATATAAATAAACTTGCCATGCCTTTCCTACTGTGTGTGGAAGATACATCAGTTTAGTCAGTCCCACCAATGCAGAGTAACATTTTGTCTTTATTTCATCTACTTTCATATTTTTTTTAAACAGCAATATCCACAAAATATGAACAGTGTGCAAGAAAACATGATTTATGGCACATCTGAGAAGAACAATTACAAAAAATAGATATATTTCTTCATAATCAAGGCAGAAAGATACATATGCATACACAGGAAAAAACACAAAGTAATGGGACAGGCTGAGTTTGGATTCTACTGGCTAAGGACTCGGCTACAGAGATTACCCACACAAAGCCTAAATCTCACCTCTCATGGTCATGAAAGAGCTTGATGGTGTGTGAAGACGAATTACGTTTTGGATCTAGGAAGTAAGGTTAAGGTATTATGGCCTACTCAGCACCTTAAGTGTTCTTGCTGTGTGCAACACAAATTAGAAATGGACGTATTCCCTTGTCCTAACAGTTGCATACAACAGGTTCCCCAACAAAATAAGCAATTTGCTTAATGGAATGATTGCAGGGTTTTCAAATCTAAGCAAGCGGAATTGTTAAACTAGGGTGGTGAAAGCAAACTTAAGGTTAAAAACAATATTTTGGAGCAAAGTGCATCCTGACACACTGTGAGTCAAGAAGGTGGAGAACTCATTTCTAATAAGCGGACTTTCACAGTGTGTGCGCTCCAGTGTAATACCATCAAACGTGGTACAATTAGTTTAATAGTTTGACTGCTGCCTCACAAAACCTCACACCTGTGTTTGAAAGTTTGTTTAGTGCTACCTTTATCTTAGCACTGACAAACCTCATCATACTTACTGCACATCTGCAGTGAATTAATGCACTTCTCCAGAAAAGCTTTTCCCTATGTGGACTCCTGATCTAAGTGTCTTTCCCTTGTAATAATGCTGTTAGCAGTGGAGAAGTCAGTGAGCTAATGTAATACTTCAAGAGATTACATTACAACCCTTCATTACATAATACGGTATATTTTTTCCCAAAGTATCCAATCTGTCAAGTTATTTTGAAATGCAACTGTACAGGATACAGACTCTTCAAGCATCGTCTCTCTCATTTACCACAATGCCCATATACCTACTCTGATAAAACAAACTAACTAATGGCTAGTTTAACCAAAAATGTATGATCTGTCATCATGTATTCACCTTCATGTTTTCCAAACCAATATTACTTTATTTCACGAGTGGAACAGAAAAGGATATCTTAGGCAGAATGTTAGCCTCAGTCACCATTCACTTTCATTATTTGGAAACAAGATGCAATGGAAGTAAATGGTGACTGAGGCTGGCATTCTGCACAACAGCACCTAATGTTGTTTTAAACATGTATTACTTACTTTCTGCCATGTAACACAACAAAAGACATTAATCTAAATGTTTGTCTGTCACCTTTCACTTTCATTGTATGGGAGAAATATGCAATCAAAGTGAATGGTGACTGAGGCCACCATTCTGCCTTATATCTCCTTTTGCATTTTACGAAAGAAGGAAAGTCGTACTTTTTTGGAACAAAATAACTGAGCAAATGATGACAGAATTCTCATTTTGTGAGCACTATCGCTTTAAGGCTGTTGCTCCAAACGTGCTTGGATGCATTACTCTGATCAGCTCAAATATGACAGGAAGTGATGTCGCTAAGGCTGCTCTGTCCACTGCTGGCTCACTGGAGGGGAGCAGCACATACAGGGAAAAGTGTGATTCTCTGTTGTTCTCTGGCCTGCTGGATGACTCATAACCATCTTGTGACCTCTCCACTCATCTTAGTCATCCTGAATACGGGAGCTGATGACAGCATCCTGTGGGCTGCTGGGAGCACAGGCCCCCTCTGTCCCCTTACACTACGACAGCATTCTCAAGACTCGTTTTTCTGCACCAAAATGTTATTTTCGCCACTTAAAGTGGGACAATGGGGCAATTCTGTTGTGACTGTTTGGGGACTGACGACTTCAGTCACGCGTGGTGGCGCACAAGACACTTATTGGCCAGTGATTGTAGATCATGTGCTGGATGCATATAGAACATTCAGAGATGTGGCTTGACCTTGCCCCTCACCTTGCCATTCTGCATGTGACTGCTCAGGCAGAGCCAAACCCAGTGGCCTGTTGCATAACACTGAACATCCTGCCCTTCATATAGAGCCACTAACATGACTTATCAACATGGACCACCTCATACAACGTGCTTTAATGCATCAAACAGGTACTACCACCTGAAAACAATACCTTGAGCACCTTACGTCGTCATCATATGGGCATCGTGTTTACAGTGTCAACAATCCGATCCACATTCCCAAAAAGGGAGCAGGTACGCAATTTGCTCTCACATGTACTGTACAAGCACCAGAGCCATCCATCAGTTCAATTCTTTGCCTAGCCTTAAAGAGGACAAACTGGATGGTTAAATATGAATGATGCAGGAAACAGAAATATCAAACAAAGATTACAAAAAGATAAAACATCCACAAAAAAATGAATGCGATTTTAGTTCTCAAACACTGTACATTATCATACTCAAAGACCAGATTCCATGTTTCCATAGAAAGAAGAAATTGGAACAAACAAATCCAAACAGCTATTCTCAAAGTTAACACCTCTGAACATATCCAAAAGAAAGTTTCTACATTTTTTTTCCTTCTGTATGGATTTTACAATCAAGTTTGGGTTCAGAGAAAAAGTTTGGCCTGTGATATGCAGGGGCTCAAACTTTGTTTTTAAAATCACTAAAACTTATGGGGCAGGACAAAGCCTCTGCCATCAAGATCTTTAATGTATAATGATACTGAAAGGTAATGCAATTTTAGGGGTCTGATTTCAAGATATTTTACTACAAATGTTGCATCCAAACATATTTAAGTTAATATTCAAACACAACTTCAGCTTTAATATCGGTTTAGAACTGCGCATTAAAACGGGCTGAGAAGGAGGTATCAGGTTAATATTTTCAGCATTATATAAAATTATTCCTTTATAACTTACGTGTCTGAAGATACTGAAATACAGTATAAAGACTAGAAAAAGAAAGCATTAAGCCTAATGTGTTTTTATCAATGAAAAGAAAAACAACAGCTCGCAAACGGACTGAAAAAAAAAAGTACAAATATTGGCAACTCTGGTTAATGTCTTGAATCCCTTTGTAAAACATGAAATGTGCTGTTTTGATAAAGCATACCTGGATTAAATTTTGGCCATAGAAATCTAAAACGAACCTTTAGCTTGCAGATCTAACACAACAATGCAGGGTTAATACTGAACAACCATTTACCACAGTGTAACTGGGCAACCAGCTAGTCAGTCAGCATAAGCATGACACCTATGTGGTAATAAGGTCATCCACTTCACTGAAAAACATGCTGGAGTATCTCTTAGTCTCTTAAGCACTGTGTAATCATTATGAAATACTTTACAAATCCCAAATCTGCCACCTCCTCTTAAGTGAGTCTATATACATGAATGTAGACAGTGCACACGTGTGTAGATTCATTCATATAGACAAGCTCAATGCAGGGCTACATGACGCTAGGTATACAGATATTGCCCCCTTTAGTTTTGTACTAAGAGAGAGTGTGGCATTTACTTTCTGGAGAATACTGTGGATTCCAGGTCAAAAGAAGTATTGGACTGAAATGCCCACTGACTGGGGATGGGCACTGGTTAAAGTGGGACTGGGAGAGCTGGGCTAGAGAGAGTAGCTATAGAATGATGCAAGGCTTCTTGTCTTTGAAAGGGTTCTCCGAGGTGGGAACCCCCACCAGCAGAGGATCGTTGCGTGCATGCTGCTCGCAGTAACTCATGAGGTCCGCAGCAGCCTTCGACACCTGAGAAACAGAGAAAGAAGAAAATGGAAGCGTGGTGATAAAGTTAGGTGAACGATTACAGTTATAAATATACATCTATTTTTTTCTTTAAAGGAGAATGGGAAATGTTATGAGATAATGGCAAGAAAGAGGGCTAATGGGACCTGTAAATGTTCCTGGATTTGAACTTGCATTTCCCATAAGAGAACGACAGCTTAATGCATCGGAGCATGCACACTAGGCCATGACTCTGATGTAACAATCTTTATTACATAGCTCTCTGAAAAACTGGATTCCAATTGGTCAACTGCAGCATTCTGTATTGATCATCGTCCAAGGGAACTGATACCCTACATCAGGGGTCTTCAACATGGGATCCGTGACATCTAGGGGGTCTGCAGTGATAATGCAGGGGGTCTGCAAATTATTTTATTGATCTTAAACTAAGTGAAACTTTGAAAAGGTGTTAAACAAAAATGGACTTTGTTTAACACTTTTTGACAAAGTTAATGCCAAGAATCTAAAGTTCTGCTAAAACTTTCATTGTCCCTTCCACTTTAAAATGTATTGTAGAGCTCAGGAGGGCGGGGCCAGGATGGAACAACACACGCCCCGTCCCCAATCAGCCTGATGGGGGTGCGTGAAGTATAAAGGTGGCCGGTGACGACGGTTCGAGAGAGAGAGAGAATGACATGGAGCTGCTCTGTGTTTATGTTTGTGTGTTTTTCGTTCAGTTTATTATTAAAACTATTATTTATATTGCCAAGCCAGTTCTCGCCTACTCCTTGCCCATTAACTGCTTTACATGTATGTAGTAAAATTAAAATGTATCATAAACGCATCTGACTCAGTATACTAATGCTTATAATAATGGAAATGTTGCATCATAGCAAAAGCTGTAAATACATTAATATGTTATTACATGTATGCATGTTATAATAGGTCATGCTTAAAATGCAAAACTCAAATTATTTACAATATGTAGCAGGAGGCTTCTTGTTTCTTGTTTCACTTTGCAGTCACTTTCTTAATTCAACTAAAATCAATATATCATGTCAAATTTGTATTTATTGAGTAAAAACTATGAACATTGTACAGTGAGCTCATCATTGTTGCAAAACAAACCCCTTCATGAGTGAAACAAGACCTGACATCCTGAAAGTGTTTATTTTGTGATTATGACTGTAAATTATCCACTACTTGTTTAATAGAAGAAGAAAAAAATTGCTACCACTTCATAGTCCACATGTTGCACAGATTAATGCACTAGACTTATGCCTGTTTGAGTAAAACATTTTTGTACCTTAATGCGTTCAAAGCCTGCTTCAATCCTCAGCTGCTCCACCAACTTCCTGGCCTGGGCTATGTTATTAGACATTCTCTGCCATCGGTTAACGTGCCACGTAAAAGGAGAAAATTCTACAACAAAGAAGATGCAACAAGGTTGAAACGTGGACAGAATTTAAAGCACATATTGCTTATGCACAATGCATGTGATGAATGTATAAGATAAAATACTACTTGTGGTAGCCGCTTCCAAATTCACAGCATTTTTAGAACACTTTAACAAAGCTTTGAAAGAGCACGTGCAAGGACAGCTGAGATTAAAAAAAGAAATGTGTAATATCTGAGCAACAGGCCATGTCTCTCAATAAATTGAGAAAGTCCAGCCTCTAAAATTATTTAGCTTGGTAAATATCAGGATGGCTGTCTGACAGTGCTGACCACCAGGGCTGGGGAGTAACAGGAAAACAAGTAACGGGATTACTTATTTAAAATACTAAATAAAAAACTGTATTCCACTACAGCTACAATTTAAATAATTGGTAATTAGAATACAGTTACATTCAAAAAGTATTTAGATTACTGAAGAGATTACTTTGAATTTTATTGTCATTTGTTCATTTAATATTTAGTCCTTTCAGATGGAAAACATTTATACATGTAAATGATGCGATCCAAAGTGCATTTGAACAGCGGTGAAACACTTTCTTATGATGTGTTACATTCATACGAGCAGACAGAGAAGTAAGTTTGAAGTTTGGGAGCAGAAGAAATAGAAATAAACATTGTGTAAATTGTCAGGTTTACGCTAAGCTAAAATGCTATTCCTAGATATTTTACATGCACATGTTACCAGGCACGATCATATTTTTTTATCCAAAAAAAATTCATGTTGGATCATCATTTCATATGCAAAAATCGTATTCTTGACAATATTTTTTTTTATTGCTTTCCTGTAAAAATATCTAAAAATACTTAAAATAAGATCAATCTTGTTTTAGAAACAACGCTGCATAAGATATTTATATTTTTCAGAGAATGTATTTTTATTGTCTTACTGTACTGGCAGAGTTTTTATAGTCAAAACAAGTGAAAAAATCTACCAGTGCTGAAGAAGTAATCCAAAGTATTTAGAATATGTTACTGAGCTTGAGTAATCTAATGAAATATGTTACAAATTACATTTGACAGCATGTAATCTGTAATCTGTAGTGGAATACATTTCAAAAGTAACCCTCCCAACCCTCCTGACCACACAACCACCCAGAGACTTTAGTTCCAGACCACCCAGTTCAGGAGAAGCATCAATCAGACAAACAGTACAAATGAAAACAGGTGCTGCTATCGTCTGAGGCCAAATACACCAACTTATCTTCCCCCTTTTTTTTTTTAAGACTACTACGACTTTTGTTCTAAACAACTAAAAACCTTAGTGTGTGCAAATCAGTTCAGAATAGGGCTGGATCATGATAGTTAGTCGTCCAACAACCAAAAAGTGAGGTTGACTATTTCATCAAAATTTGTATTATTTGTTTTGGTATTTTAAGCTAATTTTAAGTGTTTTAATTAGCATGCTGTACTTTAGCAGTTTAGTCCAAAGTTTACTTTGGTTTTGCTGGAAACGCTTAGTATCTGCATACAGTTGAACTCTAACCTTTCAAAGTATACTCCATTTGATGCCCTACGACTGCTATGTGATACTGGACTATTTATCTTCAGGAGTTTAGACCCATAAAGATGTCTCCATATTCCTTCAGACTTGAGTTGTACAAATGCAGGTGTCTCCTGACCTCACACATGCGCTCTTGACGTGCACATCCACTGTTGTTGTTTCTACCTTCGACTCCTGATGTTTAGCAGTGATTACTTCTTCTTCTAACACTTCTTCTTGATAGCAATGGTTCAGTGGTGAGTGTTGCCACTTTGTGGACCTACTAATTAGGGCAAATAATTCCAGGCACATACGCATTCTGCGTGTTCAGTGTACGTGCGGATAGAAAAATTGTGCCGCACGCAGTCAGTGCTCGAACACTCTGCTGATAACGAAATTTGCGTTACATGTCTTGTACACAGATGCAAAGCATTCGAGTCTGATTGAAGTATACTTTTGGTTTTAGACAGATTGCATAATAAAACCTTTCCAGAAAAGCATCTGTAAAGGGATGTTCTCTGTTCAATACAAGTTAAGGTCAATCAACAGCATTTGTGACAATGTTGATTACCACAGAAAATTATTTTAACTTGTTTCGTGTTAATTAAAAATAAATAAAACAAATAGGGATGTCCTGATGCCATTTTTTGAGAATGAGTACCAGTACCTATACTTAATTTTTATTTTTTTTTTGTTTTTAAACTCCATATCAACACTTATTTAAATTAGTGATGCACCGATCCGATACTTGGATCGGTATTGGCTCCGATACTGACATTTTTAAACGGATCGGGTATCAGTCCGACAAGCCTGATCCAAATCTGATACTGTGTGTTAGTCATGTTCGTTATAGTCAAGCTCCATAAAACAATAAAAACACCATTAAAGCAGTTCATATGACTCGTGCATTTTATTCAAACCACTTGAAGACGTGCAATAGCTCTGTGAAACACAAAAGGCTGTGTTTTAGAAGTAAATATATATATAAAATGCACACGCAGCTCCAGTACGTCAGTGAATGGTGCTGCTCTGGTTACACACATTCGCGGCCATTTTTAGCCTTCACAGCGGTGCGCAACATTTGAGCGCTACTCACAAACAACATCTCAGATGTAGATGCGCAATAGTTTGGTTCACTTATATGCATTTAAACGGCACTGGAGGTGATTTTCTTTATTTTACCAGAATTTGAATAAGAAGCAAATTAAACTACTGTGAACAAACAGACACACTTACAGGACTTCCTGGAGAGTTCAGAATGTCACAATAAAGGGTTTAAAAGTTAAAGGTGCATGATTGAGATATATTACTATACACTCACCTAAAGGATTATTAGGAACACCATACTAATACTGTGTTTGACCCATTTCGCCTTCAAAACTGCCTTAATTCTACATGGCATTGATTCAACAAGGTGCTGAAAGCATTCTTTAGAAATGTTGGCCCATATTGATAGGATAGCATCTTGCAGTTGATGGAGATTTGTGGGATGCACATCCAGGGCACGAAGCTCCCGTTCCACCACATCCCAAAGATACTCTATTGGGTTGAGATCTGGTGACTGTGGGGGCCATTTTAGTACAGTGAACTCATTGTCATGTTCAAGAAACCAATTTGAAATGATTCGAGCTTTGTGACATGGTGCATTATCCTGCTGGAAGTAGCCATCAGAGGATGGGTACATGGTGGCCATAAAGGGATGGACATGGTCAGAAACAATGCTCAGGTAGGCCGTGGCATTTAAACAATGCCCAATTGGCACTAAGGGGCCTAAAGTATGCCAAGAAAACATCCCCCACACCATTACACCACCACCACCAGCCTGCACAGTGGTAACAAGGCATGATGGATCCATGTTCTCATTCTGTTTACGCCAAATTCTGACTCTACCATCTGAATGTCTCAACAGATATCGAGACTCATCAGACCAGGCAACATTTTTCCAGTCTTCAACTGTCCAATTTTGGTGAGCTCTTGCAAATTGTAGCCTCTTTTTCCTATTTGTAGTGGAGATGAGTGGTACCCGGTGGTTTCTTCTGCTGTTGTAGCCCATCCGCCTCAAGGTTGTGCGTGTTGTGGCTTCACAAATGCTTTGCTGCATACCTCGGTTGTAACGAGTGGTTATTTCAGTCAAAGTTGCTCTTCTATCAGCTTGAATCAGTCAGCCCATTCTCCGCTGACCTCTAGCATCAACAAGGCATTTTCGCCCACAGGACTGCCGCATACTGGATGTTTTTCCCTTTTCACGCCATTCTTTGTAAACCCTAGAAATGGTTGTGCGTGAAAATCCCAATAACTGAGCAGATTGTGAAATACTCGGACCGGCCCGTCTGGCACCAACAAACATGCCACGCTCAAAATTGCTTAAATCACCTTTCTTTCCCATTCTGACATTCAGTTTGGAGTTCAGGAGATTGTCTTGACCAGGACCACACCCCTAAATGCATTGAAGCAACTGCAATGTGATTGGTTGATTAGATAATTGCATTAATGAGAAATTGAACAGGTGTTCCTAATAATCCTTTAGGTGAGTGTATATTACTATTATAATATATTATTATTATTATTATTATTATTATTATTATTATGTGTTTACAAATTATAATAATATTTAAGTTGAATGGGTTCTAAAAAATAACTTTGTGAATGAAAAGTGAGCTGATATCTTACAACTTAATTGAACAAAAAAAAAAGAGATCTGAATCCTTTAAAATCCAGATACAAGTTGAAAAATTTTGCAAAAAAAAAAAAAAACTGGAATTACTGTTAATTTTGCTGCTACATTATCCAGTATAATAGTTTGTTGACAAGTCAGCTCAAAAATAGCCATGAACATAATGCCGTCGGCACCTTCTGCTCAGAATCTGTTGTAGTGTTGACAACTTCACAATATCGCTTTGAAACCCTTGCCTAAGGTAGCAGTGTGATGTTATATAGGGTTTGTGTATAAACAGTGGTTTGCACAACACAAACCTTAAATACACAACCAAAAAAACCCCAACAACCTAAAGTTCCATTTTAAAAACCACTTACACCAAGATGTAAATTTTTATAAAAGGACATCCATAGAGAGGTGAGTATAAAAGTAACATACACAAACCAAGGAAACACTGGAGGCAGTGAAAGGTTTCGTTCTTTCTCGAGACAAACACACTCCTTATACGGCCCCCCTCCCTTTTTCTACACACTCCCAAACCTATGCTGTACCCCTCTCTTTCCAGGTCTTTCCTAGAAAGGCCATAGTGCTGAACAAGTTGCTTAGTGCATTGTCTTCTCATGGCAAACACGGCCTCATTCATGGTTCGGTGTGTTGCATTCCAGGAAAAGGGCACAACATTCCTGCATGTATAATTGCATCAATCAAGAATACATTGGCATATTCATTCAAACATACAGTTCTCAAAAAGGGCAATGTCTCTCTGCACAGTTTTTTCCAACCATATCTTATTTTTTTTAAAAGAAAACTCTCATAGGAAAACTTTTGCTGAAAGGCACAAAATTTGGATACATAGTGCCGTTGTGTGTGCCAAGTATGCTCCAAGCAGGCTGCTGTAACTGAACCTCATTTGTTTATTCATTTACAAATGTGACAGATGTTTGAATTGAATAAAACTGCTCCAACTGAGCGAATTACAGAATCAACTGTTGCAATTAATATGTTAGATCATTTGCTATTTAACTGTTACTATATAAGTAACTCAAACCTCAATTTGCAGCTATTAATGAAAATGTTGTTGTTTTCCAGCTTGCAAATACAAGTGTGTAAGTAAAGGTGAATCTTTACAGACATTATTCTGTAATTACTTTTTCCGGTTAATCAAACAGCATATATTTGAATGAATTGAGTTTAAAACTCAAGCAGTGTACAATAGTTTAAAGCAATAAGCCACTCTGCATTAGTGATTAGACATTTGAGTTGATCCAAGATGGCGGGCGCGGTAGCACGCCGCAGCCACTCCGGATCCAAAATGGTGCTATTTTTGTCATGTAGCCCGGCTTTTACGGCACATGGACATCGGAGCAACCAGTGTTTGTGTCTACCATCGCCAGACACTGGTAAAATATAATATTCATGCAACAACCAAGCTGCATGATGACCTGCAGGATTTGCTACGCGAACTCGGCTTGCTGCGGAGACCAGGCCTCCAGTCCTCGGCGTCACCTGATGCCGGTGCCCGGGGGAGAGGACGTCGTAAGCAGTGTGCGAGGAAGCAAAAGCGCAGCAAGAGGGCGGGGGTCCATGCTAGGCTAAAAACAAACCCTAGCCGGCCGGCTCTCCCATCTATCCTGCTCTCAAATGTTTGCTCTCTGTACAATAAACTGGACTACATCGGACTCCAGCAGACTACGCATCGTGAGCTTAGAGACTGCTGCGTCTTTGTTTTCACGGAGACGTGGCTCAGTGACAGAGTTAGGGAGGCTGCAACATATGGCGACTCTACTAACTTGGAGGAATATACAGCATCAGTGACCAGCTACATTGTGTGCATTGATGATGTCAACTTCTCCAAGACCATCACCACACACTCCAACCAGAAGCAGTAAATGACTACGGAGGTGAGACTCCACCTTCAGAGCAGGCGACAAGGCTGCCCTAAGAACAGCAAGGGCCAAACTGTCCCAGGCCATCAGAGGGGCAAAGCGCACACACGCCCAGAGTATCCACAGTCACTTCCAGGTCAGCGGCAACACGCAGCGCATGTGGCAGGGCATCCAGGCCATCACCAACTACAGGACAACATCAGTTGCCTGTGACAAAGATGCCTCCCTTCCAGATGCGCTGAATGACTTCTACGCTAGGTTTGAAGCACAGAACGACGTGGTGGCGAGGAAGACCACCCCTCCTCCCATGACCAGGTGCTCTGTCTTACCACGGCTGATTTGAGGAAAACTCTATGTAGAGTCAACCCACGGAAGGCTGCTGGACCAGACAACATTCCTGGCAGAGTGCTCAGAGGATGTGCAGACCAGCTGGCAGATGTTCTTACTGATATCTTCAACATCTCTATGAGCAGAGCAGTCATTCCAACATGCTTCAAGACCACCACCATTGTCCCCATGCCAAAGAAGTCTTCAGTGTCCTGCCTCAACGATTACCGTCCCATCGCACTCACACCCATCATCATGAAGTGCTTCGAGAGGCTCGTTATGAGGCACATTAAGACCCCTCTCTAGACCCACTGCAGTTTGCGTATCGTCCAAACCGTTCAACAGACGACGCCATCGCCACCACCCTCCATCTGGCCCTCACCCACCTAGATAAAAAGGACTCATACGTTCGAATGCTGTTCATAGACTTCAGCTCAGCATTCAACACAATAATTCCTAAGCACCTGATTGGAAAGCTGAACCTGCTGGGCCTGGACACCTCCCTCTGCAACTGGATCCTGGACTTCCTGACTGGGAGACCTCAGTCAGTCCAGATCAGGAACAGCATCTCCACCACCACCACACTGAGCACTGGGGCCCCCCAGGGCTGTGTGCTCAGTCCACTGCTGTTCACTCTGCTGACTCACGACTGTGCAGCAATGCACAGCTTGAACCACATCATTAAGTTCGCATATGACACCACCGCGGTGGGTCTCATCAGCAAGAACTACACGTCAGCATACAGAGAGGAGGTGCAGCGGCTAATGGACTGGTGTAGAGCCAACAACCAGTCTCTGAATGTGGACAAAACAAAAGAGATGGTTGTTGACTTTAGGAGAGCACAGAATGACCACTCTCCGCTAAACATCGACGGCTCCTCTGTGGAGATCGTAAAGAGCACCAAATTCCTTGGTGTTCACCTGGCAGAGAACCTCACCTGGTCCCTCAACACCAGCTCTATTACCGAGAAAGCCCAGCAGCGTCTCTACTTTCTTTGAAGGCTGAGGAAAGCACATCTCCCACCCCCCATCCTCACTACATTCTATAGTGGGACTATTGAGAGCATCCTGAGCAGCTGCATCACTGCCTGGTTTGGGACTTGCACCGTTTTGGACCGCAAAGCCCTACAGAGGATAGTGAGGACAGCTGAGAATATCATCGGGGTCTCTCTTCCCTCCACCATAGACATTTACAAAAAACACTGCATCCACAAAGCCACCAGCATTGTGGATGACCCCACACACAAACTCTTGACCCTCCTGCCTTCTGGCAAGAGATACCGAAGCATTCGGGCCCTCAGAGCCATACTGTGTAACAACTTCTTCCCCCAAGCCATCAGACTCCTCAATACTCAGAGACTGGACTGACACACACACACACACACACACGTGTCCTGAGTTGCACTTTAATTATTGTCACTTTATACCTGGCTGCTACCTCAATAACTGCTATGTGCATAGAACACTCATCTCATATTATGTTATATTTACATTTGGCATTTTTAGAAACTGTCATCTTTTTGCACTACTGTGTACTGGTCGGCGCTGCACTGTCTCTCACTGTGTGTATTGTCCTGTTCATTTTTAGTAATTTATTGTGCTGTCCCATACTTTTTGTACACATTTGCACATGCACTTTATATAGGTATGTTATTTAGTCTGTGTAGTCTCATGTGATTCTGTGTTTGTCCTATGTTGTTTTATGTAGCACCATGGTCCTGGAGGAACGTTGTCTTGTTTCATTGTGTACTGTACTAACTGTATATGGTTGAACGACAATAAAAACCACTTGACTTGGTTTTTCCACAGTTACCTAATGAGTAACTAAAAGGGCCTAAAACTAAGTGGCTTACTGCTTTTTCTTAAACAGTACCAACTACAATATGATGAATGACACCAATAATAAATGAACAGTTACATTTAGTAACATTAAAAAATTGGAATAAACAAGTCTTCAGCCAAGTGACGTAGTTCATTATCCTAACTGTAGACCATTTATTGTTGCCAAGCAACATAGCAACGTGTCATATTAATAGAAAATGTGAGGTCATAGGCATGAGTCTACCTGCATTTTATAACATGTTTGAATATGGCTCATCCAATCAGGATTTAGAGTCGGATAATAGTTATAAATAAGAATGCAACAGTTCTGTGCTATTTAATTGCTGTTGCAAGGTAAAACTGGGAGGGAAGAGGGGTTACAGCATACCAGGCACACTTACTCTTTGAAAAGTGGGTTAAATCAAGGAGGGGCACAAAGTCACAATTCTGTCACAAGGTGCTACAGAGTGACTTGAACTCCCTATGGATCTTTGTTTTCAACTTGGAGTCAGTCAGAAATATTAACCCATGTCCATGAATTACACACACCACTCCCCATTCTCTCTGTATTAACTGGAATCAGGCTCACATGCATTCACACCCTCCTCTTTCACATAACTGCATGGTCTACAGGGCCAACGACTGTCTCCAAAACAGGCGTCATTATCTCCACTCAGTGGTATTCAAATCAAGTGAGGAAGAGGAGGAGGAAGGGTGTCTATGCAGTTTTTTTCCCCTTCATTGGAAAACTGCACTCCACCCTTCAGCCCTTATGTTTTAAGCCACTTTGAGTTCTAAGCTGTGTATATTCAATAATAATAAAAATGTACCTGATACTAGGGCCATCTTGCACCTACTGCATTTCTTTTAAGAGGGTACCCTAGGCAAGGTAACACATGAACACCACAGAAAAATAAATACAACTTAGTAGTTCTAAATGTATGTGCAAGACCTGTGGGACTAGTGGAACTTGATTACCAGAGTTAAAATTCAGCCTTTTTTTAAAGCAAGCAAAATTGCAACTGAACTTGACAATTAGTGAACTTCTGAGGGGACACATACTGCTTAAGCCTGAAATATAATGCATGTTACCATAAAAGTACCATAAAACAAAATCTGACCACATTGATATTACCCTTAGGCATCTAAGAGTATTGATAATTCCAGGATGCAGCATGTAAACATCAGTGTTCAAGTGAGAATGCAAAGTATGCATCACACTAAGGCATTCTGTTTGGTCACAGTCTGCTTGTATACGTGCAGCTTTGCAGAGAGACTTGTTTCCTTGTTCAAAGTAAGGTGGGCGGCAGCTCCTGCCAGCTTTTCAAGCACCAGAATGTGGTATTAAATCAAAAAGCCCTCGCCTATAACGGACATCTGATGGCACCGTGCCGGCTCACTCAGTAATCTCACCAGACCCCAGAAACTTTCTAAATTCCCGCTCTTTGAGCTCAAGCGCAGCGTTCGGCGGGAAGACTGTATCCGACTGTTGAAAACAAGGAGTATTAGAAAGAAAGAGGGGGAGAGAGAGAAAAAGAGTATGTGTTCAACAGGCCCCGACCAACGGCTCTTTGAGTCTAGCAGGGAAAGATGTCTCATAACAGTGACAGCCAATAAGATTAGAGCCCAGGTGATTATTTTGGCCATTGGAATTTTTGTCTTGTCATTATTTAACCAAATATTCTGTTTAGTGTCTGGGAGACCCTAAGGCCTTACTAATAGCTAAAAAAACAAAACAAATAAAAACAAATGTAACTTTAAAGTATCAGGTTGAAAGTTCCTGATGGTTGGTAATCTTATGAGATCCACTTCAAAAGTCTTCCATAAAAAAAGCTCCATTACTAATGTTTGGGGTATCAAAGACCCAATATATGAAACATTAAACAATGCAAAGAATTTTCATATACTAACATTCTCTTAATGGTTTACACAGTTTTCCTCCCAGTTGTTTATTTCAAGTTTTAACTATTATTTTTCTACAAGGTATTTTACTGGGTACAATTGATCCACAGCAGAAACAATGTTACAATTTAACAGTCACAATTGTGGAAGCTGTATGTATACTTGTCACAGAACAGATGGGGTAAATCTTCGATAATATCTGATGACTGGAAAGTCATAGGAACATATATTTAAAAAAAAAAAGGTTGTGTATTTTTTGTTGATGTAAAAATACTTTCTCCTATCCTAGATTAATATGAAGAGACAACTATAAATAAGCCATTTGTAGGTTGATTTCCACAAAAAAAAAAAAAAAAGTGGCACTATCAAAACATTGCTCTGTTTGTTTAAGAATCCCGATCTGCCAGGCACAGCAATAGTGGCTCAATCAATTGTATGAATTTGGAGTGGGACTATCTGTTTAACTGACAAGTGGTTGACAGGGAGTGTTCAGAAAACCTGCTTGAAAACTGTAATTACTTTTTAGCAACGCTATTAGCAAAGAAATTATACATTTCAACTTTAAAGGGAAATCCCATTTTTATTTTACAATTACAGCATTGGGTCTCTGAGACCCCAATATAAATGTACAGTCAATTTCAACATTGCTCGAGGGTTAAAACTGTGAAACTGCTGCTAATATCAGTCCTTGCTATGCTTGGTCAAGTTCATAATATCATCATAATCCATCATAATATTCTGAAAAAAGCTTGGTACACAGATGCATAATTTCTCCTCTCTTCTATAAGCAGTAGTAAACACCACAGAGATTTCTGAATTTCTGGGAGTTCCCTTCATGTAATCAATGATAGAGTAATAATACTGCAGCACTGTGTGCAGTTGCGATTCCAAATGATATACAATCATGACTGTTATGTTCCCCACCCCTCGCTGTTCCGCAGAGGCTCGCTCAGCTGCTTCAAGGCTTCTTACAAGAATCAGAAAACGAAAACACATACAGCTTGATCAGCTGCCAAACAAAATGCCAGAAGTATTTTCCTCTGCTTACAGGACTTTACAGGATAACAGCACAAGCTAGAAACAGAGGGAGGGGAAGAAGGAGGGAAATGAGGAGAAAGGAAAGGAAAAGAAGGGACGTTGATGGGATTTTTCCATCTCCCAGCTGACATCATGTGACTACAGCTAGTGCACAGTGGGGTATCAGCATGTTTGTGTGCTTGTTCCTGTAAATGACAGGGTTTGACAAGTGGGGGAAACAGATGGATGTATAGAGAGACACAAATGGGGCTTTTCCACTGCACTGAACGGCTCGACTCTGCTCGCTTTTTGGGGGTTTTCCACTATGGATAGTACCTGGTACCTGGTACTTTTTAGTACCACCTCGGTCGAGGTTTCAAGCGAGCCGAGCCAAGCCGATACTAAATGTGATGTCAAAACACGGCAGATCACTGATTGGTCAGAGAGAATCGTCACTACCAGCATCACTGAATTTGCGTCACGGGACATCAACCCCCTAGTTTTAAAGTCAGCAAAGGCGATACTAGTGTCATTTGTTCACACGACTTTCAAACTGTAAAAAGAAATGGCTGAGCGCAAAACCACATTATGGACAATAAACAAGGTGCAGATGTTCCTCTCGTTAGTAGCCGAGGAGAGGATTCAACGAGAGCTGGATGGGGCAAAGCAACGATGACGATCAGCCTATAATCCCACCCACGTTGAGGCAGCACTAAACTGCAGTGTAAAAGCAAGCTCAGAAAAGTAAAGCAAGTAGAGTCGAGTCGAAATGTAGCATGCAGTGGAAAAGTGCCAAAAGAGGCAGACAGTCAGAGAGAAAAAGAGACAGCCTGGTCTTGGTGAGGGACAAATGACTGAAGTGAAAGGAAATAGTTTAGACAGATTTACACATAGTCTGCCCTTCAGACTCATTACAGTTACAGTTCTGGCAGACACGTGTGCCATGTTGTAAATTGTCTGATATTGCAGAAATGTGAACAAAGCGCAACAGTGACCACCCATTTTCAGCTGCCTTGTTTCCGGAAGTATTTTTCCCCATTAATTTTGTCCAGAGGGACTTAAAAATCTTCAACAAAGACTTTTAGGCCATGCACCAAATCAGTGGAGAGATAAATGAAAACAATTCAAACTTTGAATTGAAGCAAAAAAGTATGTGAAAAATCATACAAAAGGTAGAATGTGTGCTTAACGTCCTTTATAAGAGAATGAACCAATCCCATTGCTAATTAAATAATCAAAGAAAACATATAAAACTACTGATTTATTGTTTTTGTTATAAGTGTTAAAACAATATATTTTAAGTTTAGTGCAAAGTATTCAGATATGTGCAAATATGTACATATAAGAGTTAAGGGAGACTACTCGATTATGTTATTCGCAGTGCAAAATAAAGTTTCCAGTGGATGTTGGGCTCTTTTGATTCAATTCTCTGATTGATGGATCTTTCTTTTCAGGACCAAGGGTAGTGTAGTTCTTCAGTGGGAATTTGGTTATTAAATATGGTTTTGTTTTATAAAGTTGAAATAATGCTGACTGAAGGCTTTAAAATAATATTTCCCCCAAAATGTCACCCAAAAATGAAAATTCTCATATCATTTACTCACCCTCATGCCTTCCCAGATGTGTGACTTACTTTCTTCTGCAGAAACCGAATTAAGATTTTTAGAAGAATATCTCAGCTCTGTAGGTCCATTCAATACAAGTAAATGGTGGCCAGAACTTGGAATCTCCAAAAGATTAGGTCAGTATAAAAGTAATCCAGATGTCTCCAGTGGTTTAATCCATGTCTTCAGAAGTGATATGATAGATGTGGGTCAGAAACAGGTGAATCTTTAAGTCCTTTTTATAATAAATCTCCACTTTCACTTTCTTCTACTTCTTTTTTGGGGGGCATTTCACATTCTTCATTCCTATTGCCACCTATATGTTGGGGCTGGGGAAAGTTGGAGATTTATAGTAAAAAAGGACTGTAATAGGACTATCATATCTCTTGTGAAGTTATGGATTTAACCACTGGAGTCATAAGGTTTACGTTTATGCAGGCTTTATTTGATTTTGGGGGATTCAAATTTCTGGTCAGCCCACAATTCACTTGCATTGTGTGAACCTACAGAGCTGAGATATTCTTCTGTTCAGCAGAAGAAAGTAAGTCATGCACATCTGGGATGGCATGAGGGTGAGTGAATGACGAGAACATTTTCATATTTGGGTGAACTATCCCTTTAACAGGAGCATACATCATTGATGAACAACCTCTGTGTTCACGGCAGGTCTATATTGAAAGTTTTCTATGGTATCGTATAAAAATCGATTTCTCTATGGAGAAAATTTATGAACTTTTTACTTCCAGAACCCTATTGTTGCAGTCTATTCTGGGAGTGTTTTCTGTGGCCTATCTTGAAGAGAGTCATAATGTAAATATGTAGGCTTAAAATTTTATTATTACTGTTATGACGATGAATTCTTAGAAATTCTTAAGTTGAATTAGTTGGGGACATGTGTAAAACACCTCACATAACACCTCACATGGTACAAACACCACCCTGTAAAAACTTGTTTGACAGAAAGGCAGACAAAAGAGGGAGTTGAGAAGATCTTTGTTAGTGTCTGAATCGCTCAAGTCAAGCCACTTTATGATAATTCCATTAAATTATCATACAGTGAAATAACTGGTAAGGAAATGCTTAAATAGTTGGAGGAATTGCTGGAATGTTGTCCGGTGCAATTTGGACAAGAAACTCTTGTTTTGATAAATCCTGTTTTCACAACAAGTGAAAACCAGAAAAACTCTTATACTAATGCAAACAACATACAATAGTGAACTTACTGTGTTCACTAATGGCAGAAACCAGTAGGTAAATGCAGACAATGTTTAAACCATTTAAAATTTTCCTTACTGTTTTGCAGAAATGAAATGAAAATGGCCAGAACTTAGACAATAGGAGACCAAGTGTCTTTGTATCAATGACTTCTAAAGTTCTCTATAACAGCAACAGATACTGAAAATAGAGCCAGAAATGCACATAAACACGTTTCTCCAGTGCCTTTGGAGGAGGCGCACATTTTGCAGACAAAGAGGCCAGAGTGATGTTAAAATGTGGACTGGTGCGGATGAAGAAAAATTAACCATAACCTCTCCCCTACCAAGTCTGGAATAGAGGTGACAAGCCCCTGAGGTTAGGAGTGCATCAAGTCAAAACACAAAGAGCGTGTGTGGGAGAGACACACCTTCTACAGATCTACTTCATTGGGTGACAGTTTATTTGATCATGAATGTGTGAAAGTTATGCATCAGAAAAAAGGAAGAAACTAGGTATAAGCACGAAACAACAAGTTTCCTGCAATGACGAAATGATTGCCATGAAAACAGGATTTTAGAAAAACGTGAAAAGCTCATAAGTGGCCGTGCTCTGGAAAGTGTACAAACTGATAAGCATCTACAATGGAACAAACAAATCTACTGTCTCTTGCCCTCTTCCTATTCTGAGAATTGAGTATTTACAATACTGCAGAAACCATAACAGCCATTTCATGATTTATGATGAACTGCCAGGAGACCCTTTGAGACTAGGAGAGTATAGAAGCAGAAGACATAGATCAGTAATGTTTAACTCCCTGGGTCACTCATGCAAACACGTGTTTCCAGCTTGATGTGCGTGCCGTGCACATTGGACATAAACAAGTCTTTGAGGCATTAGTCAAAGCCAGGTGCATAGTAATTAACCACTGTGATCAGCCAGCAGAGGTAGGCAGTAAACAAGCATACTGGGCAGAGCAAGGAAAGTGACTAACCAGCCACTTTCTCAACAGCCGTCTTCCTCCCTTGGCTGTCTCCTTTTTAGGGCAGAGGAAGTTGAATAAACGGAAGTGGGGAACTCAGCTTCCAGTAAGTATGAGTGACACTTATCTGGGGGATTCTGAGCAAATGCACCCATTACCAAATATAGCATTGGGTCTGTTTGCCTGCTCCAATAACTGAGCAGCCATTCAAGATGAAAATGGCTCTGCATCATGTTCCACATGCATAATTTTAAGCTTAGGCATGTAATGAAAGGACTGGACAATGTTTACCATCTTCCAAAGCTGTGCCAGCTCTGTGTAGTATGGAGACTCTGAAAGTAGCTGGACGAAGATGAATGGATGGGACTGAGTTGGGACAACATGGTTTGACAGCTGAGAACACTTGGCTGGATCTGTCCTTGCAGGAATGTACATGCGTGGAGGTTGGGAGATATTCCAGATGACACAAGGCACAGTCGGTCAAGGCAGCCCATGACGCAAGAGCACTGTACATGCCTTCACTCTTTTGCCCCTAAACCTTCTGATAAAAAATACAGTACTTCCCTCCCCCGGTACCGGTAGAGAGCTCGTCTATCTCTCCAAACAGCCCACTAGAATGACCTGTGTGACATCTTTCAAGTGACAAAGTTCTGCTATCTGCCCCCCCCCCCCGACCATTGTGCTGCTTTACTTGAATGTGCATGCCATGACGCACATAATGCATGTCTGGTAAAAGATCTATATATAAACAGGGGAGACGTAAACACAGTTCTGCACATGGTTCAGCTAATGCTCTCCCTCCCTTGCTCAAATGTGAAAACAGACCACCTAAACAACTATGGCATGTCCATCAGAGAGAATACCAATAAACTTGTAAAGGGATGGTTCACCCAAAAATGACAATTCTGTCATTATGTACTTACCCTCATGTTGTTTCAAACTTTCTTTCTTTCATGGAACACAAAAGGAGATGTTAGGCAGAATGCTAGCCTTTCATTGCACCTTTTTTCCACACAATGAAAGTGAATGGTGACTGAGGCTAACATTGTGTCTAATATACGGTTTATTTTTTTGTATTCCACAGATAAATGAAAGTAAAAAAAGGTTTGGAACAACATGAGGGTGAGTAAATGATGAAGATGATGCAGGCAACATACAGCATACATACAGCATACATGCATTGTGCCACATTTTGAGAAATATATTTTGCTTCCAATACAGCTTAAGTGCTATCTTTACAATGTAAAGACAGCATTAGTGGCTGTTTATCCCCAATTATTTTTGTCTCCATCTGTAAAATAACGCAAACATGAGCTAATAGGAGATCTTTGGCCATTGTGCTAAACCATGCTGTTTTCCATTCAATGCAAGTCAAACTTTCAAGCTATAAGAAGTAAATAAATGCAGGATAAAAGTAATCCATACGACTAATACTGCCTTTATGTCAATTTTGGAGCTTGAAATTTTGGACCCCTTTGACTTGCACTGAGTTTGGTCAAACGAGATGCCATAAGGGTGAGTAAATGTTGAGAGAATTATAATTTTTGGGTGAACTATTTCTTTAAGAAACATGCATCCAAGCCCCCTTGGGAAAATGTATTCTTTAGGTACACTTGTACTGGCAATTCATAAAGTTGAAGTTCATGATCCTTTAATGATGATAGGTTAATTAATATAGAGCTCAAGCTGATCCAAGACTGATCCAAGCATGTTTATATTTCTCAGCTCGACAAGGGCAGTCAAACAATCATGAACAAGTCATGATTGTGCAGGATGGGCATTTCAGACCTAGCAGGAGCACATGGAATCAATTGCACATGACTGTAATGGAGACAAATTCTGATAATTACTATGGTGGGAATGGAGGTAGCTGTAGTAAAGTGCCCATTTACTACTGCTGACTATGAGGAGAGAAAATGGGAAGAACAGTTTACTCTCTGTGTCTGTCAACCTAAAACAGCAGGTTGTAAGAGAGATATACGGCAGGGAACTTCACACCTCTCTCGTGAAACTCCGTAAAGCAGGCGGTTCACATGCATAGCGAAGAGGGCACTGAGAGGATCCCTGGCCTGGTCCCCGCTGGCACCCAGCTGAGAGGGGCTGCTGCAGATATCAGCTGCACAGGTGTCAAATCTTCCTCTTTCCCAAACAAGCCTCCCTCAGTGCAATGAGTGTAATGCTTTCTCTAGCACATGTGCCCCTTGAATAGAGCTTGCATTGGGAACTATTCACATGCAACAATCTTTGCAGAAGCTCCTGGTATGACCAGCTAGCTATGTTATATAAATCTTGAGCAGTCGGTACATGTGATCAGGTGTGAAGAATTTTTTCATGCTGTTGTATTGTTGTTTCAATGAGGTAAAGGCAGGCGGAAATAGAGGCAGTTCCTGTAAGTGATAAAATCAATGCACTAATATCATAAATGCAACATTATTCCTTGACCTGAAGGAAGTCATTAACAAATGAATAACAAACTATTTGAGTCTCTACTACTATTGCTGGGCTACATGACTGAATGCCAGGAATGCTTCTCTGTTTTATATATATATATATATATATATATATATATATATATATATATAATTTCTTAAATGCATGATACTGCAATATTGGCCTTGTATGTACAGGTACATGTCATTTTCTATGCATGGTTATTTTGGCATTGATCAAACCCATGATAACTTGTTTTCTCCCACAAGAGTGATGTATGAGTGTTGAACCTTTGGCCCTGGTTTGCAGAAGTCGTCTCACTGTTGGGAAGCCACACCTCTTCCCTCCAGCCTTCCCCGTGTTAAGGATGTTAACACTGTGTGGAAAGGCCCTTAAATTAGGTCAATGCTCCAAAAGCTTAACCTACTTGTTTAAGTATTAAAGGAAAACTCCATCTATCCCCAACAATGACAAAAGGTCTAGCTCTGGACAAGACTAATATCTGACTACTTGCCATGCCTGTAAGGGTATTTACATTGTAATTAGTAATTGCATGTAAGAGTGCCTGGCAACAGAGATTGTTATTTCAAGTGTTTGGCTGGAGGACTGAGAAGTGTTTTGGTCTGTTGGTGGCAAAACACCCAGGTGTCAGCTGTAGCACCCCATTCACGTGATAACTCTCTGGGGACAGAGACTGGTGTGGATTCCGCTGTCTAGTCAAAGGAAGGGTCAACTTGTGTCAGACTTGGGTCAAAGTTGAAGAGTCTTGGGTGTGAATGATCATGATCACGTGAATGTGCACAGCTAGCCTTAAAACACCTACTTTTCAAAACCAAATTTTAACATCTTTAAATGTGACAAAGCATTTAATTTAACCTCCGCTACTGATTCACAGCAGACCGAACTGGGAATTTCCCAGAAAAAAACATGGCAAGGTTAATTTGTGCTTTGCAGTCAAAAGTTAATCCATGCTGGCTGTGTCCATTAAGGAATACTAACATACTGCTTATGGCTGATTTATATTTCTGCGTTGAAACCTACACCACAGCCATAGTGGTGATCAAGGGTGATTTGGATTTACAGTTCAGCGTTGATGTGCCTGCATCATTCTGCAAGTACACAGCAAACTGCTAGTATATTGACAGAAAATTCCTTCAGTTTTGAAATAATTATACATTTTATAAATAAACAAAAGCATTGCAATATGTGGATTCAAAAGTATTTATTAAATTATTGTAGCATTAAAACAACTTCAAAGCATGTAAGCATGTTGAGATTTAGGTAAATATTTTATATTATATAAGTTGACTGGCATGCAGAAAGAAAATAAATTAGCTACGCACTGATCGTTCGGCCACCACTCCAGATAGGCCGATCTTCATCTTACACATTGTCTAGTGATGGCAGTAGCTTCGCTACAATTAGCAAAGCTATTAGCTTAACTACATTTCTGAGTAGCGAGGAGGTAGCTTTGCTAGTTTTTAAATCAAGAAGCTTTTCAGTAGCAAAGTTATATTTTTTTATTAGGTAGCAGCGTAGCTTTGACAAAAGCTACACTGCTACATCATGCGTGCACCTGGTGTTTACTATCGTCAGTTTTGAATCGGAACTAAAGATGTAAGACTCAAATGAATTACTCCTCCGAGTAGGTATTTTACAACAAATTGATCAAATGTGATAGCAAAGCAGTCTGAATTGGTTCGCGATTCAATCTGAATGACTCACTAAGCTCACACTTATGCTGCTGAATTTGGTGCATGCTCTCACTTGGCAACACGCTCACGGAATATATTAAAATATGATAAATAAAAATAACGCAGGTTGCAGTGGATCTACAATCAAAAGAAACCAAACCTGCAAATGCATTCTGTCATTTGTCAGAGATGAAGAAGGTTTATTAAGTTCAACAACTTGTGAGCAACCACTGCGGGTAAAGACATTTTACCACCAAAAGTGTACCAAACATTTAACAGCCTACATGAAAACACATAAAAAAGTACCATGGCATTACCATGTTTTTTGGATATGTAGCATTACCTGGGGGCACCATGTTAAGGCAATGGTATATGAATAAGTGAATCATATAGTGACGAACCATAGTACAATGGTATTCTTTGAATTACCTTGAAGCACCATGTAAATTCAATTATATATGCATATGGTAATCATTTATCAAATTACAATGGTAATACCATTATATTCTTTGAATTACCTTGAAGCACCATGTAAATTAAATTATATATGCATATGGTAATCATTTATCAAATTACAATGGTAATACCATTATATTCTTTGAAGTGCTTTGAAGCACTGTGTAAATACAGAATGGTTCATAAATATGGTAATTTTATCTCACAGTACCATGGTATTACCACCTGATACCATCAGCTATCACACTGTTATTGCCCAGATGTGCTCACACACAAGAAATTTGGCCTCTGATCATAAGATTCTAGTACAGAAATACAACAGCTAGACACAGAATTACAGGATAAGATGAATAGTATGTAAACAAGTTTTTAAACAGTAAAAAGGAAAGGTAATTCAAATGGGTATGGGTGTGTAGAAGTAGTATAAATATGAAAAATAAAATTAAAAAATTTAGATTTTTCATTTTGAACACATGAGTTTGTATAGGTAGCATGTATAAATATGAATTTACATGTTTTTTTACATGCACATACATTACATATTGCACCATACTATATACTGCATTGCACTATACTGTACTATAATGTACCATGGCTTAGACAATCATAGACAGCACAGTCAACAAATGTGTCTAAAATTATTCTTTTTACAGTATATTAAAGCCAGCATCTCGATAGCCAGTTCAGAACAACTTGATTTTGGCCGAGGGTGTTACAAAAATAAAAAAAATCACAATTAGAATCGCTAGTCGCTACCAGTTCATATTTCACACTAGAAAAATTTGGGATACTGTTTTACAAGATGTGTGCTTTTGGCAAATGCAGAAGGTCATCTGGGTAATCTCTATATACAGCATAACATTTGCTTAAGTGTATTTGCATACCACGCACAGCATACATACTGCAAATAATAGTTTTAAATTAGTTATATAGTAAAATGGCATCGCGAACACTGTGCTCATAGCAAAACAATGCAAAATATCCATTATTCCCATGACCAGTGAAACACTTAACAAACAGCCTGTATTTGGATATCAGTTGGCTTACACATTACAAAGTGGAGTTCCTCGTAAAGTCAAGCGATAACATCATGAATTATATTCAGGTTCATGAACTTTGAGTTTAAGGTATAATAATGTGGCAGAAGAAGCAGAACAGACAGACAGCAGCTTACTCAAAGTACACTAGGTAAGTGTACACCGATTACGCTACCAAATCAGCACACAAATGGAAAAAATGACTATTAAACACTGTTTGTTATGTCCTAAAGTAATCCTGACATACAGTCCAATTCCTATTAACTTCCTGTAACAATTTATTTTAGACTAAACAATCAACTATTAAAGAAACAGCAAACAGCTGACTAAGCTTTAGCTTTCCGGGAAATCATTAAAATTCCAGCAAGAGGAACACTGCAAATGAGAACAGCATTCCTGCAGCTCATCAGTTGCCCACTGGAGCTTTTTTAAAAAAAAATCAAACCATTCAAAACATGCATTTATCCTTTAACCATCAGTGTAGAGTAGACATGGATGAAAACTACTATGCAAATGCACAGGACTATGCAAACAAAGCACAGGCCAAGAAATGGGTCTCCTCGATTACATTTCATAAAGAAGGCACATACAAATACATTTGCTAGAAAATACTCTAGAATCCTGGAAAAGTATGTGATGTGTAGACTAATAAATTGGCATTATACAATACTATATAGGCAGAGGACAGTGCACAAGCAGAGAATGTGCAAGGCGCGCCCTGCCGAGAAACACGCATTGTAGTGGGCCATGCACACACCCACTCCACACATGTAGGCGAGAGTGGGTGCCTGATCTATATGCTGGGGAGTACTTGAACGCAGCAAACCATCCACTGAAGAAGGGAGGTAGAGGCAGGAGGGAGAGAGGGATGGAGAAGTACAGCAGCAACCGTTACTCACATTCTCCCACGTGACATTCCTTTTTAAACAACAAAAACGACAGCAAGTTAAGAGTGGCAGGAATGCGGCCAGCATTTCAGCTAAACAGGGATTTCTGAATTCTGAGGAGCGTGTGAGGGGGCGGCAGTGAAAATAACACAGATAATCAGCACAGAGCATGGGAGAAGGGCCCTTGATGTTATGAATTCAAAAGCACACATATTAGTCATTATTTTTAATCAGCTGTTGTGCGTGCTTGCATGTCTGAACTGCAAATGCACACCTTATCAAGTAACATTTTATCTTTTACTGTAAAATAAACAATCACATTCGAGAGTTTTATAGGTCATGGAAATTGGAGTGGTAACTAGGGATGGGAATCGCTAGGAATGTAACAATTTCGGTTCTGATTCCTCTCAATGATTTTGTTTCCTTAACAGTTCCATTCCAACAGTTCTACTTCTAGGTCACTAACCAAATAAGCAGAGTTGTGGCAATGACCATGATAACTTAAATTGAAGCACGCAAGGTGATTTTTGGAATCTTCTCAAATCAACATGGATCATCAGGTTTTGCAAAAATGTGATTCCATGGAGTCCATGCCAGCTCAGGTGCATTCAGACATTAAAGCAAAAGGCAGACAGATTAAATACTAAGAAGAAATTCTTTAATTCATGTACATTTTTCAGTCCAAGTTTTCACACATATTGTTACGATGGTAATATAATTTGTAATGAAAATAACTGCTATAAAATTACAAAAAAAGCAAAACGGACATTATTACAAGTTAATTTTTAAACCCCACTGTTTGTGCAAAGGGCAATGTGTATGTGCACAGAGGTATGGGGCTGTACAGTAAATAAATATACATATTGCACATTTGGGTTTTGTACAGGTAGCATGTAAATATGAATTTACAACATTCACTGCACATAGACATGTTATATACCACACTACAAACTTGCCACGTAATCCCTTTTTCATTTGTGCCTTGTGAAGATTCAGGGAATTATTATAAACTAGTACACAATACAAATACTATCCCAAGGGAGTCACTGTCGCAATGAGGAAGGGCAAATTGTTTATGTAACGTTGTTGTACAACTACTGACACATGTCATGTACCTGAATTAAAATATACTGATGTGAAGTTTTTCTCCACTCTGCTGCGAAAGGGAGAGAAAAAAGTCAGGAACCGATTTGCTGACTCATGTTTTGAACGCTCCCTTCACAAAAGCACAGTCATCAAGACTCCACACATTTGCAGCGTCTCTCTCTCACCAAGCCTTTCATAACAGAGTTCAGTTCTTTCACAACACAGACAGCATAAGACTAAGTGTGGGGTATTCACCTACAGACCACACATCCAGCTGCTTAATAACAACCTCTTGTAGCTTGCGAAACTTCACAAAAGCTATAACATGACAAATATATCTGTTACTATTTTAGGAACTTCCCTTTGAATAAATCATATTTAGCATTTCAATGTGACAGTGAATTGGAATATGTATTATTTAAGTTATGTGACATGTTAGAAGAAAGCTGGTATGTAATATATTATATATGGAATTAATCAACTTAATTCAATTGTGTTAAAGATTATTGGGTGTAAAGATAGATGGATAATTGGTCTGACCAATATTTCTAAAGTGTGTAATGTAATTTCTGTCACTACTGTCACAGTACAGAATTGTGAAATTAAATATTTTCACACAGCTCTTCCGAATATTCCCTCCACCTGCCATTGTACTGCCCCAAACCCATGCCATTGGTCGAGTCAATGTTGCTGTGTCTATAAAATACACAGTGTTTTCACTTTTTGGAAAATATAAATGGATTACTTACAGTTGTGTCTGCAATTTAAAAAGGGATGATCTAAATAATTACACACATCTGCTTAAGTTTAAACATCAACTATTGCACTTGATTGTTTATTTAATAAAGGTTTAATATTTAATATCAGGTTTACCTATAAAGTTAGACATCGTGGAAATCTTGTATGAGCAATGAGCCCTACAAACCTGACTCAGTTATACCAGTTCTGTCTGGAGGAATGGGCCAAATTGCAGAGATTTTTTAAGATTTTAAATTTTACATTAAGCGAAAAGCCACATTTTACATAAGTCTGTATTGCCAATAATACAGGTTAAATTGTGTCTAAATAGAGACATTTTTGGAGAATTTTTTTTATAAATTTTTAAGTCAGTTTTGCATATTGTTTATTCTGAAAGTGATGGTAAGACATGCATGACTTTAGCCCATGGCCATCAGCCACTGACAGTGTATGGCAAAAACTGTAATTCCTAAACTTCCTGTCTGCCACAAAAAAAAAAAAAAAAACGTTCTATATAGGCCTATAACTAGACACCATATTTGCGTAAAATCCAGACTTATGAATCTTAAGGTGTTTTCCCCTGAAGAATGATTTTTCAAATAGCAACCCACACTTTCCCCCCTCAGTCTGTGAATCAGTCAGCTGACACAAGACAGCAGGAATCTGATCAGGGGTTTAGCTGTCTAGACTGAACTGAATGTAACTAGAGATGGAAACACGGTGGAAAACAACAGCAGAGCGTCTCTAGTGAAGCAATATACTGCCACTCTGTGGTGAAATATATTTATAGAGGGCTTTACTTTCTTTTTTTTAGCCCTGGTCTATGGAATTAAAAAATTGTTTTACAGTGGGACAGCATTATAAATATATATATATATATATATATATATATATATATATATATATATATATACAGTTGAAGTCAGAAGTTTACATACACTTAGGTTGAAGTTATTAAACCTATTTTTTTAAACCTGTACCCAATTTGTATTTTTAAACTTGCATTTTCATTTCTGATTTTTTTTGTGGGTTAGAGAATTCAATGCAAAATTACTCTAGAATGCCCATCCCTAGAATTTACACTTAAAAAATGTAAAAAGTCAGAAAACGGAGCTGAAAGTCATGAAAATTATTTGGTCCTGGTATTTTTTTTATTAAATAGTTCCAGTACTCAAAGAAATACAACAGCAAGACACAGAATTACAAGATCAACAATATAGCTGCAAGCAGCAATCAACGGGCCCAAGCACTGTGGACCCATTTCCTCCTGGCGGCTTTAGTAAAGCAATGCATCAAAAAATTTTAAGTGATTTTTGTAAATGTAAAACATTTTTTTCAAAGACTGTAGTAAGGGCTACACTTCCTGCTGCCAGTTGGTGACGCTATGACCGTGACCCACAGTAGATACATCAAAGTGATCAGCCCTCAAGACCAAACATACGGGTCAATCACACGATGCACGCAGAAGATATGAGACAATTCTTTCTTCCATTTTTTTTTATCGCATTGCCATGGAGACACCATTTGAGACATCAACAATCCGTTCACAATTCAGCATCTTCAGTGTTTTGGCATGACGTTGCCTAAGTTTGGTGCCAATCAGATGAATTCCCTATAAGGAGTATTTCAAATTCCAGAACCATTCCAGTTTCAAACATTCGAAAATGGCTGACATCCTGTTGGGCGGAGCTAATGTCTGTGGTGTGAAAGTTGTCTGTCTTGATTAGATCTACATATAGTATGTACAAAGTTTGGTGACAGTAGCTGAAAAGGGATGTGCTACAGAGTCCCCTAAATATGGCCCTTTTCTATTTGGCCCCTTCTACACACCCATGAATGAACCTTTGCCCAGCCCTAATGGCCGACGATTCTGATTTGTGTGCAAAAGATCATAAAAATTCAAGCATGCCAAGTACCTCAAACATATGAATATAAAAATTGAAGCAGTTCAGATCAAAATAAGTGAGTGCTATTCCAAAGTCACTTCCTGCTGCCAGTTGGTGCCACTATGATCGTGCCCCACAATAGTCATATCCATGTGATCAGCCCCCAATACCAAACATGAATCTCAATTTTGATCTAAATCGCACAATGAACGCCAATGATATGAGCATTTCCTCTTTTTCATTTTTTCTATGAGATCTATGCGTGTACAAATTTGGTGACTGTAGGAGAAAAGGCATGTGCTACATAGCATCCCAAAAATCTAATTTTCAAGGGGCCGACAGAATCGTCGTCCATTAGAAGTTGGCAAAAAAAAGGGGGAAGGGAGACCCCCTTCCCCCTTTTTTTTGATTCTGAAGTGTGTGTGCAAATTTTCAGTAGTTTTTGAGCATGTTAAGCAAGCCAAAAGCCCCTGAAACCTTGAAAAGAAGAATGTTAACAGTAATCCTTAGGAAAACAATAGGGCCTCCGCACTTAAAGTGCTTGGGCCTAATAATACAAACACAGACAATACGAATAAAAGTACAAATACAGAGAGTTTTATACACAGGTACATAGGGCCCAAATGTCTGAGTCCACGTTGAAATCCTGGCCTAATTCAAACCAGGAAATAAACAATGGATTTTAGGATTATTTAGGATTCTGTACTACTTCTAGGTCACAAGATGATCTTTGGAATATTCTCAAATCAACATGGATCATCAGGTTTTGCAAAAATGTGATTCCATGGAGTCCATGCCAGCTCAGGTGCATTCAGACATTAAAGCAAAAGGCAGACAGACTAAATACTAAGAAGAAATTCTTTAATTCATGTACATTTTTCAGTCCAAGTTTTCACACAAATTGTTACACTGGTAATATAATTTGTAATGAAGAAAACTGCTATAATTAGGTTTAATGTTGACTTAAATATTAGATTTAATGCTGAAGTCATTAAACCAAATTTTTTAACAACTCCACAGATTTCATATTAGCAAACTATAGTTTTGGCACATCGAATTTGTGCAAGGCACAAGAACTTTTTCTAACAATTGTTTACAGACAGATTGTTTCACTTTTAATTGACTATAATCACAATTCCACAATTTCCTTATGGCTGAAGGTACCACGTTCATCTGAACAAACAATAGTACGCTAGTATAATACATGTGACCACGTTGCCATCATACTGCTCAGGAAGGAGACACAATCTGTCTCCAAGAGATGAACATAGATTGGTGTGAAATGTGCAAATCAATCCCACAACAACAGCAAAGGACCTTGTAAAGATGCTGGAGGAAACAGGTAGACAAGTATCTATATCCACAGTAAAACAAGTCCTATATCAACATAACCTGAAAGGCTGCTCAGCAAGGAAGAAGCCACTGTTCCAAAACTGCCATAAAAAAGCCAGACTACAGTTTGCAAGTGCACATGGGGACAAAGATCTTACTTTTTAGAGAAATGTCCTCTGATGAAACAAAAATGTAACTGTTTGGCCATAATTACCATCGTTATGTTTGGAGGAAAAAGGGTGAGGCTTGCAAGCTGAAGAACACCATCCCAACAATGAGGCATGGTGGAGGCAGCATCATGTTGTGGGGGGTTCTTTGCTGCAAGAGGGACTGGTGCGCTTCACAAAATAGATGGCATCATGAAAATTATGTGGATATATTGAAGCAACATCTCAAGACATCAGCCAGGAAGTTAAAACTCGGTTACAAATGGGTCTTCCAAATGGACAATGACCTCAAGCATATCTCCAAAGTTGTGGCAAAATGGCTTAAGGACAGCAAAAGTCAAGGTATTGGAGTGCCATCACAAAGCCCTGACCTCAATCCGATAGGACATTTATGGGCACAACTGGAAAAGCGTGTATGAGCAATGAGCCCTACAAACCTGACTCAGTTATACCAGTTCTGTCTGGAGTAATGGGCCAAAATTCCAACGACTTATTGTGAGAAGCTTATGGAAGGCTACTCAAAATGTTTGACCCATGTTAAACAATTTAAGGCAATGCTACCAAATACTAACAAAGTGTATATAAACTTCTGACCCACTGGGAATGTGATGAAAGAAATCAAAGCTGAAATAAATAATTCTCTCTACTATTATTCTGATATTTCACATTCTTAAAATAAAGTAGTGATACTAGTTAGTTTCACTACTTTATTTTAAGAATGCAAAATGTTAGAATAATATATAATATACAGATGGGCTGGTTTGAGTATTTCTGTAACTGCTGATCTCCTGGGATTTTCACACACAACAGTCTCTACAATTTACTCTGAATGGTGCCAAAAATAAAAAAACATCCAGTGAGTTGCAGTTCTGTGGATGGAAACGCCTTCTTGATGAGAGGTCAACAGAGAATGGTCAGACTGGTTTGAACTGACATAGTCTATTGGTAACTCTGATAACTGCTCTGTACAATTGTGGTGAGAAGAATAACATATCAGAATGCTATTCTGAGATGTGGGTTGTTGCTCTTTTGATGGCACGAGGAGGACCTACACAATATTAGGCAGGTGGTTTTAATGTTGTGGCATATCGGTGTGTATATATATATATATATATATATATAGTGAAGAGATATACTGCCACACTGTGGTGGAATATATTTATAAAATGTGCTTTACAGGACTTCGTTTTTTTTTGCCCTGGCTTATGGCATTACAAAAACGTAATTACAGTGGGACACCATTATATATATATATATATATATATATATATATATATACATATATATATACATACACACACACACGGTTGAAATCAGAAGTTTACATACACTTAGGTTGATGTCATTAAAACTCATTTCAGATTAGAAAACTCCACAGATTTAATATTAGCAAACTATAGTTTTGGCAAGTCATTTAGGATTTGTGCATGGTAATTTTTCCAACAATTGTTTACAGACAGATTGCCTCACTTTTAATTGACTATCACAATTCCAGTGGGTCAGAAGTTTACATACACAAAGTTAACTGTGCCTTTATGCAGCTTGGAAAATTCCAGAAAATTATGTCAAGCCTTTAGGCAAACAGCCAAAAGTTTGGAATAATGTACAGATTTTGCTCTTATGGAAAGAAATTGGTACTTTTATTCACCAAGGTGGTTTTCAACTGATAACAATGTATAGTCAGGACATTAATAACATGAAAAATTACTATTACTTCTTAAACTACTTCAAAAGTTCTCTTAAAAAATCCTCCATGTCCATTTTCCTTGGCATTCTTGCTGTCAGTTTGTCCAGATACTCAGGTGACATTTCACCCCGCACTTCCTGTAGCACTTGCCATAGATGTGGCTGTCTTGTCGGGCACTTCTCATGCACCTTTCAGTCAAGCTGATCCCACAAAAGCTCAATGGGGTTAAGATCCATAACACTCTTTTCCAAATATCTGTAGTTCAATGTCTGTTTCTTTGCCCACATTAACCATTTCTTTTTGTTTTTCTGTTTCAAAAGTGGCTTTTTCTTTTTAATTCTTCCCATAAGGCTGCACCCCTGAGTCTTCTCTTTACTATTGTACATGAAACTGGTGTTGAGCAGGTAGAATTCAATGAAGCTGTCAGCTGAGGACATGTAAATCATTTATTTCTCAAACTAGAGTCTCTGATGTACTTATTCTCTTGTTTAGTTGTACATCTGACCTTCCACATCTCTTTATGTCCTTGTTAGAGCTAGTTGTCCTTTGGCTTTGAAGACTGTAGTGTACACATTTGTATGAAATCTTCCGTTTTTTGCCAATTTAAATTTTTTTTAGCCTTCATTCCACAAAACAATGATTGACTGACGAGTTTCTAGAGAAAACTTTATATATATATATTTTTTTGCCATTTTTTACCTAATATTGACATTAAGACCTGCCAGTCTACTGCATAATGTGGCAACTCAAAAACAAACACAAAACAGTGTTAAGTTTAATTTATTGAACCAAATAGCTTTTAACTGTGTTTGATATAATGGCAAGTGATTTTCTAACACCAAAGGATAAGGTGTTGGAGAGATGGCTGCTGGAAATGGGGCTTGTCTAGATTTGATCAAAAAATATTGACGGTGCAGTTTTTTTACATCAGTAATGTCCTGACTATACTTTGTGATCAGTTGAATGCCACTTTGGTGAATTAAAGTACCAATTTCCTTCTGAAACAGCAAAATCTGTACATTATTCCAAACTTTTGGCCACCAACGTAAATACATATACACACACACACACACACACACACACACACCTAAAGGATTATTAGGAACACCATACTAATACTGTGTTTGACCCCCTTTCGCCTTCAGAACTGCCTTAATTCTACGTGGCATTGATTCAACAAGGTGCTGAAAGCATTCTTTAGAAATGTTGGCCCATATTGATAGGATAGCATCTTGCAGTTGATGGAGATTTGTGGGATGCACATCCAGGGCACGAAGCTCCCGTTCCACCACATCCCAAAGATGCTCTATTGGGTTGAGATCTGGTGACTGTGGGGGCCATTTTAGTACAGTGAACTCATTGTCATGTTCAAGAAACCAATTTGAAATTATTCGAGCTTTGTGACATGGTGCATTATCCTGCTGGAAGTAGCCATCAGAGGATGGGTACATGGTGGCCATAAAGGGATGGACATGGTCAGAAACAATGCTCAGGTAGGCCGTGGCATTTAAACGATGCCCAATTGGCACTAAGGGGCCTAAAGTGTGCCAAGAAAACATCCCCCACACCATTACACCACCACCAGCAGCCTGCACAGTGGTAACAAGGCATGATGGATCCATGTTCTCATTCTGTTTACGCCAAATTCTGACTCTACCATCTGAATGTCTCAACAGAAATCGAGACTCATCAGACCAGGCAACATTTTTCCAGTCTTCAACGGTCCAATTTTGGTGAGCTCTTGCAAATTGTAGCCTCTTTTTCCTATTTGTAGTGGAGATGAGTGGTACCCGGTGGGGTCTTCTGCTGTTGAAGCCTATCCGCCTCAAGGTTGTGCGTGTTGTGGCTTCACAAATGCTTTGCTGCATACCTCGGTTGTAACGAGTGGTTATTTCAGTCAAAGTTGCTCTTCTATCAGCTTGAATCAGTCGGCCCATTCTCCTCTGACCTCTAGCATCAACAAGGCATTTTCGCCCACAGGACTGCCGCATACTGGATGTTTTTCCCTTTTCACACCATTCTTTGTAAACCCTAGTAATGGTTGTGCGTGAAAATCCCAGTAACTGAGCAGATTGTGAAATACTCAGTCCGGCCCGTCTGGCACCAACAACCATGCCACGCTCAAAATTGCTTAAATCATCTTTCTTTCCCATTCTGACATTCAGTTTGGAGTTCAGGAGATTGTCTTGACCAGGACCACACCCCTAAATGCATTGAAGCAACTGCCATGTGATTGGTTGATTAGATAATTGCATTAATGAGAAATTGAACAGGTGTTCCTAATAATCCTTTAGGTGAGTGTATATATTATATATATATATATATATATATATATATATATATATATATATACACACAGTGCATCCGGAAAGTATTCACAGCGCTTCACTTTTTCCACATTTTGTTACGTTACAGCCTTATTCCAAATTGGATTAATTATTTCCCTCAAAATTCTACAAACAATACCCCCATAATGACAATGTGAAAGAAGTTTGTTTGAAATATTTGCAAAATTCTTAAAAATAAAAAACAAGCCTTTGCCATGACACTCAAAATCGAGCTCAGGTGCATTCTGTTTCGACTGATCATCCTTGAGATGTTTCTACAACTTGATTGGAGTCCACCTGTGGTAAATTCAGTTGATTGGACATGATTTGGAAAGGCACACACCTGTCTATATAAGGTCCCACAGTTAACAGTGCATGTCAGAGCACAAACCAAGCCATGAAGTCCAAGGAATTGTCTGTAGACCTCCAAGACAGGATTGTATCAAGGCACAGATCCGGGGAAGGGAACAGAAAAATGTCTGCAGCATTGAAGGTCCTAATGAGCATAGTGGCCTCCATAGTGGCCTCCATGGAAGAAGTTTGGAACCACCAGGAGTTCCTAGAGCTGGCCGCCCGGCCAAACTGAGTGATCAGGGGAGAAGGGCCTTAGTCAGGGAGGTGACCAAGAACCCGATGGTCATTCTGACAGAGCTCCAGCATTTCTCTGTGGAGAGAGAACCTTCCAGAAGAACAACCATCTATGCATCACTCCACCAATCAGGCCTGTATGGTATAGTGGCCAGATGGAAGCCACTCCTCAGTAAAAGGCACAAGACAGCCCACCTGGATTTTGCCAAAAGGCACCCGAAGGACTCTCAGACCATGAGAAACAAAAGATTGAACGTTTTGGCCTGAATGGCAAGTGTCATGTCTGGAGGAAACCATGCACCGCTCATCACCTGGCCAATACCATCCCTACAGTGAAGCATGGTGGTGGCAGCATCATGCTGTGGGGATGTTTTTCAGCGGCAGGAACTGGGAGACTAGTCGGGATCGAAGGAATGATGAATGCAGCAATGTAAAAAGACATCCTTGATGAAAACCTGCTCCAATGACCCTAAGCACACAGCCAAGATAACAAAAGAGTGGCTACGGAACAACTCTGTGAATGTCCTTGAGTGGTCCAGCAAGAGCCCAGACTTGAACCCGACTGAACATCTCTGGAAAGATCTGAAAATGGCTGTGCACCGACGCTCCCCATCCAACCTGATGGAGCTTGAGAGGTCGTGCAAAGAAGAATGGGAGAAATTGCCCAAAAATAGGTGTGTCAAGCTTGTAGCATCATACACAAAAAGACTTGAGGCTGTAATTGGTGCCAAAGGTGCTTCAACAAAGTATTGAGCAAAGGCTGTGAATACTTCTTTACATGTGATTTAATTCTTTCTTTTTTTCTCTTTTTATAAATTTGCATAATCATATATATTCATACATACACAGTGTTGGGGAGTAATTAAATAAATGTAATGGGAATACGTATTTAAAATACAAGTAAATGTATTCCACAACAGTTACAATTTAAATAATTGGTAATTAGAATACAGTTACATTCAAAAAGTATTTAGATTACTGAAGAGATTACTTTGAATTTTATTGTCATTTGTTTCATTTAATATTTAGACCTTTCAGATGGAAAACATTTATACATGTAAATGATGCGATCCAAAGTGCATTTGGACAGCGGTGAAACACTTTCTTATGATGTGTTACATTCATACGAGCAGACAGAGAAGTAAGTTTGAAGTTTGGAGTAGAAGAAATAGAAATAAACATTGTGTAAATTGTCAGGTTTATGCTAAGCTAAAATGCTATTTCTAGCCATTTTACATGCACATATTGCCAGGCACTGTAATGCGTTTTCCCCGAGATAAATGGTTTAATCCAACAAATCAAGATGCCAAACAGCAAAAGTCTGTATTCCACACATTTAATGGCAGATACACAGGATGCATGCTCTTCTCATACATGAGAAAATGAACAAACCATTAGCATAACAAAACAGAAAAGTATAATAAAGGTCAAGGAGAGCAGATCGGTCATCATCCTCCTGCACCTGCACACAGACTGAGTAGTAACTCTCTAGTCACACAGCGAACGCATATGAGATGGTCAGTGTCTTAAAGGTACCCTGCATACTAATAGAATGCATGTAAATACATTGTCTTCAACGTTACAGAACGATCATATTTTTTAATCAAGTAAAATCACGTTGGATAATAATTACTTTTTTCTAGTAAGACCTTTGATATTAGGGCAAAACTTGTATTCTTGATAATAATTTTTGTATTGTTTTCCTGTAAAAATATCTGAAAATCTTAAAACAAGATCAATTTGATTTATCTAGTTTTGAAACAACACTTTATAAGATATTTAGGTTTTTCAGAGAATTTATTTTTAACATGTGTATTTGTCTTACTGTACTGGAAGAGTTTTTATAGTCAAAACAAGTGAAAAAAATCTACCAGTGCTGAAGAAGTATTTAGAATATGTTACTGACCTCGAGTAATCTAATGGAATACGTTACAAATTACATTTGACAGCTTGCATTCTGTAATCTGTAGTGGAAAACATTTCAAAAGTAACCCTCCCAACCCTGTATGTATATACAGGTGCTGGTCATATAATTAGAATATCATCAAAAAGTTGATTTATTTCAGTAATTCCATTCAAAAAGTGAAACTTGGATATTATATTCATTCATTACACACAGACTGATATATTTCAAGTGTTCATTCCTTTTAATTTTGATGATTATAACTGACAACTAATGAAAACCCCAAAATCAGTATCTCAGAAAATTAGAATATTGTGAAAAGGTTCAATATTGAAGACACCTGGTGCCACACTCTAATCAGCTAATTAACTCAAAACACACCTGCAAAGGCCTTTAAATGGTCTCTCAGTCTAGTTCTGTAGGCTACACAATCATGGGGAAGACTGCTGACTTGACAGCTGTCCAAAAGACGACCATTGACATCTTGCACAAGGAGGGCAAGACACAAAAGGTCATTGCTAAAGAGGCTGGCTGTTCACAGAGCTCTGTGTCCAAGCACATTAATAGAGAGGCGAAGGGAAGAAAAAGATGTGGTAGAAAAAAGTGTACAAGCAATAGGGATAACCGCACCCTGGAGAGGATTGTGAAACAAAACCCATTCAAAAAATGTGGGGGAGATTCACAGAGTGGACTGCAGCTGGAGTCAGTGCTTCAAGAACCACCACGCACAGATGTATGCAAGACATGGGTTTCAGCTGTCGCATTCCTTGTGTCAAGCCACTCTTGAAAAAGACACAGCGTCAGAAGCGTCTCGCCTGGGCTAAAGACAAAAAGGACTGGACTGCTGCTGAGTGGTCCAAAGTTATGTTCTCTGGTGAAAGTAAATTTTGCATTTCCTTTGGAAATCAAGGTCCCAGAGTCTGGAGGAAGAGAGGAGAGGCACAGAATCCACGTTGCTTGAAGTCCAGTGTAAAGTTTCCACAGTCAGTGATGGTTTGGGGTGCCATGTCATCTGCTGGTGTTGGTCCACTGTGTTTTCTGAGGTCCAAGGTCAACGCAACCATCTACCAGGAAGTTTTAGAGCACTTCATGCTTCCTGCTGCTGACCAATTTTATGGAGATGCAGACTTCATTCTTCAACAGGACTTGGCACCTGCACACAGTGCCAAAGCTACCAGTACCTGGTTTAAGGACCATGGTATCCCTGTTCTTATTTGGCCAACAAACTCGCCTGACCTTAACCCTATAGAAAATCTATGGTGTATTGTGAAGAGGAAGATGCGATACGCCAGACCCAACAATGCAGAAGAGCTGAAGGCCACTATCAGAGCAACCTGGGCTCTCATAACACCTGAGCAGTGCCACAGACTGATCAACTCCATGCCACGCCACATTGCTGCAGTAATTCAGGCAAAAGCAGCCCCAACTAAGTATTGAGTGCTGTACATGCTCATACTTTTCATGTTCATACTTTTCAGTTGGCCAACATTTCTAAAAATCCTTTTTTTGTATTGGTCTTAAGTAATATTCTAATTTTTGGAGATACTGAATTTGGGATTTTCATTAGTTGTCAGTTTTAATCATCACAATTAAATGAAATAAACATTTGAAATATATCAGTCTGTGTGTAATGAATGAATATAATATCCAAGTTTCACTTTTTGAATGGAATTACTGAAATAAATCAACTTTTTGATGATATTCTAATTATATGACCTGCACCTGTGTATATATATATTTATATAAAATACAATACATGTCTGGAAACTGCTAATTTAGCTAATTAAATTTAGAAAAGATATGGTAATTTACACATAGATGTGTCTGTTTATAATAAATGTACTTTATTCTTTAAAAAAAAATAAAAATTAATTACCCATAATTGCACAATCAGAGAAATATGCTTTAAATCTGAAGAGGGCAATTTTTTGCGTGGTACTATAAAAAAATTGCTGTTTGTTTGAACAATTTATTATAAAATTATTGGACATATTGTCCCATTTCTAGAATCACCCTGTCCTTTCTGCATCTTGTCTTGTTTGGTTTCTAGACTTACACATATAAACAGAAGTCAATCCTTATCTTTTCCCGAATGTGCAAACAGAGTGAAGTCACTCAAAAGCAATGTGCAATTTAGAGACATGCAGACATCAACTGTCTAGACATCTGCACTGAACCACAAGAAGGGCTCATCTATCTATATTAACAAAACTGAACAGTGGACTTAGACCTGGGTGGTTGCTATGTATATAGCTCATTGTAGGCTACACAGAGTATCTGCATGAACCAGAGTGATATTGTAATACTGACATCACCATGTGGTCAAAATATGGAAGTGGCTGTGCTGCATCAGATTAACTGTGGACCTGTCTGTACAATTCTCTTATCAGTTGAGTAACAACATAACATGTGTCTGCAGTATTACTTGTTTTTGGACTTTGGCTTACCTGAATGATGGAAATGTAGTAGACTAGAGGTGGCACAGGGACCTGCAGGTAATTTTGCTTGTCTATGGAACATAAACACAAAGCAAACAGTAGTTATAAGAACAAGTATAAAAAAAAAATTTTAAAAAATTTTAAAAAAAACTATTTAAATATGTTTTACATCTAATTGAGTGGTCCCTTCATCTTCCTATAATATAAATATTTAGGTTTATAAATAATCAGGCCATATAAATAATACGTTTTTTTATGTGACAAAAATATAAATTTAACCAATGTACATATTTTTTGCTTAGAATAGATTTTTATTTAAAAAAAATAATTATTTGAAAGTGGCACCACCTTAGCTAATTCTGTAATAAACAAAAAGATAAAAAAATATATAATAATACATGAATAATACATGCAATAATGTTTGCAACAGTCTTGTTACAAATTAGTGAAACATAAATTCAACAACTTCAAATTGGCTTCAAAGGGCACTCTATCAATGCAAGGCCAATCACATAATTCATAAAAATCAGATTAAGCTAGAATTAGCATTTTTGCACTCTTAATCTACTTTTAGTGGTCATGCAGAAGTAATCTCCCCCACCACCATCTGCAAGGTCGTGCTTTTATCCCTCTCTAATCATGCAATGGTAATATGTTCAGACAGGCTTAAATCAAGCAAGTGTACACATATTGTAAATTGTACTCTGTATTCACATGGGCTATTGACTGGCAATCTAATTATTCCTTATGCCGTGTATGACTTGATCACAGCATCCTTGACTTTATAATACACCATCTAGTGTTTGAAGGCTCATAGACTTTAACATTATGACATTATGACCAAAAATAGAAAGGATGTAAGAAAAAAACAACGCTCTTGCATTTAATTCTTCATAAATGTCAGTGTGTTATTTCCTCCAAGGCCACACTAAAAATATACTCGGGGACTTTTGTAGTAATGCTTAGTTCACAATAAATCAATCCTGTATATATGTAATGATGTATTAAAATAAATCCAACATATTTATAGTTCAATCATATCTGGCTGCACTTTCTTCATACTCCTGTATGAAATGCTGAAATAATATGCATTAAAGCTATAACCATTAGTCATGTTGACAAAACAAATATTTCCAACCAGCCATGCCAGAGTGGAATGAGAGAGATGTGCGGCGTGAAAATCAAAAGCTATGAATTATTAAACTCTTCTCATTCAACAGAGCTCCGAGTATGATCATGGCCAAGCAAAACAAAGTGGATGGGCCTGTTGATACACCTACTTCAATTCTCTAACCATCAGTGTTACTGTATACTTAAATACTGTATTTTTTATACTGTATAAAAAAAAAAAAAAAGAGATTATTTTTAGAATAACCAAAGGAAATGTATATGTTAATTAGGTTCCTATGAAGTAAGTTAGTGAACGGAGTCTGTAATTAGCACACAGTGCAGGTCCAGCTGCAATTATGTTCTAGTCCCTGGAAGGCTTCACACAAGAGAAATATTGGTCGCTTCAAGCCATCCGATCAGCCTGAGCTAATTGGTTCTAAAAACTTGGCTGTTCGTCAATTCATACACTCTTGTACAAGGAATTTGAAAATACACATAACCATATATGCATGCATTAATACATACACATGACCATTAAAGTGATTAAACACTTTCAGCTAAAAAAAAAAAAAATAACATTGGTACATTTCTGTAATCATACATAATGTGATCAAGGTGAATCACAACATTAAAATGAGTGTTAAGAGTAACCATTCATGTACATAGCAGGTTACACAGAGTTTAAAACAAACACAAACCCAATATGGGCCTTTGTTATGTTTTGTCCTCTAAAAGTAGTGCATACATCACAGGGGAGGGGGAGGTGGTACATGCACCTGTACTAGGCAATGTGCCAAAATGTAACAGACCTGTAATACGAACAATATAGCATATGTAAGGGGAGTTTGTTGTAATGCATGTTGGTGCATTGAGAAGACATGCTGTAGCAAATTTATATGTATTGAATTTAGGCAGACTCTGTGCACTGTGTACAAATCTATCTGCCTATTTCTGTGGCATGAAAGGTAATGTCCAAAATCAAGATAATGCCCCAGCATGGTATGAGGTCATTTTCTATAATAGAAAACAGAAGCAGTCCATCACCTCTCTAATGTAAAATGTTCCATGTTCCATGGACAGCAAATGAAATAATTTATCTGTTAGATTTACAGTCCTTTCTGATCAGGTTTCCAAGCATGAGTGGGAGAAATGTGAAAATAAAAAAGGCACCTCTTTGGCATGCATTACAGCAGGGACTTTCATACTTTTTGATCTCTATACTTGAGAGGGACCCCCTTCCTAAAATATAAAAGCAGTTTTAATTTTTCAAGTATAAATGACCCAATTTTCCTGTGAGAAAATATGTGTTCAACTAAATTAAATATTGAGCTTTTATAATGTCATTGTACCTATTGTTAAAGATATTATTAAAATCCTATTTGTAGGATTATTAAAATCCTATATGTAAAATATTAGCTACAAAAATATGCATTTCCTATTTACAATATTTTTCTTCTTATCTTATATTCACTAATCTTTGTCTATAAACCAAAAGAGGAAAATTTTAAAATTAAATTCAAATATACTTTTGTGTTTTTTTTATTTTATTTTTATTTATGCATATAATGTCGTGTTTTCATAATAAATCTGATTCCATAGCAGCATTACTTGGAATATGACCTCAAAGTGAGCAAGCAAAATGTTCATGATTTTTATTATTATTATCATCAGACATCTATAGAACTATGGCCTAAAATCATAAGATTAATCATAAAATAATTATGATTAATCTTATGATTTCCAACCAGCTTTTAGAGATTAAAGTAAAACAGTAATAATATAAAATTTAAACTTTTATTTACACTTAGACTAAACTTTTTTCTTTAGGTACATCAGACACGTATAATATACTTATCTCATTTTGAATCTCAACTAACTAAAATGAAAAGCATATTATTAAGTATGCACAATCTTATAAGTAAACTTAAGCATAAATGTCAGGCAAACCATGCCAGTGGAATTGATATGGAGCATGTTCTGCTCACCTGATTTTGGGAAGCTCAACGCTTTTTCAAAAGACCAAAAACTCAACCACTAGCATCTAACTGCAGTCATTCAATGTTTTGATCATGATAATGATCATATTGCCTTAATAAAACGCCCTGAATGGATGCAGAAGTGCAGTTAAATGCATAAAGCACAGCATATCTTGCTTCAGAGCTCCGTTGCTGTTGGTAGGCCTTGCTCACACTGATGGAAAGACAATGCGGGCATTTTGACACGGTACACTATGTACGCCTCCCTGCCTTTACCTCGAAAGGCTCAAATCAAATGATGGATACAATGTAGCTGCGTTCAAACACCCGGCGCTCCCAAGAACACTCACAGAATAACATAATCTACAACGCGTCAAAGTGTTGACAGGAGGTGCCTGAAGCTTCTCGCCCGTTAAGATATATCGGTCTGTAGCCTAGTTTGTGTGAGACCAACGCCGCCTTTTCGCAAACACCCGATTTAGGCCTCGAGTTTCTTTCCACTGTAGCCATTTAAAGTGTATACTGTATTAAACATGCTAAAAATAAAGCCCACTCCCAACACCACCGGACAAAGCTCGGAAAATTCAAGCGCTTTCGGATTCGTGACACCGGTGGAGTTGAGCGCCGCGCGCCCTGCCTAGCGAAAACGCGCTGGAAAAACAGAGAGTATTAAGCAAACGGATGCTCGATGGCAAATATAAAGGAAGGAAGAAAATAAGAGCTGTTGTTCAGTACTCACCTCGTTCACAGTGATTGTGGAGGTAATTTAAAGGGCCAGGTTCGCACAGACCCCCCCCCCCCCCAAACAAACACCACCCCCTCCGTTCACCAGTGTCCACCCAGTCAGTCCCCCCACCGCTGTTGACAGCGTTCTCGCACACAAACTAAGTCGAAACAGGCTAAGTCGGTTCTGAGTCAAATAAGGCGGCTCTTTTTTTAAATCGGAAACCAATCAGTTGTGCAAGCTCTTCGGACGCCGAAATGTTTGGTTACGTCCGTCGGCGGACCGTTTCGCCGCTCAATGTGATTTTTCCGGGTTTGAGTTGCCGATCGGTCTACGCGCACTTTACACAGAGGTTAATCGACCCAGACTTCATTAGCTAGCACATTTTGGCTCATCGAACCTGAGCGCGTCTCTCACCGCAGTGTGCAACAACGCCTGCTGACCCAAGAGGGCACCAATGTATGTTCACACAATTTACACATCTGCATACAGCGCTGAAGCATTAATGGTAGTGTTCAGTGTTTGTACAGTAAAATCAGTGCTGGGTAGATTGTTGCTGAAATGTAATCCTTTAGATTACACTTTTAGGTACTAATAAATAAATGCATGTTTTAAATTCATAAAAGGATTATTCACCCAAAAATGAAAATTCTCTCAATCTAATGCCATCCCAGATCATTTTCTTTCTTTTGCTGAACACAAAGACATTTAATAGAATATCCCAGCTCTGTTGGGCCATTAAATGCAAGTGAATGGTGGTCAGAACTTTGAAGCTTTAAAAAGGACATAAAGGCAGCATAAAATACATTCATAAGACTTCAGTGGTTTAGTCCATGTCTTTAGATGCAGTATGATAGCTGTGGGTGAGAAGCAGATAAATGCCCCAAAATGAAAATTCTCTCATCAGTTACTCACCCTAATCCCATCCCAGATTTGTATGACATTCTTTCATCTGCTGAACTCAAATTAAGATTTTTAGAAGAAATTCTCTTTTGGTCTATACAATGCAAGTGAATGGTGCCAAAATTTTGAAAGTCCGAAAATTACATAATTCATTTTATCAACAATCCATATGACCCCGGTGGTTAAATCATTGTCTTCAGAAGAGACATGATAGGTGTGGGTGAGAAACAGATAAAAATGTAAGTAATATTTTACTACAAATTCTCCTTCCTGCTCAGTTAATCTCAACTTTAACTTTCACTTTCACATTCTTCTTCTTGTGTTTTTGGTAATTCATATTCTTCATGCATATTGCCCCCTACAGGGCAGTGAGTAGAATTTTTAGCAAAAAAATATTAAATATATTAAATATTTATCTGTTTCTCATCCACACCTGTCATATCATTTCAGAAGACTGAAATATATGATATAAAGTATTATATATTGATCTGTTCCTCACCCACATCTATCATATTGCTTCTGAAGACATGTATTAAACCACTGGAGTCTCATGGATTACTTTTATGTTGTCTTTATGTGTTTTTTGGAGCTTCAAAGTTCTGACCTCACTTTACTTGCACCTACAGAGCTGAGATATTCTTTAAAAATCTTTGCTTGTGTTCAGAAGAAAGAAAGTCATACATATCTGGTATGGCATGAGGGTGAGTAAATGACGAGTGAATTTTCATTTTTGGGTGAACTATCCCTATAGCTATTAGTTAACAATTTTTTCACCTTTTATTGAACATATGTAAACACAATCAAACAGAAACTTGCTATTTGTCTGTTGCATAATAAAACAAAGTTGCTTAAAGGGTCATAAATGAGAACATGCTTGTTTTTTTATGGTAAGAGATTTGTTGTTGTTATTTAGGAATAGTGATTGCACTTTTAATTATTCAGCTATGAAATTAATAATGAAGAATGTCTCTAGATATGATGTGGAAATTTTTACTATTTGTACCTCATGAGAAAGTGTGACCTATTACAGATGCTTTTTCTGCCATCCTGAAGCGTGGGCCGAAGTGCATTGTGATGATGCAAAAGCACAAAGTTGCATGTGACCAGTCCCTCTGAAATGTTTGTTTGCAACATGTGTTTTTACAGAGCAGTGTCTAGATTTATGAACAGATGTCAAGGGCTTGTTTGAAACACTTGAAACATTATTTTTTGACTCAACCCACTCTTTTATATACACTCACTGAGTACTTTATACAAAATTTTAATTAAAAAAAAACATCCAGTGAGTGGCAATTCTGCTGATGGAAATGCCTTGTTCATGAAAGAGGTCAACGGATATTGGCCAGACTGGTTCAAGCTGACAAAAAGGCTACAGTAACTCACAAAACAGCTCTGTACAATTGTAGTGAGCAGAATAGCATCTCAGAATGCACAACACGTCGAACCTTGAGGCAGATAGGCTGCAACACCGGAAGACCATGTTAGGCACTTTATTAGGACCATAGGGTTCCTAATAAAATGCTCGATGAGTGTATAGGAGTATAATCAGTAAATTACGTACTAGTTATTGTCATTGGCTGATTGGTAGTGTAATCAAGAATGTAACAATTGTTATCTATGAAAAGTAACTGTAATCTGATTGAACACATTGAAAAATGTAATGTTCAATGTGAATTACAAGAACTTGATTTTGATGTAATCTGATTACTTACACCAGATTACACCTAATCTGTCACTACCCAGCACTGAGTAAATTAAAATGTAAAAAGGCGACTTAGTGGTGGCTGATTTGATGGATTCAACAGTTAACACAATGTGAGTGCTAGTCACACTATCTAGACTAGCACAATTGCACTGGAATCTCATTTCGCACACAACTGCAAATACAGGGTTCAAACAGCCATGTTATCCTTCTTTGGGTAAACCCTAGGTATGTGTGAGATGCATGGCACTAGATCACAGCAAACCAGCCATCACCTCATAAAGCCCTGTGTAACTCATCTGAAAAAGGCCTTTCAACGCAATTAGACCATTTAGGAGTAGATTGTATCCTTTGGCAGTAGTAGATCTAGCAGATGTAGTGGTAGAGTACATGTTATTATTAGATTATTAGGTTATTATTTAATGAGGCAAACTAATAATAAGCTGTTAATCTAACACAATACCTATTTTAGTGTTTTGCATAGACGGTGTGTCCAAAGGGAGTGTAAAAGGATCGCTCACCCAAAAAACACCCTGATTATATCTTTGTTTAATTTAAAACTCCTATTAATCCTCTTGATTTTTATTATGAATTTTGTTTTTGCAAATGCTAAAGATGTTTGCCTTTAGGTGTTGAAGGCATGAAGCCAGTCTGAGTTTTATTCAAAGACCAAGAGAGACCTCTTTCGTTCTGCCTGATTTAATAATCTCCCCTTGGAGCTCCAGAATTCTGATTGTGCCTCTGGATTCTCAAATCCCAAATGATCTGTGGTAACATTTCACTTGGCACAGCACTGTTGCTGTATTTTACAGTGTATGATGTATTAATAGTAAATGGGAGTGAAAATACTTTTACCGCATTAGCGCTATATGTCCTTTGGAACATTTTGCTGATGTTTACAATATAATTTAATAATAATAATTTAAATAAACAGCGTCTCTACTTTCTTCGAAGGCTGAGGAAAGCACATCTCCCACCCCCCATCCTCACTACATTCTATAGAGGGACTATTGAGAGCATCCTGAGCAGCTGCATCACTGCCTGGTTTGGGACTTGCACCGTTTCGGACCGCAAAGCCCTGCAGAGGATAGTGAGGACAGCTGAGAATATCATCGGGGTCTCTCTTCCCTCCATCATAGACATTTACATAAAACATTTACAAATCAACCAGCATTGTGGATGACACCACACACCCCTCACACAAACTCTTCACCCTCCTGCCGTCTGGCAAGAGGTACCGAAGCATTCGGGCCCTCACGACCAAACTGTGTAACAGCTTCTTCCCCCAAGCCATCAGACTCCTCAATACTCAGAGACTGGACTGACACACACACACACACACACACACACACACACACACACACACACACACGTGTCCTGAGTTGCACTTTAATTATTGTCACTTTATACCTGGCTGCTACCTCAAAACTGCTATGTGCATAGAACACTCATCTCATTGTATGTTATATTTACATTTGACATTTTTAGAAACTGTCATCTTTTTGCACTACTGTGTACTGGTCGGCGCTGCACTGTCTCTCACTGTGCCTATTGTCCTGTTCATTTTTAGTAATTTATTGTGCTGTCCCGTACTTTTTGTCCACATTTGCATTTGCACTTTATATAGATATGTTATTTAGTCTGTGTAGTCTGTATGTGGTTCTGTGTTTGTCCTATGTTGTTTTATGTAGCACCATGGTCCTGGAGGAACGTTGTCTTGTTTCACTGTGTACTGTACTAACTGTATATGGTTGAACGACAATAAAAACCACTTGACTTGACATTAATTTTCCCATGCTTTGAAGTCCCAGTTCTCTCCTCTCTCTCTCTCTCTCTCTGAAAGCAGCAGTCCATCTAACAGGCAGCATGGAAATAATACTGCTGAGAAAGGAATGGGATGGGAGGGGATTAATGAGAGAGAAAAGAGAATGAAGAAATGGATCACATGATAGTTGATTCATGCAGGTTCCCAAACAGCCATTTTTGCACTGCTGCTGGTCTGCTCCACAGAACATCACCATGAAGCTCCTGATTGAACTTGTCACCCACCCCCCACCTCTCGGCCACTAGGTAATTCTAACACTTAGATCTGGGGGAAAAAGAAATAAAAGAAATATTCCAGGTTCAATACAAATTCTGCTCAATCAACAGCATTTGTAAGTGATTTTTATCATGATAAAATTATGTTAACATGTATAATGTTTACATGAATGTACACCTTGTAGCTATAAGTTTGAAATAGTATGTATTTAAAGGTGCAGTATGTAAGATTCAGAAAAGCTTGTTATTAATGACACCAGTGGCCATTAATTGAACTGTAGCCAGCTACATGTTGCTCGTGCACATACTCCATAGGGACGCGAGTGAGCAATGACCAAAACAATGACGTAACGTACAAAGAGGCTGAATGTGATTCACAGACATCATGCTGACAGATGAGGTAGCATAATTAAAATTACACAGTTATGATTGTTTTACTACAAACTTTGAGACTGCATATTATTTATTATATATTATATATTATATTTGACTCTCCAGTGCTGGAACAGTGCTAAAATAAACAGTGGATAGAGGTCTGACTATGTGAGTGTCTCAGTCTGTCTCCCTCGTGTTTCCTATGACTCTTATTTTGAAGTGTTTCCCCTGGACTATGTTACCCAGTATGCACTGCCCTCATCACAGTCATCTGTTTGTTCTCACCTGTTTTCTATTCCCTCATTAGCTGTTGTTTATATAAATACCTTTTAGTTTTTGCATATCTTTGTCAGTTCTTGTTTGTTGTTATTTGAGTTCAGGGACGTCGTTAGGCCTATTTTAGGGGGGCTGAAGCTACCCAAAAATGTTCCTAAGCCCCCCTAAATGATAATAAGATCAACAATAACAATTAGATTTTTCAATAACCGTATCCCCATTCATATTTAGAATTAGACACAACAAATGATATATAATCCAGCTACAAAAAATAGCCGAAAAGTCGGAAGTTGGACAGAAGTACAAAGAGTCGTTGTGCTATCAAGATGATGCACCGCACCGTCTCATTGCATTGGTGTGAATTGTGGCAGCTTTCAGAGCGTTGCAGACCGGAGTGCTGCAATTGGATTCATCTCGTCTCGTCGTTACTCTAGTTTGGTCTGAAGTTGAACTCGCTATGCACCCTCCCGCCCACACACACAGATACACACGCTAATGGTGAAAGGAAGATTGGTATGTGTCGTGATACAGAGTAAAATTTAAGTCGTTTTTAATTAGCCTACCTGCTTACCTTTAGCTACGTTTTCTTGAGGTAAAGGAAAGGGGATATATTGGTTTGCTATATATGGAAAACTGTAGTCTAGCTAGAGTGAACAAGCAAAATACAAGAAATGGTGAACTTAGCAAGCTAATCACAACTCTTTATTCTTTTTCAGTAATATAACCTATCTCTATAATAGGCATATAAAACAATATCAATCCCCATAGAATGTTGTTGTCACTGAAAACTAAATGTCATAGGGTCCCTGTTAATGCTATTACCGTTGTATCCTTCAATTCATTGAGCAGATGAGATGGATATTCAAAGACAATAAACAAAAAGTAACTGTTGACTGTGGTTTTGAAAATGATTTAATTCTTAATTTTCCTTTATTTGAATACTGCCTTTTTGTTGTTGATTTATATCATACATTGTGTACATCATTTGGCAGAATAAATCATCTTTAATTGAGAAACGCTCAAACCTGTGTTGTCAAATTTCACTATGACCTTAAAATTCTGGTTCTTGGGTTAAACTGTATGCAAGCCAAACTACAAAGCGAAATTACACTGATTGAACCAATCCACAGCGCAGTTACAGTAATTAGAGTCATTAAATATCATTCTGTGGACAACTTATCTTATATAGAGTGGAATTAGATATAGTATGCTATTACTTTATCATACATTTACATGAGCAGACAGATAGCATTTAAGTCATTGCTTATAGAATAACTCATCAGGAGCAAAGTCTGGCCTAAGTAAATTCCCCCATGCAGCTTTGATGTGTCTAAAAGCTAACATTACAGTAACTTTTCTTTAATAGAGTAAAAATGGAAGAAGAGGATATGTCTGTCACGTTTTACTTGTTAACATCTTGGTTTCTTGACTGGTTGTTGACATAAGTGTAGCTCTAGATGTGAGTGCAAAGATTTTGCAAACGCAAGTTACAAATACCCTGGGGGCTAAGCCCCCCCTGTCTTCCAATCCTATTGACGTCCCTGTTTGAGTTCCTGTGTGTTTGTTTCACTTGTATCATCTTTATTAAAGCTTGCAATTAGATGCTACGTCCCCAGTCTCATCTCAGCAAAGACTCCTTACAGAAATCTGACCAATATGGATCTAGCGGTTGTCCGAATTCTGCTTCTCAATCAAGGGGACTGTGCAGTTGAGGATCACATCTGTGAGTTCTTAGAACTAGCGAACTTGTTGTACTATCCAGACCGCTCTCTGGTGGTTTTCTTCCGGACTGGTCTGAATAGCACACTGATGGAACTGTGGCCAACCATGGCCAACGATCCAGCGGCCACTCCTGCCATGGCCAACGATCCAGCGCCCACGCCTGCCATGGCCAAAGATCCAACGCCCACGCCTGCCACGGCCAATGAGCCAGTGCCTATTTCTGTAGCCTCTACCGTCCCAGAGCCAATGCCTATGGCTTCGCCAGCTCCCATGACTACACTCCCAGCTATCCAGAAACTGAGAAGGAAAAGGACATCTTCTTCCCAGTCTCTGCCAGTGCTCATGACTACGAAGGTCATTCCCCAGTCGCTGCCAGTGCTCATGACCACGGAGGTCATTCCCCAGTCGCTGCCAGTGCTCATGACCACGGAGGTCATTCCCCAGTCACTGTCAGTGCTCACGAACACAGAGGTCATTCCCCAGTCGCTGCCAGTGCTCACGAACACAGAGGTCATTCCCCAGACGCTGCCAGTGCTCACGACCACGGAGGTCGTTCCCCAGTCCTGGCTCCACCCTCAGAGTCTTCCACGGCTCTGCCTGCTCCCCCAGAGACTCCTCCTCCAGCAGTTCCACCCACTCCCCCAGAGACTCCCCCTCCATCGGTTCCACCCGCTCCTCCAGAGACTCCTCTTCCAGCAGTTCCGCCCGCCCCTCCTCCAGAGATCCCGGCCCTGTAGCCTTCTCCCAGGCCTCCTGACCCAGTCCTGGCCCTGTGGCCTTCTCCCAGGCCTCCTGACCCAGTCGGCCGCCTCCCAGGCCTCCTGACACATCCCTGCCCTGATGCCGCCTCCCAGTCCTCCTGACCCAGTCTCTACCCTGAGGTTGTTCTCCCAGAAGTAATCACTTTTCTTTGTATGATACATTGACTGCATTTATATGATAGCCTATGTCGGCAATAGCTAGCCAGCTTAATCAATATCTGTTTGCTAAATATGGTGGATGATGACAGTAGCTGTTTATAAAATAGACTGTACATTATAAATATGTTGACACAATTCAGTATTGATGTGATTCCATCACAACTGTCATTCTGATATATCGATCTGCTATTGTTTTATAATAATAGAATGTATATATTTTCTGTATAACCAAGTTACGTTACACTAATGAATTGAGCTTTTTGCATTATCTTGAACATTGTCTAGCATTCATTTAATGTATTATTGTAGTTTACCTTGCTGAATAATTACAGATTAGCATTGACATTAACATAACTTTTAGTATAAAGAGAAGATCATTGAAATTATTTTAAAGTTAGCTAAAATTACACAGATCAGTCCTTATGGCACAATATTTCACATGCTTTGTAGTTATGTAAGCTTACCTGTCCAATAAGAAGAATGCCAATTCAGGGTCGGTTTTGATCCCCAAAACCGAACGAAGTCCCTCCAGGAATCAAATGCCCTGCCGATGATCACTCTAGTTTTCACTCGTCCGTGATCACGTTCCCACTTAGCCAGACGGATTCAGTAGATAAATGTGTTTTTTGTTTTTTTGGCTTACTCTGAGTTTGTGAAGGAGTCGGTGTTGTGCTGGGAGCCGGACGTTTGCTGGATTCCATCTCTAAGATAACATTACCTAGTGTCGCAGACTGTCTGTTGTTGCTGTTGAAAAGCGGAAGAAAAGCTACTGTCTGAGGCAAGGCTCTCAGGAGCGCGCATAAACATCACATCCTTTGGATTTTCTCGGCAAAAGTGACCCGCAAAGCAAAGCAAACACATTAAAGGAGGGACGAGTCAGAATTACTTTTTGTGGAAATCATCAGTATGCTGCAAATCCTGTTCATTGAGCTTAAATTGTATTGAACCCAGAATAATCATTTAAGAAGCCTTATACACAACAAATAAGTAGACTACTTTGGGAATATAGTTTTCTATTCTATATGTAATTGTAAATTTTTGGTCCTCCATATTCATAGGATTATAGACCTGGTTCACAGTAGTGCCATCTTTGACGGGAATGACAATGAGGCTGTGAGTGATAGACTTAGAGTCTCTTCAATGGGCTGAACTGCAGTGTAAATAGTTTTTGGATTGTACTGTGAACAAAACATATAAAAAATATTTTCAAAAACACTCAGTAGACAAAAAACTCCAGACAACATGAGTTGTGGAAAATCTGATTTGATATAGGATCCAAAAAGGGACCATTACTTACATGTCATTCCCATAAAAAGATCAAAGTTGGTGCTACTGTGAAGGTCTATTAGTACCCATACTGAAATTAAGCCGATTTGGTCAAGCAAAAAGAGAATTTACATTCTACAGAATGTTTTTAGATTCCTTAAATTTGCCACCATTTGCCTTAATTTGCTTTTACCTAAGGAAATTACCAGACATGTCTTACTGAAAATGAAGGGCTCTTGACTTGTAGATAATTTTATTTTGAATATTCTGTCCATTTTGTCATATAAAATGCTTGGCACTGAAATTACATGCAACAGCATTAAAGCTGAACTGAAAGTGCATTTAACCAATACTGCTCTGTGAATTCCATCATTTGCGTATTCAAGTATCCACACCTGGGTCAGCTGAAAGTGTGATATTCATCACGATGTTGCCATAGAAACCAGGTTTGGCGCATGGGGCTACATTGAGGTGGTTGGTTAAAACAACAACAACAAAAACAGATTTCAGTATTTGTTTTTCATTCATTCATTCATCTTCAACCGCTTATCCTGTACAGGGTCACGGGGGGCTGGAGCCTATCCCAGCTAACATTGGGCGAAAGGCGGGGTACACCCTGGACAGGTCGCCAGTCCATCGCAGGGCCACACATATACAGACACACACTCATACTCACATCCACACCTAGGGCAATTTTTGGAGACACCAATTAACCTAGCCTGCATGTCTTTGGATGGTGGGAGGAAGCCGGAGCACCCGGAGAGAACCCACGCAGACACGGGGAGAACATGCAAACTCCAGTATTTGTTTTTGTTTGTTTTATTAGGAAAATCAATTTGCAGATTTGTTATAGAGAATATTTGCAGTATATATATTATATATATATATCTAATATATATATATATATATATATATATATATATATATAGTATTTTATAGTATAGTATTTTCCTTCATTTTGGATGCATGAACAGCATACCATGTCTTAGAAAGACTATTGCTAAATGACATATTGTACATATAACTATTTAAAAAAACTTTTTTTAAAATGTTGTACACAAAAAGAACCAAAAATAAAGCAACGGATTTAGATTGAAAAGTCTCTTCACAGTTTTGTTCCTTGCCTCATGCTGGCTAAGAGCAATTAGGACCATGCGCAGTCTGAGTTATGAAATGGAGGTCATCCTTTACATACAAGTCCATAAACTTTGACAATATGTTTCACAGTACATTCCATTACCCTTGGGTATTTAAAGTGCTCACTGTGTAAACTAGATAGGAACTAACTGCAAAATGCATGAAGATAATCTAAGAACAGATGTATGATTGATACAGTCCCCTGGGATTGAAGTGGTTTAAAAATTATTTTGACTAGGTCTGTTCAGATGATCTTTTTGTTTCCCATATTTTTCTACATATTCTTTACATTAAATGTACAAGTATTTACAACAATTATTTTTATAAGCAGGATAAAATACATGTGGGTGCACAAACTGCTTTTTAGAAAGAATAGGTGAGCATTGTTGAGCAAGGGCATTACATTGCAGTCCATGTTGTCAAGCCAACCACAAGTACCACAGGTAGTTGACACTCTTTAGAGAGAGTAGGCTTAGTGTGCATTTAAAATGCAAGATGCGCTGCAGTTTTTTCTTTCATGCAGCTTGCGGAGGCTGTTATGATATCAGCAGTGTGACTCATACAACAGCTGAGTGGGCTTTATAGAGATTGGATTTAGGTGTAATGGATGAAAATACTTTCTACAGTACTCAAACCTACTGTAAACGTTATAAGGATAGGTGGAGGGGACATTGCCATTCCAAGTATGTAAATACCCATTTCTCTCTCTCAGCAAAACTCTGCAGAGTAAAATAAGAGGGAATAATGATATGATGGCATAAACTGTGCAGAGCAGAATTCCTATCACCAGTAGGGAAGTGGTGAATTATAGCACCATTTTAAGGAATGAATGTGTTGATTGAGTATTCAGGGAACTAATATCAAAATATCAATCGCATCTTATACATCAATCAAGGCAATGGCCTAAGTTGTAACATTATGTTCTATTGTAATGCATGTCAGTATATCATTGGTGCATATGTAAGGTTAATGTTTTTTACCGTATACACGGGACATTCTACACACATATAGTAATTATAACCCTACCTAATTAAATGTGTCAATTAGGCAGGTGCATATTGGCTAATTTTTACTATCACTATTAAATAATAGGTTACTATTTCATGAAAATAGTGTTGCTATAATATCTCCCAAAATTCTTAAAGGTTTAGTTCACCCAAAAAAGAAAATTCAGTGTTAGTTTACTCACCCCTGTGTTCACCCCATATGACTTTCTTTTTTTTTCTCTCAACACAAAGGGAGAAATTGTGAAAAATGTATGTACTCAGTGGTGACATAAAATGGCAGTTTATGGTGACTATATCTTTAAGCTTAAAAAGAACGCAAAAGTATTATTCAGGTGTCTTATAAATTAGTCCATGAGACTCATGATCATTAAAAAAGCATACGGAAATCGAAGGTATTATTTAGTAAAACAGTTGACCGACATTGTTCTCCTCTGCATGTTCATGAGGGGCAAGTTCAAGCAGCCCCTGCTCACAAAATAAGGTGCTCAAGCAAACAACCCGTTTTGTTTGTCTAAAAATATGTCCGCCAAAGCAATATTATCAGCAGAACATGACACAGCTGCACACAAACCAGAGAACAGACTTACAAAACATGTCTGATGAGTTTATAATTTTAGAACAAATGCATTTCTATGCCCTGCCTCATTTGTTTGGAACAGAGTACTCAATCAAACAGAGAGATAGAGGAGGCGGAAATGTCATTTCTCCATTCTGAACCTGTGAGCATTTGTGACAGACCGACCAAAGAGAGCAATAGCACAGTGAAAACATTCGGTAGGTGTAACATTCTCGGCCAGAAAATCAAGTAGTTTTAACTGGATAGTGAGATGCTGGCTTCAATACACTATTAAGAGAAACCATTTGGACCGGTGCCTGTTCATAGCAGGCAGGGTTACATGGGGTAAACCAAGTAATCGAAAGAATCTCTCATCGCTCATCACGGCTGTTTAAGGCAATAACTCTGATTAACATAGAAAATGTTTCTTTTATCATGTGTTGTTTGCCTTCAGATAAGGACATGGTGTGACAGTTGCGCACTTCTCCCTCAAATTGATTGAGAACTCATTTCAAATAAATAAGGCTGGGCATAGAAATGCATCTGCTTTACAAATATAAACTCATTAGACAGGTTTAGTAAGTTTTGTTCTCTGGTTTGTGTGCAGCAGTATTGTATTCTGTTGTTAATATCGCTGTGGTGGACCTGTTTTTAAAGAAACAAAATGAGTTGTCACTTGAACACCCATTAGGGTTTTGTTGCATTAGGGTAGTTTAAACTGAATTCTTCTGGCCAAATTTGAAATGTCTCCAATTCCTGGTAAGCGTGATCCTTTGAGATGATCTTGAAAATGGCTAATTCTAGATAACGGTTATTTGGCTAAAAACTGCAAATTGTTTCATATGTTTGAATATAAAATGTCTGTCTTCCAGATTCCATACTATCTCAACCCTTCTATGTATACTATAGTCTTCAATAAACAGTGTGAGTATACATGAGCTTGTGTTACTTGTGGAAAGTCACATTTCTCTCAATTTAGTTTTACTCTGCCAACTCTTGCAATTGCATTCATTTCAAATGCATTTGCATTCATTTCCTGTTTGACTTTGTGAGAGACACATTTGCTGATATCTCAATCATATTAAAAAAATTAGCAGTTCATCTTGAGAAATATGAGAAAATGAAGACAGAGAATCAGGTACACTCCAAATTATGATATAAAGGAGGCCATAAGTGTCTCAATTTGAAGGGGCTGAATGCCAAAGATAAGGATGATGACAACTGAGTGTTTATTTCACAGAGCCATGCATGCATGGAATATGAAGTGTCTGTATTATTTCAGATTTAAAGACTGCCTTGATGTCTATACATTAAATCAGGTTAATCACTAAGGTAATCATTTTGTAAAGCTTCATGTGTAACAAATGATTGTCTTAAATATTGTATGACATTATTTTAGATATTAGTAAAGAAGACATGAAAAAGTAACCATCAAGGTAACAATTGAAGTTGGTTTATACAAAACCTGAAACAAATTATTATTAAAGGGTGATTTGTCTATCTTTATAACTTGACCATATTGTTATAAACTCTCATATTAATTCTATTTTCTCAACCTGACTGACAATCTGGTGTTTATTAGCAAATGTGTAAAGAAATGAGTAAAGAAATGGTGGTTTGGCTCACACAACTACCTTTTCTTAACAAATGTACAAAAGTAAATGTGTAATCAAATGCCATTCATTCACAGATAAAGGCTCTTTTTGGTTGCTACATCTGCAAAATCATGTCTGAGTCCTATGTTTGGGACCTCATCGGCAGGCCCAGGTGGAATCTGATGACTTTTTTCAAATTTTCTGTGCTGATTTTTGCAGAATATGTGTAATGTAAAATGGTTTTAAACATTGTAAAAATTGTTATATGGATCTGCGAGTACTATACTCTTGTTGGTAGCTGTAAGCATAATCAAATTCTACTAAATATTTCACTAATAATCATGCAAGAACTTTGGAGATCCTTCTATGGAGTTTTGCACATGGAGATTCAGTGTTGGCCTGTACATTGCCAATATTTACCCTAACTTCTTTTAAAATGGCACTGCAACCATTTATTAAAAGAAAATAATGCAAAATGTTAGTATTATGAACTCGAAAGGGCTTTCAAAAAGGCTGTTGCACTGAGCAACTGATTACTGTATGAAATGTGATGTTTCTTAGCACATTCCTGATGTAGAATATAAACAGTGCGAGAGCTGGCAGCGATGCATTGTAATAGAAACAGACAAGGCAATATGAATGGGCCAGTGCTTGTTAAGGCCAAGATGGATGGTAAAGGATGAAATCTGAGGTGTTAGAGAAATGCTTGTTCCAGGAATATGCATGAAACTTCAAATAAAACTATCTCCATTCATTTGCTCTCCATTCTTCAATCAGTTCCTTTGTCATTCTATCACTTCATCTCCACTTTATCTCACCATGTTCCTGTTTTCCCTCTAAAAAGCAGTCTACATGACACTGCATTTACCCTTTAGCTTGTCAGCCCTACTTTGTTTTCCAGAACGCTTGCCATCGATGTTCAAGCTCATGTTTCTCTTCTTCTCCAGATTGAGAAGCTCCTGGAAGAGCTCAGTGACGTTGTGGTTAGTCTTAGCCGAGGTCTCCATAAAAGCACATTTCCAGTTTTTGGCTTGGGCTTCTCCGTCATCTGTCTTCACTTCCCGTTGAGTCTCATCACTCTTGTTCCCCACCAGCATAATGGGGATGTTCTCCACATTTCCCTTGATAGTGAGGATCTGCTGGTATATGGGTTTTAATTCTTCCAGGGACTGCTTACTAGTGATGGAGTAGACCAGGATGAAGGCGTGGCCCTTGGAGATAGACAAACGCTGCATGGCAGGAAACTGGTGGCTACCTGTTGTGTCTGTGATCTGCAGAGTGCAGACGCTCTTGTCACAGCTAATCACTTGCCGGTAGGTGTCCTCCACCGTCGGGATATAGGTGTCCCGGAAAGTGCCTTTCACAAAACGAAGCACCAGCGAGCTCTTCCCCACACCTCCAGCTCCAAACACCACCACACGGTAGTCGTTGCTCTGCTCTGGCATCTTGGGCCTTCAGTTAAGCCGCTCACTTTCTTGATCTAATACAGAAAAAATAAACAAACATTTAGAGCATTACACTTCAGGTGAATGTTATGTACAGTTAAGGGTACCTACATAAGGTACTACGGTTTACACATGATTACACTCGACATGTACTGCAACCCTGACATCGACCGCATTCTGCCGAGTTACTGACAAGAATCATCTGCATCTATTCAAGCCCGTTTACATTTTCCTGTGGCTTGACTGCTTGAGAAACACAAGTTCTTGTATCATGAAAACCAGGAAGTAGTTGTGTTCATGTAATCAATGATCAGCGTGATTCTGAGGTGGTATTTTCCCTCTTTGATAAAAATTTTACTCTACTGATGGTTAGGTTTAGGGTTGGGGTTTGGGTTAGGGCATATGGTTAATAAAATATGCATTCCTCTGTTGCTCTGTTGCATCATTTACAACTCATTTTACAACTTGCTTTTGGCACCACATTGTGGACATTTCACATGGAAAATTGAGCTCACACATGCCCATTAATTCAACAACACTTCCAGCTTCAACGACTGGGAGCTGACTGATTTCAGCTGAAGAACTTTCGACGTACTGTTACCGAATTCACAGTGAGATCAGTCTAAAAGTTTCCACTGTATCAAAGAACACTGCAAATTCATTGATTGTGCATTGAAAAGAAGTGGAAGGAAAACGCAAGGGTTTGCAAAGGTAATGCTTTATCACTGCAACCGAAACTTTAACTTCAATGCACACTGATATTTGTGATTTGTTGACAAATTAGAATTTGGGAAAAGGGGAGTCCAGGGTGCTTTCAGAGATCGTATTCGCTGAATCCTTTCTTGATTTCAAACTGACCCCCAAACACAACCCAACAATTCATTCATTTTCCAAAGACACAGGACATTTCCATCAGTGTCAGAGAACCACAAACTTAGAAAACACATTGAATTATGTATAGACTATGCAGAAACAAGCTATGACACAATTTCCTCCCTTTACCCAATTTCAAGCTCAGAATAGAATATTGGTATCCATGGGGATATGACAAAGGAAACACCATTTATGGTAGAGTGAAGGTCTGGTTTGACTGATAAAGAGAAATGCAGCTCTTTAGAGAGTATATTATGCTACAAAGCTTCTCACTCAGATTAGTAGACTCAGGCTAATGGATTCAGCATGATGGACATCCTGTAGAATGCAATGCAGTGATTCACTCTAAGCATCCTGTGCCAACACATCTATTGCTGTTTGTGAATAAGAGAAGCACAAGCTACTTTAAGCTCATATACATTATGCATTTTCCTATGCATGCTCACATTTGTCTGTATATAATTTTCTTTTGTTGTCATATCTCTATGTTGCCATATCTGTTGACGGACCCTTGTCACACTTCGGGATTTGGAACACAGTGGTAAACTATAGCAGATTAAATGTCACCATTGGTGTAAAGAGGTAAATGGGAGATTGTAGGAAATTCTGCAGTCTCCCACTCACCTCTCTTCACCAATGGTGGCTTTTACCTTGCTCTTTTACCTTTGCGTATCAAAGTCCGAAATATGACAAGCATCCATACAACACTCTATATCAAAAGAACTAAGCGCTAAGCACTATGCGTTGTGTCATATGAGCAAAGTCATTGGGCATAGTCATTAAGCACTGAGTCTAAGCACATGTGAGCTATTCAGAATTGTGTGCAAAGTGCTAATGGGCTGGGTCAAGTGTAATTTCATTCTAAGATTCTTCTCCGGTTATTGCACTGTCAGGGTCCTATTATATAGTCCATTCCCTGTTAAACACCAGCAATATAAACAAAGACAGCACATTCATAAGAGGTTGGTAGTGGAAATGGGCTGTATTCAATGAATTAGAAGAATAGAAATATGGACTTACGTTCTTATGTGCATTAAATTCGTCCTAATCGAATGTCTGGCATATTTCTAGTGACATGCTCCTTTTATATGTTGTTCTTGTCAGGACTTGAATGTAGGCTCCGTTGAATTATAGAAAATGTAAGTATCATTAATCAAACTGATCTGCTGAAACACAAATCATGACTAGTATTAACAGTGATTGTATCAGCCTTCCAGGTTATTTTATAGGATTTTGTTTTCCACACACTTCACTTTTTTTACCAGTCAATTTTGCTTTCAAATTTGTATTCATTTATTGAAACATGAAAAACTTAAACAAAAAATATTTATAAATTCAACTGACATTTTAAACTAAATAGAATTAAAATTACAAAGTGGTAAAAAAAAAGGTAATATATAACCTCCTCTCCAAATCCAAACATTTAACGTTCTCATACTTCTTGACAACAGGTGGAAAAATACCAATACAAATTAGATATTAAATACAATTGTAAATATAAACACAATAATGATAATAATAATAATAATAATAACAATTGAAAAATAAACTATAATCTCTAGAAAGTTTAATACAAATCACATAATTTTTTATTTTAATAAAACAGCTACAACAGTTATAGTCAGAGACATATTTTGATGTTCGACTATATTTTAAGAGTTTGGACATTCTTTTTTTTTTACCACCTGCTGGTGGAATCTCCAAACTGCAAATGCAGGAACTGAAATTAGACTTTGAACTGAGAGTAGAGGTGCTTTAAAAACGTCATAGCACAATGAACCATTTCTTAAGAAAATATCAAATTGTGCTTTGCGCATCTTCATTAACATACAATACAGTGACAATTTGCTCGCATACACCCACAGATAGCACACACACTCCCACCCACGCCCACTTGTGCTTTGCGCTCGCACGAAAATTGCCTTTAGAATAAGCGCTCTATCGAAAATTAAACAAGGCGGTGCATACGGCCTTTGCTCATTGAGTTTTGCCTCACACTGTCATGAAAAAAGAGCCCATAGTCTCAGAACAACTTGTACAAATTTGTTTGAGATAACTACATTTTAAGATATCGTTCAACTTGACTTGTACGAAAGGGTACGACTTTTTGACCAAACAATCAACAAACAGATTTTTCAAATAGATACAACACAGACATTTTTTTTTTTTTTTAGCTAGCCTCATATCTTACACGTTATTAAAGGAAATGTCTGTTAACAAATTTGGTTACTCACTCCATGTTTATACTCTATATGCAATACAAATTACTCATGAGTGTCAATAACCTGTAATAGGCTTCCCTCCTCTTCCAAAACCCCAATGTGTTCTTTTTCTGTGGCACACAAAATTATTTTCCTATTAAAATCATGGTAAGGTTTGGGCAAGGGGTTTGACTTCACGGTTAGGTTTAGATTGGGGTTAGTGGTTAAAACAAATTATAATAGCATTGTTCATTGTTTGTTTGCTTTTTCTTCATGGAAGTATACATAATATGCTTTTGTACAAGCCAACTCTATGATTTCATACAGTATTTTCACAACTTTCCAAAAGATTGATTACGACAGTCAGAAGAGAGGAAGGTGCCAAATTTGCTGTCACTTCAAATAAAATAAAATCAATCAAATCACTTTATTGTCACACTACTGTGTACACGAGTGCAACAGTAGGTGAAATTCTTGTGTGCAGTTACAAGCAACATTGCAGTAATGACAGTGACGAGACATAAACCACTTTACAATAACAACATATTTACACAACACAATTTACATAACAAATGTACACATACCTACACAACAATTTACATATCAAATGTACACAATACACACAATGTAGAATACACATACACTAGATAAGGGTATAATATATATATATAAATATATATATATACACTAACTGAATTGGGAGCGAGAATATATTGACAGAATGAGGATTAATAAAGTGCAGTGCTGATTGTAGATCGTGAGAGATCATGTGTTCAAAAGTCTTATTGCTTGTGGGAAGATGGTGCGGGTCCTGATGCTGCGATACCGCCTGCCTGATGGCAGCAGTGAGAGCAGCCCCTGACTCGGGTGGCTGGAGTCTTTGATAATCCTCCGAGCTTTATTCACACACCGTCTGTTATATATATCCTGGAGGGAGGGAAGCTCACCACTTTCTAAGCATTTTTTTTTTTTATTATTACAGAGATAAAAAATTTATTATTACAGATTTGCTGAATTAATGTGCCAGATCTGCTTGATTAAAGCAGAAATACATAATCAAACTCATGTGAAAATACATGGTCCAAATGCACTTTACTGGAGTATGTGGTTTGCAAACAGTTACACCAGTGTACAGAGTCCACACTTCCATTTACTGCGATTGTTTAAGAGTCAGTGGCAAAGTGCCTATGTTCTATACAGCAAACATTAAGATTCTAATCCTTATGTCTGAGTGATGTATTCCACAATCACGTTACTAAAAGCAATGTCATTCCCAAATCCAGCAGCATCAGCACATTACTGTGCAAGTGCCTTGGAGAACCTTGAATGAGGGACATGCATTACAATTTCCATTCGTGCCAAAATTAATCTATATTAGAGTTTGGCTGGAATAGCGAGACACTGTAGCAGCATCAGCGGCTCTTCCACAAGGGACTAAAATAGAAAAGATGGCATTCTGAGTGTGATTGACATGAGTCACAGCACAGAAGCACGTGTGAAACCTTAAGAGGGGCAAAAGAGGTGTACCAGCCTGTCAAAGACCTGAAATCCGCAGACACTAGCATTGATCAAAGGGTGGGTATCATTCTGCTCATTGATTTGACAGCATACTGGGTGTGAGTGACAGGGGGAGAGATACCAGGTCTTCTCTCAGATGAGAGGTTGACTGCTGTCAGGATTGCTGCACCCTGCCAAGCATGTCACTGTACTTAAAGCCCAGAGTGCAAGTACCCTGGTGGGCTGGATGCAGCATGGATGTGAAAATAAGAAAACATTTATTTTTTCCAGAAAATTAAAAACAACATAAAATATCTCATTAATATATCATTTGTTTCTACTTGACAGCAATTACATAAAATTGAGTGGCTTTTTGGTTCTTGCACAAGACATTTCTATCTCCTGAGAAAATAAGGAATAGTTCACCAAAAAAATTTAATTCTCTCATAATTGACTCATTGCTGTCTTTCTTCAGCAGAACACAAATTAAGATTTTTAGTAGAATATTCCAGCTCTGTAAATCCATAAAATGCACGTGAATGGGTGCCAAATTTTTGAAGCTCCAAAAAGAACATATAGCTATCATAAAAATAACCATATGATTCCAGTGGTCTAATTAATGTCTTCTGAAGCAAAATTGTGTATGTAAGAAATAGATCAATATTTAAAACCTATTTTACTAAAAATGTTCACTTCAGGCCAGGTTGAGATTTGTACCTTTACCAGGTTGGATTTCAAACTGCATCTCGTGTGACGTAAGCGCGTAAGCCTCCTCTGCATAGAGTTTCATTCTATTCATAAGTAGATCCCTTATTAGCTACTGTTTCTATGGACCAAAATACTGTTTTGACACAAAATCAGTTTATGCAGCGGTCTGAGGAAGGAGCTCGGTCTGAGGTATCTCCTCCACTCACTACACTTAAACCGATTCAAATAGCTCTCCTTGTACACCATTTCAAGATGGCGCTGCAGCTGATGTATCCAAATCAGTCGAACGAGGCATCTATGTACAACCCCAATTCTGAAAAAGTTGTGACAGTATGAAAAATGCTAATAAAAAAAGGAATGATTTGTAAATTATATTCATCCTTTGCAATATTGAAAGCACTGCAACTAAACATTATATGATGTTTTACCTTGTGAATTTCATTGTTTTTTTGAAAATGTACAGTAATTTCTAATCAGATGATTGCAACACACTCCAAAAAAGTTGGGACAGTCGAGTGTTTACCAATGTGAAACATCACCATTTGTTCTAATAACACATATTAAGCATTTAGGCACTGAAGACACAAGTTTGTTAAGTTTAAAAAGTGGAATTTTCCGCAATTCATCAATTGTGCACTACAGATTCTCAGATGGAGACGGTCAGGACTGCAGGCAGGCCAATCTAGCACCCACACTTTCTGATTAAATGGCCAGTATGTGGTTTGAAGTTGTCCTGCTGAAAATTCCGGGACATCCCTGGAAAGATGGTGTTGGATGGCAATATATGCTGCTCCAAAAGTTTTACATGTCTGTCTGCATTAATGGTGCCCTTGCAGATGTGTGAGTTACCCATGCCATGGGCACTTACACACCCCTGGCCCATACAGACACTGGCTTTTGGACCTGACACTGAGAACAGCTTGGATGGTCCTTTTCCTCTTTGGCTCAGAGACCACGACGACTGTGTTTTTCAAAAAACTATTTGAAATGTGGTCTCATCTGACCAAAAACATGGCTCCACTGTTCTACTTTCCATCTAAGATGAGACTGAGTCCAGAGAAGTCAACAATGCTTCTGGACAGTGTTGATGTAGGGCTTCTGCTTTGCATAGTAAATGAGGGTGAGTAAATTGAGTGGTGGTGGCATAGTGGGCTAAAGCACATGACTGTTAATCAGAAGCTGGCTGGTTCAATCCCCTGAATCACCACCATTGTGTCCTTGACTGAGGCACTTAACTCCAGGTTGCTCCGGTGGGATTGTCCCTGTAATAAGGGCTCTGTAAGTTGCTTTGGATAAAAGCATCTGCCAAAGGCATAAATGTAAATAAATGATGAGAGAATTTTCATTTTTGGGTGAATTATTCCTTTTTAAGCATGATGTAGCCCCTGTACCAAACAACTTTTCCCATGCCTGCTCTACCTCCTCTATTGTTCAGGACATGACGTGCCAAGTGATCCTGCTTATTTAGCTTTTTTTTTCATTCATTGCATTGTTTTGAACATGTTTTATGCACAACAATAACGCTCTGTCAGCATAAAGGGAAATGCAGACCCTACACATAAACTGATTTTAATGTAATTGTTTCATACATTACGATTTAAAAGCTGAAGCAATCACAACATTTTGTGGTGCTTCTATGACACTTTCGGTCAAGTGTCGACTAACACACTCTGCGGTCCTTTGCATCGCAAGTGCAACGCTCTATCAATTGAGCTACTGTGCAATTTGATTGCGACCAAACAAGCTTGCAATGTAGTTGATGATGAAATGCAAATGTTAAAGTGCATCACTTTACAAGTCATGCACAACAGTAAACATGTTTAGATGCCATACTATAGCATTGTTTGAGGAACAGGGCAAACAGGGTGTTCATAAACTCATAATTTGCCATTTTTCTTGTGATTTGTGTAGAGGGATTAAAAGTATATGTTGTTGTAGCACCTCTAGTGTTCATTTCATCAGATAATTGTCATTATAAGTACAGTGAGACACAAAAATAAATTAGTAAAAATCAAGGAATAGTAATGCGATCAATATAATTATAGGGAAAACAAGTAAAACGTCTGAAAGCGTTCTGATATTTGGTGTGTCCCTATGCCACAGATGTGTTTTTGTGCATATATGTGCCTGTGTATTACAGTGCTTACAGTATAGAAGCTAAAATGCTGACTCCCAGTGAGGGCAGGGCTACAGGGCCTAAAAATACTCCACTACCATCTGCCATCTCGCTGCACCAAATGTTGCCTGGATTAGCCCATACTCATTCATTCAGCTGTGCAAGGAAACAAGGAAAATTATCTTGTGATCTAAAAAAGTGTTGTAAACAAATACTGGCCAGACTAAGTTTAACGCTCAATGAACTGGGTGTCCAGTTAGATTCCATTAATCCATCTACAATATGAGGATGTACTTTAACTCTTTGTCTTTAAAAAGCATTTTATGAATACTGTGACAGCTCATGTCATTTCAAGTCATGAGCATTTGTTAACAGCAACAACAACAACAGCAAATCACCATTTTTGATTCAAACAGCTTACTACCTTAATACATTCCCAGGATTTATTTAATATATTTTGAATTCAGCGCTGCTCTAGACAGTGAGAGAACGATCAATTCAATGCATTTAAAAGTAACAAACAGCAACTACAAATTAATTAATTCAAATTGCATGCTAACGAGATATCTGACACCATAATGTGTCACTCCAACCACATGACTCAACAAAACAAATGACTAAACATGTCTGCTTCAGATGACTTGCTAATCACTCTGTTGCATTGTACCTTACCATGAGTGAGTTCTGCAGATTTACTTTTCCTGCCAGCATTGCAAGAAATATCTTTCCCTTTCGTCGAACAGTCCATCACAAAAGATTGCTCCTCTGTGAGCTGGGCTTAGTGGCTAATCAGTGCGCTTTACCTCTTCTGTTCTGCTGAACGTGCTTCCACTCCCCCAATTCAAAGGACTTACTACTCCACAGCATGTATTCAAGCCCAAAGCAAAGCTCCTGTGATTTGAGTCCGTAGCAAAGAGATAGAGTGCACAAGTTTCTGATATAGTCTAATATATTCAGTATCATGTGAGATCTTTGAAATACAAATAGCCTACAGACAATTGAATACTCTAGTTTTACCATGGATTAACCTGTGTTTTACATTTCATTTGAGAGGCTTTGTGTTTCATCCCAGATACTGGCCTACAAACTGGCAGAAAACATGTATCTTAAAACGTAATACTGAATTACAGTATATCTTAGACTTCCTAAAAGTTTGCCAAACAAAGGTCCAGACATTGCAAATAAGGCTTTAAATCAAAATCAATTCCATGGCGTATCTTCCACAAACAAATAAAATAAAAAAATCAATTGCGAATCAATTGCTATTGTTTGCAAATGTCTAGGGATTTGCTGCCCGTGAACATCCACAATGTATATGCAGATCCATTTGTCTTTTGCTTGTCCAGGTACGTAATACCTTCTCTCGAACAGCTGCTATAATTATAATTAATTGGAAATTGCATTGCAAATCTTTAGGTAGGAATTTGCTCAGCTTAACCTGTGGTGTTAAGTGGGATGTAAATTTATGTGTTTTTTGTGATCTGATCACAAAATGCTTTAGATCCCTTCAGACCACCAAAAACACATCTTAATACCAGGTGTTATCGGGGTCAATGAGTTTACTTACATAACGGCTAATCTCAAATGAGTATGCTAATTAAATTTATCATGACCATTTAATGACCAATTATCATTGTTAGACAGATCTCCAAGATCTTTTAGCCACATCTGTCCTCAATACAGCAGTCTAAACAAGGGGCCAGAGGCGTCTCATGCAAAAGGCTTTACTGTGCTATACTGTATTGCAACTACCTCTTCTGTTACTAATAAAAACAAAACTAAGTTTCGCATGAACAATCTCGATTCAGCACGTCCCAATATCCTGTTATTGCCTCTGGCGCAATACTATAACTGATGTACGCCTGCGAATTATTATCTATATAACTGCTGCATTAGATTCAATTATGCGCTCATCTTCCGCAACAAGACTACAAATAAGCGTCATACATTGGCCCTGTATTATGATATATTATTATACTATTGCACCCACGACTACGTCAGCAGAGCGCGGACCTTCTTGCACAGCTAAACAGACAATCGCTTTTTAGTCCACTATGACTATATGTTCAGCCTTTTGCTCATACAAAATCCCCATTTCATTACATAATTAGGCATTTTAAAACAGCACCTGATAATTTCGTATATACCATTTGCGATGCAAAGGTGACATAAATGCACATACATGTCCTATTAAACGAATGACCAACCCTCTGCCAGTACTGCTTTACTGTTTGTCGCACACGGGTACATTTGGCAAAAATTGAACTGAAAACGCATAGGCTACATCTGTACGAACTCGATACAGTCTCGCGCGTTGCGTGTAATGGTCATGTCCACGGTCTCAAGACTGCAGACAGTTTCCACGTATGTATGTTCTGTAGATTTTAAAGGATCACGGTGCCGGTTGTGACGCTGGACACAGAAGTAAAATATGAGTTCAGCATCACGATATCATACGCAGCGCGTTTCATTCATAAAGAAGCGAAGACTCGCGAGCCTTCACGCGCCTTTCTCTGACGGCTCTGTGAAGGCGAAAAACACATTTAAATCACCACTTGAGGCAGAAGCATGTTTCCTTCTCTACATTTAATTTGTTTTTTCTTTCTTTTTTTCAATAATATTTTTAAGCGAATGCGGAAAGCGCAATTAACACCATATGTCCATACATAGGCTATGTATTAGGCAGTCAAAGACTATAACGGAAATTTGTGTAACGGTTGTCCGGACGGGTGATGCTGTGCACTCACCAAAATAAATAATAAAAAAAATAATCACAATAAACAAAAGGCGCTTAATGAATGAATTGATTTCATACGTAGGCTCACCTACCTTAACTTAACGGATCCTGTGTAACTGATCTTTGGCTAACGGCACAGATGAATGACAGTGTGCGCTAATAAGGCACTAAAGCATTTTAGACTAATAATGAAGACGCGATAGAGTCCAATCTCAACGGCAGCTCTCTCTCTCTCTCTCTCTCTCTCTCTCACGCACCCTGACACACACCCTCCTCCTCTTGTCCACTTGCTTCAGTAGAGAGAGTTGGGACATTTTTACATTTTGCCTATACAGCGGGGACAAAAAATAAATAAATGTTAAAAAAAAAAAGAATATATATATATATATATATATATATATATATATATATATATATATATATATATTAATACTGAGGCACTACAACTCAAAATAAATTATTTTACTGTGACAATGTTTAATGTAAAAAAAAAAAAAATATTCACGATAAAAAAATAAAAAATACAAAAAAATACATCCAGATTGTAATATTTTGTTGCTTCCATTTGCTGACATTATATCAGCTTTTTGCATTTAAAAAAAAAATAATTAAGTGTGATTTTGACACATTCTTCATGGTAGGTTTACTCCATGAGAACCAGGCGAACCTGTTGTGCCTGCTTTGGCTGTGGTTAACAGGGTATACACAGATAGTCCCTGTTACAATGTCTGATTCGTTTTGTCGTGTTTTAGTAGTTAATGATGCAGATCCTTATGGTAATTCTGGTTTCTTAGTTTGGCAGGTAAATCTCTTCTTATCTCTCTTCAGCTGTCTTGGAATGGTGATCCATCTTACTCTAAGTTTTTCCCACAGGACAATATTATTTTTAATAAACTTTTTCCACCACAAGACAGCTTTTCTGAATATTTCAGCTCTGCAGGTCCTCACAATTCAAGTGAATGGTGACAAAAGATTTGAGGCTCCAACATAAAAGCAACATAAAAGTATTCCATACAACTCCAGTGTTTTAATCCATGTCTTCAGAAGAAAAATCTGTTCGGAATTGCATACTACCCATACTACTTCTACCATATCTGTCTATGTCGGAAATAGCATGATTAGTAGGGTAGTATGCTGCGAACGCCATAATCATTGATATTCGTTGGATTGACCTTTAAAGTTCTGTCCAACATTTACTTGCATTGAATGGACCTGTTTGTGTTCTGTGGAAGAAAAATTATCTGGGATGGTACGAGGGTGAGTAAATTATGAGAGAATTGTCATTTTTGGGTGAACTATCCCTTTAAGAAGACTGTGTTTGTCTATTGGTATTACTGTACAAAGACTGTTTTATGTATTTGTTACTCTTACAATATACAGTACAATGTGATAAAACAAATAAAGATCCCGATTAATTACTTATGTCTTGACTGATCGCCATAATAAATCAGATCATGTTCTGTTTGTCTCCCTCTGCCTGTAGGAGTCAGTAATACAAGAACTGAAATCGAGCAGACAAGAGGTAAACATTATCCTTTATAAAAATGAATAGTTTTATGTAACATTTATATAATACCACAAGCATACAGAGTTGGGAGAAAGTTGCTGATTTATAAACCATCCACACAGCTGCCTGTACATTCACTTATGCAAGGCTTTAGGGCATGACATAAGGAAATATGTCCTGTTGATGTCCCAAAGTATGAGGCCCAGTTCTGGACAATATCCTCTGTTATTTTTCAGCGTTTTCCTGGGCCAGTGACCCTACCTGTTTAAAGGAATAGTTCACCCACAAATAAAAATTCTCTCATCATTTACTCACACTCATGCCATACCAGGTGTGTAACACAAATATCAAGACTGTAACAAAGTTTGTTGTATGATGGTTAAGGAGGAAGTGGGAGCCGGTTTTCACAGTCCACAAGAGTCAACATTTAAGTCTTGTTAAGTAGCAATTGGCTTTTAAGCACTCAAACAAAACACTTGTTCTAACACACAGTCTCTCGTGAGTTTCTCTCCTTTTTCTGTGGACTGGGCCATCTATTATCTCCCCCAACTCTCACTGTGAACATAGAAAGGTAATTAGTCACAATTCATCTCAGGTGGATGTCCGTAGGCATGTCTCCAAAGGCAGCATAAAAGTAATCCATATGTTTCCAGTGGTTTAAACCATGTCTTGGAATAAGACATGGATTGCTTCTGCCAAACACAAAAGAAGATTTTTAGAAAAATATCTCAGCTCGGGCCACACAATGCAATTAAATGGGTACCAAAACTTTGAAGCTCCAAAAAGCACATAAATGCAGCATAAAGGTAATCCATAAGACGCCAGTGATTAAATCTATATATTAAAAAATGATATTATAGGTGTGGATGAGCAACAGATCAATATTTATGTCCTTTTTTACTATAAATCTCCACTCTCACATTATTCTTCTTTTATTTTTTTTTTTTTTTGCGTTTTATATTCTGCTTTGTGCATATCACCAGCTACAGGGCAGGGAGGAACATTTATAGCATTATATATAGATTACTTTTATGCTGCATGTTGTGCTTTTTGGAGCTTTAAAGTTTTGGTACCCATTCAATTGAATTGTGTGGCCCGAGCTGAGATATTTCGTGTTCGGCAGAAGAATGTAAATCATACACATCTGCGATAGCATGACAGTGAGTAAATGATGAGAGAATTAAACATTTTGGATGGACTATCCCTTTAATGAGATATGGTTCCACACGTGAGAAATGATCATTCTCTCAAAGTACATCATTTTGACTAGAGTAAGTGATTCTGGCCTTTTGTCTTTTAGTCTTTTTGCAGCTTGCCACTGCCACAACAGGTTGACAAAGACACCATCTGCACCACCACTCACATAGTCCTCTTCCAGATAAAGTGCAATATGAGAATGTTTTCCATCGACTACAGTTTGGCATTCAACACAACTGTCCACGGCAAACCATTACACAAGGCTTCACACCCTTGTTTACTCCCTCCCAGGAGTCCCCCTGGAATCTTTGAATTCCCACTTGAACTACAAGTTTCCTTCCTTGAATAAATATTGCACATAGCCTGTGAAATTACACGTCGCATATACTCTCTACAAATACTCTGTTCCCTATTGATTCAGTTCACTTGACATTGCAATGACCATTATGGAGAAATTCCTTTTCCACAACCTAGTTGGAGCCCTTGTATCATAACTCAATCTTATGATTGACAATTATGTTTGAGCCCCGCCTCTTTAGGCACACATGTGTGGACTGCAGGCGCTGAGAGTCAGGCGAAGAACGTCCTGATGCATCATGGATCGACGTCTGCAGGGAATTCCATCCGCTGATGGGTATCTGTCAACAGAAAAGAGAGGGCTGATCCTGATTCGTAGTCAAGACCAGACAATGTCAGTTTTAAAGGAAGAATTTCCACAGAAATTATGTTTGAGAGCCCACTAATATAGGGTAAATGCGTGCCTAAAGGGGCGGGGCTAAATCATCATTGCCAATCGTAATCGTAAGCGAAAGATCCACCCGCCCCCTCTAGTGTTCCTGTGAAGTCATATCTCTGCCTCGCCGCCGGATCTGGTTTTTCGCTCAGCAAGACATCTACCGGCTTCCCGCAGCATCCAGGCAGGAGCTGTATTGTTTGATATATATGTGTGTGTGTGTGTGTGTGTGATATTCCTTTCAAGTGACGTAAAACACTCTATAAAAGAGCCGCTTGTGTGTACGCGTTTTTTTAAAGATGTGGTATGTTGTAAGTGTTCCTCTGAGTGACTCATCGCACCGTCAGACCAACATGAGAGCTGCATTCTCTGTCTGGGTCGCACCCATGCTGAAGCAGCTCTCATGGGGACAGACTGCCCTCACTGTGAGGACATGAGTCTCAAGACGCTCCTCTCTAGGGTCACACTCGTTCTGAGGGACGATTCTCCCTCCCGCGCCCTCCCTGTTAAGTCTCGAGGGACCACGATGAAGCACGGCGGGGCCGCGAGGAAGAGACGGAAGAAGGAGGATCTTGCGCTGACACAAGCCCCACGAGCCTCTCGAGCGTCCCACGCAGCGCCAGTGCAGTATACGCAAGTGATGACTTCTGGCCCTCTATGAATGAGCACGGTGTTGTATTCGGAGGGCCAAACTCTGCGCCCACCTGTGCATTATGCGGTCATGTGGCGCACATTACCTAGCATTTCTCAGTGTGTTAAAAAAACGGTAGTGTGCGGTTACACATTCCGGTTCGCGACACGGCCGCCATGCTTCAGAAGCATTCTATCCTCCACATTACAGTGCAGGACATGCCTTTTCTGCGCTCTGAGGTAGTAACTCTCGTGAGAGACGCAATAGGGGTCGTTGCCCACATGATGCACAGAGAGATGTCACAGCCGTTATTTTCTCATCAAACGGTAGAAAGACAGTGGCCTCTGGCCTATCTGCATCTGTGGCATTTTAATTGAGCCCTCTATGGGGTCTGTTCATATTGATCACATGCACATAATTCACTCTCTTATGTTTGCACGCACATAAACCATACCTTAGTCTACTTATTAACTTTGGTTCAGGCCATTCTTGAGAATTTGCCCTGTTTCCCCATTTCACACATTATGCACAACCGCTTTCCAATGGTGAGCGGCGCGCTGTCACAATTGGTGTCAAATATAAAGCGCTATCCTGTTACGTGAATGCGTGGTGGGCGCTCACAGGCATGTCAGATTGGGTGCCAAAACCGAAACATCGAACCACCAAAAATCGAACTTGGGTATTTCATCGCAGTTCCGTCATGGGACGTGCCTTTATTACGTGCAGAAATTCACAATCTAGCAAAAGATTCAATAGAGATTGTTCCGAGCTGCAATGCACAGAAAGGGTTTTACAGCTGCTAACCTTTCCAGGGGCGTGTGCGTGTCACCGTGACTCGCCACTGCCTGGCTGCTCTAGCAACATGGACAGCTTCAAACCTTTATAAGCAGGGTGTGATGCTGGGTCAGGTTTTCAGACAAAAAGTGGTGACCACAGATACGATGGACACCCGGCTTTCGGCACTTGGACAGGTGTGAAACGTTCGTGGCACATCAATTACATGTCTTCTTAGCAGTGATAGCTTTCCATTGTGACATAATGAATTATCTCTTTCTGATTCGGTCAGACAATATATCAGTGGTAGATTACATTCAGTAAGTCATCAGGGCGGCACTCGATTGCTAACGATGGCGCAATACCTCCTCGTTTGGAGCATGCGGCATCTCCTCTCCCTGCGCGCAACATATGATCCGGGCCATCTGAACTGCGGTGCAGACATGCTGTTGCAACAGGGACCAATGGCGGGGGAATGGAGACTTAATCCTCAGATGGTTCTGAGGATTTGGGAATGTTCAGCAAAGTGGTAGTCTATTTGCCTCCTTAGAGACAACCCACTGCCCTCTTTGGTTCTCCATGTACCAAGCCCTATAGGGAGTGGTTGCCTTGGTCCAAAGTGGGCGACGGAACGCAAATATGCATTTTCCCGTTGCGTCTCCTCCAATCTGTTATCAGTAAAGTCCGAGAGGACAAGGAAAAGATTCTGTTGGTTGCACCAAAATGGCCCAATGGTTTCCAGAAATGATGGAGATATTAAGCGGCCCTCCGTGGGAAATAATGCTGAGGAGGGATGTGCTCTCTCAAGCGCAGGGCACGATTTGGCATCCCCAGCCAGAAAACTGTGAAACCTACATATATAGCTCCTGAACGAAGTCTGTAATGAACATAATTTTGCAGGCTACAGTGCTGTCTACAAGATTCCTCTATGCAGTAAAATGCCATGTGCTTGCAGATTGGGGCACTTCACTCAGCAAAGACCCAGTGAATTGCTCCATAAAGGAGATCCTTACATTCCTTCAAGAACACATATATTACTCCATTAACGCTTAAGGTCTATGTAGCAACCACATTGGCATTTCATGCCCCAGAGGCTAGTTCCTCTATAGGCAGACATGATCTGATCATAAAGTTACTCAGGGGAGCGAGGTTCTTGAATCCCCCTTGTCCTGTTGTGGTTCCAACATGGGACTTAAATCTGGTGCTGAGGATGCTTTTGAGCCCCCCACTCAAACCACTGGAATCTGTTGAGTTATGTGTGCTCTCTTTAAAAACTGCACTGTGTTAGCTCTAGCCTCAGTCAAATGGGTTGGTGATATACAGGTACTGTCATTTGACAGCTCATGTCTTGAATTCGGTCCGGGGCTTTCAAAAGCCACCATCATGTGCCTAAGGTGCATTCCACACCCTTCAGGGCTCAGATAGTGCACCTACAAGCTTTCTCTTCTCCACCGGCTAATTCGGATGAGGATCAGTTAAAGCATTTATTAAGCCCTGTGCGGGCATTGAACACATGTGGCGTGCACTCGCCAGTTTAGACTGTCAGATCAGCTCTTCATTTGTTATGGAGGATGAACAAAAGGCATGTCCGTCTCCAAACAAAGGCTCTCTCACTGGATCATTGATGCGATCACCCTCGCTTATGAGTCACAGGGCATTAGATGCCCTATTGGCATAAAGGCACATTCAACAAGAGACATGGCTTCCTCATCATGGACAAACGGTATTTCCCTACAGGATTTTTGCTTTGCAACTGTCTTTGCAGAACATGTTCACAAGGTTTTATAATCTAGTCGGGGCGTCCATCGCTTTACGAGTCCTCTATGTCCCAAAGGGCCCATGATCTCATATGCATATTCTTGTGTTTCTACCCTGGTACATCTTAGGGTATGATGCTACGTAGTGCAGTGTAATGGGTCTCCATTCTCCATAGCGTTCATTGCAATGTCAAGTGAACTGAATTGATAGGGAACGTCTGCGGTTACTCATGTTGTAACCTCGGTTCTCTCAGATGAAGGGAACGAGACATTGCAAAACTTGGCCGCACTACTACTTCAGAGTTTCGAAGAATGTGCGATGCGTTCTTGTCCCTCAGTCAGACAATTCTGACGAAATCATTTTTGAGCACCCACTTGTATAGGGCAGATGTGTGCCTAAAGGGGCAGGGCTCAAACATCATTGCCAATCATAAGATTGGTGTTATGATACAAGGGCTTCAATTAGTTCATGGAAAAGGAATTTCCCCATAGCGTTCATTGCAATGTCTCGTTCCCTTCATCACAGGGATCCAATATTACATGAGTAACCGCAGACGTTATTATTGTATTTGCATCCAAAACTCTGGTGTCTATTTGACTTTTCTCTATATGCTCTCTATTTCTCTCGATGTTAATAAATGTAATGTATTTTAGTTACATTTAATGAGATTCTCCATGTGTCTCAAATTGTTTCAGAATTATATAAAATGAATGGTTCACAACCTCCACACAGTAAATTATTTTTTAAATGAGTTATAAACAGGTTTTAACAATGCTTTTGTCAGGTGTGATAGGTTTATATAGGCAAAACAGCCTATAAGTTTATATAAGTAAACAGATATCTTTTTGATTATTGCCTCCAATATAATGTATGACCACACAATGGCCTGTTATTCATAGTAAGGCTAAAACTGTTGATATAAAAAAATGTTTATGCAAAACCAAGTACCCTGATAAGATAAACTGTACCTCTGCACACACAAGAGGACTGTGCATGAACTGTATAGTCAAAAAGGTAATAAAACTTCAAACTCTACAGGCTAAAAGAACATTTTCTAAATTACACTAAATGAGTCAATTTCTTACTGCAACTCTCCATAAAAACACTTTACATTAACAAATTTACAGTTGTAAACAGCAGGTACAATTTATTTTCATAATTTTTTGGGGTCTCATTTTCAGACCTCTTAACCCACAATCCCACAAATGTTATGAATACATCAAGTAGCAAATCCCAAGGTCTTCCACTGCTGTTACCACTCTTGATCTTTCATTTCTTTTGAGTGATCACTCATCCTTCATATGCATGAAGGGACCCAATGAACCCTCAAACCCAGTTGGTCTAGCAGGCAAAGGACCCTGGGCAGAAAGGTTCTTTGATCACTGAAGTCACAAAATGGCTCATTCAACTCTTGCATAGAACAGAACCTACAGGGCCATAATTTAAAATACTTGTACCAATTTTCTGTATCAATGATCAGTTCAACATGTTTTTCTAGATAGTCTTAGAAACACATAAATTCACTGACTTTAAATGATTTGCTTGCTACATCTTACAAAAAGAGAGTTGAACAAATGCATTAACAAGCCTAAATTTACTATTCACACAGACCTCCAGAGTGAAACCAGAGCTGTTAGCAAATTCACTATATGACCAAAAGTATGTGGATTAACGGGTTTAGCTATTCCAGCAATTCCATTGAAAAAAAACGTAAGTTACAAATAATACAATAAAAAATAAAGCAGAAAGCACAGTTGAAAGCAAAATTCTATAGAATGTCTTTTAATGGCATAACAAATAATGGGATTCATTATTGTAGTAATGAACCCCATTATTTAGAAGGGGATATCTACATACTTTTGACCATTTAATGAACATTGCATTGACATTGGACATGAATAAAACTAATACATAAATGAAAAAATAAGACAAGTTCGATTTAACAGTTCCTGAGACACAACGGGGGGGGGGGGGGGGGGGGGGGGGGGGGTTTGGGGTGAAATAATATTTGGCAAGAAATATAAAAAAAGTTAATTTACCAAAATTTTATATTTAGGTATACAAATCTTGCCAGCTTCATTTATTATTAAAAGACAGTGAATAAACATTTCAATGGTCAAAGTGATATGTAAATTATCAATATGGAAGTAAATTATATAGCAATTCAACATCTGAGGCCCATTTTGAGAAATTCAAAAACTTTAAAAGAACATTTTTTGTGGCGATTGTGCTCTTTGGCTCAGTTGCAGTACAGATTCTTCATTTCAGTGGGTTTAATGAATTTTTCACAAAATGTTGACTGAGGCAAAAAAAAAAAAACATGTAAACACAGGGTTCCTGGTAAAATGATTATTCACATCCCTTGCATCAATTATTTATCCTTTTCACCATTCAGAAATGTAAGACCTGTAGGGAAAAAAGATGCCAAAGGAAAACACAGACTTAGTGATTGTTTGACCACGTTAATCACTAACAATGCCCAAATAATACTGATTAGCTTTCAACAATGCAAAATGGAATAAAATGCTGAAGTATTGAATGAGCTAGTTCCACTAATTTAGAAACAGACATATGAAGGTGAACTGATGATGATATATTATTTTAGCGGTCACAAGACAGGCATGTTTTACCTTCCTTTGCCACGGATTCTGCTGCACTTTTGGCTTTGTCACTCAAGTCACTGATAACATTGTCGAACACTGCTTCATGTTTAAGAAAGAAAGGTCGCACCAGACGAGTGTATATGATCTGAGAGCCATTCCATGAGAACGGGGCCATGCACCACAGAAGAAACAAACACTGGAATGAAGAGAAAGTTTGAAAATTCCATTTGAAAATTTCAAGTTTCTAAAAAACATTTAAATAAAATTAACACATTTAAATTTCATAACAAAAATGCATCAAAACTTGTTTATAAATTTAGTTTTGTTAAACAAAATTCCATCAAATTGAACTGTGTTTTGTTCTGGAATTGAAAAGCATAAATCTTAAAAATAGGCTGAAATATTTTTTGTGCCAACAGAATATCAAAAAAAAAAAAAAAAGTTCAAGCAGCTTTCCAGATAAAAAAAAAAAGTGTCTCCAAATTCCATATGAGGCTGCTGATAGCTGCTAATCAAGTCTCTGTTCGTGACACAAAAGGAATTATCCGCATGGAGGCTTCATAAAATCCAAACCAAGCAGATGGCCACTGCATTCCCAATTTATCAGAACATGGTATTCAAATTCAGCTTTTAAATGACACCTGGAACATTCCACGTGGCTTACATCAACATAACCTGTTACTGACAGTTTAATGCTCAAACAGTCCCTTGGCCTTGCAACAAACTCACCTACCTCATGAAAAGATGTAAACAACTCTGTATCCAATATTACGCACTCAATCTCTACATTCTCTCACACTAAAATTCATGGAACTCATGTCATGTTGAACAATTTCATTAAAATCATTAAATTCATTAATATATTTTTAATTAAAAGGGGAAGTGTAATGTTTTTGATGTTAAAATATTTTTCTCTTATTGGCCAAAGACAACTATAAAGACATTATGGTTACATTTATAATTACATATGATTAGTGTAAAAATGTGGCTCTGCAGTGCCATCAAAACATGGCTCTGTTTGGTTGAGCATCCCAACCACCCTGACATTGCAACACTGACTAAACCAATAGAGTGAGTTTTGGTGGAACTACCAATTCAATACAGGGGGAGTGTTCCAGAAACATTTAATTAAAAAAAAAAAAAAAAAAAAATGTACCAACCTGGTGTCAGAATGACATTACTAATACATACATTCTTTCTGAACGATTTTACGACAAATCAAATAAAACGTTGTATTAAATTATTCATAAACACTTTGCCCCGTTTCTCACTCAAGGCTATCTTATGACATGTTAACTGGTACATTTTATTGTTAGCATTACATAACCAACAGCAATAACAAGCTTGTTTGAGTGCAGTTAAATTGCATGGTTGCTCAACTGAAAGGGCATTGCACTTGCTATGCAAATTACCAGGGGTATGAGTCCTAAAGAGCAAGAGCTGAAGCTCAACACTTGAGTTGAAAGCGTCATAGAAGCACCACAAAAAAAAGGACATGGTTGCTTCAGTGATTTGCGTTTGTCCATCTCAGCTTTGCTTTTTCTGACACTATCGGATAGGTTTAGCTTCAAGGTTTAGGCTTTGTTGATTGAACACTTAGAGCATTAATCTCAGTCATTTTTATGTGTCATCTTGGATTTATGCAGACACCAAGTGACATGGATGCAGCATCATTCAAACAAAATAGTTTTTGGTTACTGATGCCATTGTAGAAATACACCATTCACTGTAATCATTGATTAATTTAATCCATGAGTGAAAGTGTCCAATAACAGGGCTGTTACCGAGATTAAACCAGCAGTATTTGGCTGGTCATGTGATCCTAACATGGCAGCCTCCATGAGGTGACCCTCTCCATGAGGTGACCCTCTCCATGTAGAATACAACAGCTTTAAATTTAATGCAGCAAACATTTAATTTCAGAACTGCCCTGACATATGTAATGATAAAAAAATACGACTGGGCTGGAAATTGCTCTATTCACATTTTCAAGGAGTAAAGCTGCAAAAATACATTGATGAATCTAATTTTTAAGACTGCTTATTTGTTTATTTAAAATTGGCTCAGTCATTTTTAGAACAAGGATCAAAATTAAAATGAGGCTGGTGTGGTTGGCAGTTAGTCAGGCATTCTACAGTTTCTCTATGCAAAACCACTCTGCAATGACCTACATACAAATACATACAGTCTTCAGACAGCAAGCCAATACATACAACAAAGTGGGACAGTTTCTGTAACGGATCGTTTATACACATATACACATGTTCAAAGCATAAATAAAATACATTTGAAAGGAACAACTTACCTTTCCTGCATAGTAAAAGGGAAACCAAAAGAGGAAGATATCAGAGAAAAACTCAGCCACACTGAAGAGTCCATAAACCACCCAGTAGGTTAGCCATTTAGTGTCATCATCTTTATTGCTACTCTCTACGGCTTTGATGCTGCAGCAGGAAGAGAATGGCATGTGACAAACAGACCAGAAATCAATATTCTGTAGTGACAGTGCTGGTTGTTTTCATTATTGCGCTTCCTGTATGATTCGCAAATATATAAATGTGTGATTCTCCAGGGTGCTCTAAGCCAAAATGCATACTGGACACTTTTAAAAATGACATTTCATGCATACTTACGAGGCATATGCTGGGTATGCGAAACCAATCAGATTGCAGAGGAGAGAGGCACCATATCCAAATAGGAGATACAATGCCACAAAAGACACTGCACCTGCAGAACAAACAGTGACATGTGATCAATGAAAATATTGAAATGGAGAAGGGCATTTAGGATCATCGATGACATTGTGTGCAGTAGGACACTAAACAAGATAGAAAAAAAAACAAAAAGCCAGTTCAAACACAAAGAACAGCTTTGTGACATGGTGCATTATCCTGCTGGAAGTAGCCATCAGAGGATGGGTACATGGTGGCCATAAAGGGATGGACATGGTCAGAAACAATGCTCAGGTAGGCCGTGGCATTTAAACGATGCCCAATTGGCACTAAGGGGCCTAAAGTGTGGCAAGAAAACATCCCCCACACCATTACACCACCACCACCAGCCTGCACAGTGGTAACAAGGCATGATGGATCCATGTTCTCATTCTGTTTATGCCAAATTCTGACTCTACCATCTGAATGTCTCAATAGAAATCGAGACTCATCAGACCAGGCAACATTTTTCCAGTCTTCAACTGTCCAATTTTGGTGAGCTCTTGCAAATTGTAGTCTCTTTTTCCTATTTGTAGTGGAGATGAGTGGTACCCGGTAGGGTCTTCTGCTGTTGTAGCCCATCCGCCTCAAGGTTGTGCGTGTTGTGGCTTCACAAATGCTTTGCTGCATACCTCGGTTGTAACGAGTGGTTATTTCAGTCAAAGTTGCTCTTCTATCAGCTTGAATCAGTCGGCCCATTCTCCTCTGACCTCTAGCATCAACAAGGCATTTTCGCCCACAGGACTGCCGCATACTGGACGTTTTTCCCTTTTCACACCATTCTTTGTAAACCCTAGTAATGGTTGTGCGTGAAAATCCCAGTAACTGAGCAGATTGTGAAATACTCAGACCGGCCCGTCTGGCACCAACAACCATGCCACGCTCAAAATTGCTTAAATCACCTTTCTTTCCCATTCTGACATTCTGTTTGGAGTTCAGGAGATTGTCTTGACCAGGACCACACCCCTAAATGCACTGAAGCAACTGCCATGTGATTGGTTGATTAGATAATTGCATTAATGAGAAATTGAACAGGTGTTCCTAATAATCCTTTAGGTGAGTGTGTGTATTATATATATATATATATATATATATATATATATATATATATATATATATATATATATATATATATATATATATATATATATATATGCATCCAGAAAGAATTCACAGCGCTTCACTTTTTCCACATTTTGTTATGTTACAGCCTTATTCCAAAATTGATTAAATTCATTATTTTCCTCAAAATAAACAATACCCCATAATGACAACGTGAAATAAGTTTGTTTGAAATCTTTGCAAATTTAAAAAAATAAAATAATTTTTATTAAAAACAACAAAAAAATAAAACATGTACAGAAGTATTCACAGCCTTTGCGCAATACTTTGTTGAAGCACCTTTAGCACCAATTACAGCCTCAAGTCTTTTGTATATGATGCTACAAGCTTGGCACACCTATTTTTTGGCAGTTTCTCCCATTCTTCTTTGCAGGACCTCTCAAGCTCCATCAGGTTGGATGGGGAGTGTCAGTGCATAGCCATTTTTAGATCTCTCCAGAGATGTTCAGTCCGGTTCAAGTCTGGGCTCTAGCTGGGCCACTCAAGGACATTCACAGAGTTGTCCCATAGCCACACCTTTGTTATCTTGGCTGTGTGCTTAAGGTTGTAGTCCTGTTGGAAGATGAACCTTCACCCCAGTATGAGGTCCAGAGTGCTCTGGAGCAGGTTTTCATCAAGGATGTCTCGGTACATTGCTGCATTTATCATTCCTTCGATCCCGACTAGTCTCCCAGTTCCTGCCGCTGAAAAACATGGTTTTGGCCAGGTGATGAGTGGTGCCTGGTTTCCTCCAGACATGACGCTTGCCATTCAGGCCAAAGAGTTCAATCTTTGTTTCTCATGGTCTGAGAGTCCTTCAGGTGCCTTTTGGCAAACTCCAGGTGGGCTGTCATGTGCCTTTTACTGAAGAGTGGCTTCCGTCTGGCCACTCTACCACTCTACTTTTTGTATAGACCTTATTCAAATTAGCGCCATATTTAATGGGAATGGAAACGAGGCTGTGAGGGATAGACATACCATTTCTTCAAATGGCATGCACAGTGTAAATCTGTAAAAAGCTCCAATATCCCATCTGATTTTCCACAACTCATGTTATCTGGAGTTTTTTGTCTATGAAGTGTCCTTGAAAATATATTTTTTCCTATGTTTTGTACACAGAACATCCAAAAACACTTTAAACTGCTGTACATATCATCGAAGAGACTGTATTGTCTATCCCGCACAGCCTTGTTGACATTGTCATTATAAAAAAAAAAAGAAAAAAATACGGCATGTGCTGAATAACATTTATATTTGTTTTCTTGGCAGATACCTTTAACAAATACTTTAACAGGTAGTTAAAGGGCAGTTAATTAAAAAAATGTATTTGTGTCATCACTGTTCACCCTTACATCTGAATTAATTATTCTCTGCCATGGAACAAAAAAGATGTTAAGCAAAACGTTTAGTCTCAGTCTCAATTCACAATCACAGCATCTTGTTTTTCATTCAATGCAAGTGAATGGTGACTGAAGCTCCCCAATATCTCCTTTTGATATCCACTGAAATAAGAAAGTCATACAGGTTTGCAACAGCATGAAGGTTAATAAGAGATGTCAATTTAAATTTAAGTGAAATCTCTCAAATAAAACTCATCAGTTACCTTAAAAACGGCCGTTTAAAGCTGACAAGATGTTTTGAAAATGTTAACAGATTAAATTATGAAAAAGAAAGAGAGGAAGAGATGCTGTGCTGCTGCTTTCCCCGATTGGTCTGAATAACTCGCAGCATCATGCAGGTTGCTCTGTCTTGTCTGTCCGTGTCCTCTTTGCTCTGCAACGTTTTTACTGTGCGAGATAAGGGATGTGTGGCGTGAGAGCATGAGAACAGAGTCAATTGCGTTGGCAGCCCTAGATCTAGAGAGATGGCGATGAGAGATAGAACAGGTGTAACTGGAGCAGAGTAGTTATTTTAGCTTTACAATTGATGTCAAAGGTAGTATAAAATAAGGACGCACAAAAAAAAATTTAAAGTTGTCAAATGTCCACTCCAACATTGCGCACTTGCAAATTGTAACACTGAACGCTTTGTCGATTATAAGCAGGAGTGATAGTGTTAGAGGGTTTATCAAGGTTTATACATGTGTAACATCATAAATTTAGTAAGAATACACTTCCCTGTGTGTACATATATACACAGCAAATTTCTAAGTAATAAAAAACCTAGTGTTGGGCAGCTAGTGATAAAATCTGGTGTTAATTTACAAATAATATATGCTTTATCACTTGTTTAGTGATAATGCACAGTGTTTCCTTTGGGTGTTCACGCATAATCAACATCTGCGCATGTGCAGTGTATTTTCAATCGCCCCGCCCATCATGCTCTTCGGTCTCCATGACTCCATCGTCTTTAAGGATTTGCCAGCAAACAGCGGTTCCAAGCAAGGTAACGTTATAGTATTATTAACTTATCAACTTGTGGTTTATTTATGAACTTGGATCATCAGTAAAGCAAACTGAATTAATTTTATATTATACTGTTTGTGTGAAAAATAACCCATTTTACCCTAACATTGACACTGTCAAAGTAACGTTAGGCCTATGATTAAGGCCTATTTCTAATTTATCACAAGATTAATACACAAAGTCAACACTGCGTAATCTTCTTTAATTAAGTATTAAAATAAGTATTGAAATATCATAATATTGATAATTATTAACGTATGTGGTTGACTTAACTCTGTCAGCATTTTTTGCCTCAGTTTAATTTCGCGCACTTTTTGATCCGCCCTTCATCTTGAGTTTAACGTTACCATTTCACGGGTAACGTTAGGCCTAAACTAAGATGTAAAAAATTGTAGCTCTATTTTAAAGTATGTTTTAACGTATAGTAAATGATAAGATGCTGTCATTTTACCCCTCCCCTCAGAACCATGCTGAAAGTGAAGCGGTGAGACTACTCAATTCGTTAATGGAGGACGATGGAGATAGACGTAAGTGACTTCATTTTATTTGTGCAAATTTTAATCGTTTTGTTAAATAATGGTGCAATTTTAGCATTTTCTGTCTGATACCGACATTATGCGTTATTTTGGAACTGACAGGATTTGGATAGTTAAACTTGTTTATTTTTTGTCATTTGGCGAAGTATCTTTAATTGGGTTCCCAACCCTTTATAAGACCGTTTATATCTTTAATTCAGTCATGCAAACGAGAAAGCAGACGTTAATCGAATTGATTGCTCTTGAAATAATATTTTCTTGTGTGGCGCGCCGGGGCTCGAGCACTAAGTTAACGGATTTGGCCAAGCACCGACCTAAATGGCGGCTCTGCGCATATAGGCCTAACGTTACCGTGAGGCCTATGACATCTCGATAGCGGAACGCTCTGTGTGTTCTAGCATCGTTCTCGTGGTACTTTGATAACAGAGCTACGCGTATGTACAGTGCTAAAACGTCTCTTTGGAAGACACGCAAAAACGTGCTCGAGCAATAAGTACGAGAGTGAAGCGCTGCATCAGCCGACAGATAGCAACTCAAGAGGGTAAAAAGGGTTGTGTTTCTCCCGCCGAGGCATTTTTTTGTCTTATTTTGTATTAGTATTAACTTAATTGAGCAGGAGTGCATTAGGGAAGTGAGAGATTATTCTGTACAACTTAGTTCTAGCTTTATAGTTGTAAATCTGTAACAGTATTTAGTGCTTATGTGTGAATAAAGTTTTAATTGTTTTGACAATTGGCTTAGGCAAGTGGTAGTTCTTGCTGTAATATGTGTGTGGGCACTGTGAGTATTAAACAGAATCTGTAGCAAAACACAAAGTGACCTGATTATATTGAGTCTGTTAGTTTGCTTTTTCCTATGAGGATAAGCACCCACTGGCAAACAAAATTGGTTTGAATTTGTATCTTATGTATTTTTATTTTGTATGTGTCATATTTGTTTGTATAAAATGTCATTCAAGTTTGCTTACCTTTTACAGGTTGGACAGTAAAGGCAAGAACACAATACATGGACACTAGAAAATATGTGAAACTCAAAGAGCCATGTTTTTTGGAGTTTGTCACGGAAGGTAAGTCTGTGCATTTACTGTATAATATAGCTTAATTTACGAAGTACTTTAATGTCTTAAAGATTAATAAATATTTTTGCGTAGTAATGAAGTTATTGTTTTACAGCAAAAAAAGCATTTGCCATTCGAGAACAAGACACCTGTTAAGGTTACGGATGACACCTCTACAGAAGTGGACGTGGATGTATTTCCTGAACTTGTTGCTGAAAGGGGCATGTGACAAAGTATATCAACATGTACAGATGTCCTATGGTGCTGAGTCATTTTTCCATTTTTTTTACAAAAAAATGAATTTGTTTGAAATTTAGTAGAAATTTATATTTAAGAAATATTTGTCATAATGTGTATTTTCATACCAGTGTTAAGATGCTATTGCATTGGAGATGAGCTGTTTTATTCAATTGTATGTTTGATATATAATTTTTTTAATAAATGTTCTAATAAATTCATAGTCACTTGGTTTTTGGAAAAATACCTACAGGCTTTTTTAAATTTCATCTGCATTACAATTTTAAAATAAGTATTTACATTATTTACATTAAATCAACATAAAAAAATACACTGGGGTTGTGTGATTAATCACCATAAAGTGTTACATCTATATACTTACGAGTAATAATTTCTCAACACCTTGAGTGATTAAAATCAAACACTAACACAGTGTTTGAATAATAAACACTTTCATCAGTGTTGTTTTAACACTAGCAAAGATGGACCTGTATGTTCACCCGGAAAGTGATAATTTTAACACTCATGGTGTCAAATCTCTCAACATATTTTTGCTGTGTATACACACACACAAATAAAGGGTTATCCTGGTTATCCAAAGAGGGGCTTTCAGCCACGTCCACACTCATACATTTTCATCTGAAAAGGCATCTCTATATTACCATGTTTACGACTCTTATCCACACTAGAACTGTATTTTCCTTCACTGAAAGCTGACATTTCCAAAAACACTCTACATAACTGCATACTTTGAAAAACAATGATGTAAGGAAACTGAAAGCAGAGGTTTTCCATTGAAATGTGTTAGAGTGGACACGGCCTTAGTCAGACCTACCAAACTTCTTGGGATAGTTTTGTCCCCAAAGTACAGCTAAGCACCCCCCAGGTTACTTTAAATATTCTTAAAGAGATAGTTCACCAAAAAAATTACAATTCTCTTATTTACTCACACTTAAGCCTTCCCAGATGTGTATGACTTTCTTTCCTCAACAGAACACACATTCAAACTTTTAGAAGTATATTTCAGCTCTGTTGGTCCTCACAATGCAAGTGAATGGTGGCCAGAACTGAGAACAGACCAAAATATACATCTGGCCATTGCGGTTTCTAGGCAAGATCATGATTTGAAGCTCAATTTCACTTTCTAGTTCTTGCCTGTGCTATAGAAAGGGTAATCAAGCTCAATAATGATCGCCAAGGAGACTGCTGTCAAGAGTTACAGTGAAAAAGGAGTTCCATTTTGGTTTGTTCTCACCCAAAAGCCAATTGGATCACTTCAGAAGACATTGATTAATCTACTGGAGTCATATGGATTACTTTTATGCTGCCTTTATGTCCTTTGTGTACCTTCAAAAGGTCTGGCCCCCTCATTTACTTGCACATGGACCTACATAGCTAAAATAATCTTCTAAAAATCTTAATTTGTGTTCTGCAGAAGAAAGAAATGCATACACCTTTGGGATGGCATGATTGTGAGTAAATGAGAGAATTAATTTTTGGGTGAACAACCCTTTTAACTTATTCTCTCACGAAAGGCTGACAAAGCTTGTAAGTTGTTTGGAAAAGGAAATCTGCTTTATGCATTACATGAGAATTAACATTTCAGTTTATGTGTAAATAGAATATATATGTTATATCTATTTAGAATATCATAAAGGCTTGTTTATCAATCATGTAGTGTGAGTAAATTTACAACAATATTGTTCATTAGCATTATTATACTTAACAATAATGTACTTAAAGAATAACAATGGTGAATTGTTTTCTTGAGGTTAATTGACAAACACGTTTAGTCTGTGCACTTTAATAAAACTAATATTCCAGGTTCAATACACGTCAAACTCAATTCGACAGCATTTGTAGCATAATGTTGATTACCACGAAAATGTGTTTTTTTTTTGTTTGTTTTTTTTGTAAACAAAGCAAAGTCAGTGAGGCATTTATCATGGAAGATGATGTTTTATCACTACACTAATGCTGCGTCCCAATTCGCATACTATCCGTCCTAAATAGTATTCGAAAATAGAATTAGTACGTCCCAAATCGTAGTATGTTGAAATGAGTGTTACAAAGATACCCGGATGGTCTACTATTTCCGGTCAGAATCCGAAGTGCAGATCGATGCACACTCTAACGGCTAATATTGCCCACAACCCATTGCGTGCGGGAGGGAGGAGCTTTGAGATGATGCAAACATGGCGGCCGGATGCGGCAGCGGAGATGCGCCCTCAGTTTTTAAGTGTAAGATTTTATACGTTTAGCGCTAATTAAAGTTATATTTTATTGTCTCATAATATTAATGGATTTGTGTTGTGCAAAAAAAGTACCGTGTTTATCTTGTAGGGTCCGATGAAGACACTGAGCGCCTCATTAACTGGCGCATTGCCAACGACGCCCTTTTCACAGGGAAGAGAAACTATATTGGACATATAAGAATGAATGGAATGTAGAATGTTTGTTTAACTGTCGCGGTGTGCGTAACTAGGCAATCACGTTCTCTTCCATTGCATGATGTCTTCGTAGTATGTCCCAGAACGTGCATACTCTTTTGCTACACACTCAAAAGTATGTACATTTTCTTCAAAAAAAAAAAAAAAAAAATACATACTTTTAGGTCGTAGTATAAGTAGGCGAATTGGGACGCAGCCTAAGTCACCTCCATATGTTCTTACAAAATGTTTAAAAACAACAACGAAAAAAAGATCCATACATCAATGGCTGAATACAAATGGCATATCAAACAGAAATAGGTGCTCATAGCTTCAACATTTGAGGCCGCTTCCATATTAGCTATTTTTGCATGACGTCACAACTGAACTCACATCTTCGCAGAACTGGTAATTACAACTCTGGACCTCATAATTACAGTAACTCCGACATGATGTGAACATGCCATAATTCTTAATTGAAAACATTTTCATTACTTGAGCTGTAAAGTTCTTTAAATCATCGTTTCTATGGTCGTTTTAGGCGTTACAACATAATGGCAACGAACTTGTAAAACTGGACACAGCAATTTTTATCACAAAATCATGCTGACAGGCATATAGTTTACATCTTGTTATACTTTTTAAACTGAGTATTTTAATTTATGGATTGGCCCCCATTCACTTCCATTGTAAACGCCTCACTGTAACTCAGACTTTTGCTTTATTTTATTTAAGAGAAAAGGAGGGACCAGTCTTAACATTTATTGATTTTGGCATAGTATTGCCTGAGAGAAAACCCTCATGACCTCTTATGCTCAGGATAGGCTACACCGAAAACCTGATATGTCAGAAGCTGGCAACACCTAACCTCTTAGTTTGACAACTGTGCAAACACTATTTGTGAGAACTCACTGAATCAAGCTATGTAGACTAGCCACAGCAATTCTGCAGACATTTGAGGGCATATTACACATTTAAATATAACCCTTGGTACCAGCTTAGTATGATAAATTGGACCCAGAGAAATCTTACAAGCCAGACACATCACACAGACATTTCAGGTAACAAGTCATGCAGCTATTGTAGGCAAGCAGCATGGGCTATCAGGTAATGGCACTTGATGGCCCATCCATAATAACACAATGTGGTTTTGTGGGTGTTTTAAAAACAGAGAGCAAGATGAACAAACGTTAATGCACGAAAGAACGAGGGAAATGGGAGTCCTCAGGCAAAACGGTTTGAGCAGCATCTGTTCTTGTCATACACACATAAAGTACACATAGATGTACAGTTCATCTTTTCAGTATGGCTCCCAGAACCCTTTGCACTTATTTGCAACATTCACCAGAACCTTTACAACACAGATGTGTCACAAGAACTGGTGACAGAGGCGTGTTAAACAATGAAATCATGATACTTCTCATAAAGAAAATCAATGGCTACAGGCTGAAGCTGGCAGTGGGGCACGAGGCTGACAGACAACTGATGTGGCACAACGCTTAAATTACATAATCGGATGCCACTAAATAATTCAAATTCATCGCCAAACAGTATAACCAATGACGTACCTGTTGCGATATACAATTTCTGGACTCCAGTTTTTTCCTCCAACATTGTTAGAAAATCCGTTACCACATTCTTCTGATTAAAAAACGCTTCGTAACGTTCAGTGAGAGTTGTTAACATTTTGTCCTTTTCTCGATTGCAATGCCGTAGAGCAAAACGAACTGCTAAATAATCTAAAACTGGTTTGTGTAAACTGTTTTGTTGGCCAAGCAAACTTAAGCAAAAGTTCCGCAAACCGTTCAGAGCTTTCTCCCCAGTCAGCAGCGCTGGAGCGTCTCGTGCAGGCGGGGACTGCGCTGCGTAGACAATCTATGACGGCCAATAGAATCGAATACAAATGTATGGCGCCCTCAGTCACAGGTGTTATGATTCTGCTTACCGCTGAAGTGAGTTGTGGCTTTGCCTGAGAGCAGCAGAGAGCTAAAAATAAAATCCAGACGCAGCGCTACGCATATAACGGAACGATGTCAAATTGTTGACGTTGTTTTGTTTTTTTAACATGCTACGGCGTCTAAAAAACGCGGCGCTCTTGCGCGAGACATAGATTACATGGATTTACGTCTTGCACGTTTATGTTACATAGGAAAAACTGAAGAAAGAGCGCCGACGGACACACATAATCATTCAGTGAAAACAGCCCCTAATGTTTCTTTTCTAAATATAATTTAAAATTAAACTACCCTGTATTATATAGATTAAAAATACGTATATCTTTAATCTTGAAAAATGAAAACATGGCTTTCGATATAACTGGTTTGAACTCAAGCACAACTGTCTGTGACTGTTTATTGTTAACTGTTTATTTATAATATATAATATATATAATATAATATATTTTTGCTTATTTTTAAAAGTATTGCATATTTCAATTTCATAACAAAATTCCATCAAATGTAGTTGTTCCATGTTTAAAAAAATAAATCATTAAAATTATTATTTTAGTTCATCTGCCATTTCTAAATGTGCCAGGGGATGGCACTGTTCTCTTATTGTTTCCTCCACAAAAAAAAGGTTGAACGTTAACATGTTTTTTTAGGTGTTGCGTAATAGTCATGATGTCACTTCTTGAACACATGTTCATTTGGTAAACTTATTATATTTCTTTCAAAACTTATGTTTACACTCTCTTACCCCACATAAAAGAGGAAACCCATTTGAAAGAATTCTTACTCATAACAACCAGCTGCGTATCATAGCATGGTGCTATAGTGGAATGTATTGTTATTAATACCACATCTGAGATGAATGAACAAACAAACCACTGATCAGAAATCAGTGATTAGCAAAACAATCATTAGTCTGTATCACCTCTCTCGTGTGAGATATCTCAATTATGAGTTGCATTCAGCTTACTATTGTAAACTCAGCAAAAAAAGAAATGTCCCTTTTTCAGGACACTGTATTAAAAGATAATTTTGTAAAAATCCAAATAACTTTACAGATCTTCATTGTAAAGGGTTTAATGCTTGTTGTTTTCAATGCTTGTTCAGTGAACCATAAATAATTAATTAACATGCACCTGTGGAACGGTCATTAAGACACTAACAGCTTACAGATGGTAGGCAATTAAGGTCACAGTTATAAAAAGTTAGGACACTAAAGCGACCTCTCTAAAACAAGACAATTGGCTACCTGGAAGTAGGCAGGTTGTTTGTGGAAGGCAGGTTTGGAAGAAGATTTATTTGTAAATGCAATTTCCAAGGATCAGCTCATAACTGGCTAAAACAACGAGTTTGGGTGTTCAAAGGAAAGCATGTTTATCAACTGGAGGTCGGAAACGTGGAGAGATAACAAGAGTGGGAAAATCAAATGAAATGAAGAAAGCAGTGGTGGGTAAGCACAGCTGTGTTGTGAATGGACCAGAGTGGGGGGAATCTAATAGAGATGATAGTATGGAACTAAGTCAAGGAAGCGGAAGAATGAGGGAGAAAAGAGAGAATAAGTTTGGAGGAATTAGGGCAAAGAAACCGAGAGGTATTGGAAGTTATGAAAGAGGAGGGGAAGAGAGTGATCGAGAAAGTTTGGAATTAAAAATAATATTGAGATTTGGTGAGGAGAAGGGAATTTCAACAATGAGTCAAGTGAAATTGACAATTGTTTTGCGAAGTCAGATTGGGGATATAAATATGGCAAAGATTTTGAAAGATGGAAATCTACTGATTGTTTGTAGAAATGAAGAACAGAGGGAGAGGGCTAGCAGAATAAAAGAAATAGGGCGATTCAAGGTAATAAATACAAGTCGTGTTGAAAGGGAAAATAAGTGGAGTAAAGGAGTAATTTGGGGAGTTCCAGTAGGAGTTTCAATGGGGGAAATTAAATAAAATCTAAAAGGAGGAATTCTAAAGGGTGCTTGGAGGATTCAGATAACTCGAGAGGGAGTGAGGAAAGACAGTGCAATATTGTACTTGATTTTGAAGAGGAATCGCTATCAAAATCAGGTTTTTGAGCTATAACGTTAGAGAATACATTCCAATACCAATGAGGTGTTACAACTGCCAAAGATTCGGACATACAGCCAAGGTATGTGAAGGCAGAAGGAGATGTGCCAGATGTGGAGAAGATCATGAATATGCAATGCAATGTTTAACTGTGGAGGGAATCACAGTGTGGCTTGGGGGTGTGAAGTGATGAACATCGAAATGAAAATACAACAGATAAAAACTCAGAATAAGATCACACACACGCAGAAGCTGTGAAGATGGTGAATCAGAGAGAAGGGAGAAATGAAAGTAACAGAGTGAGAAAACATATCACAAAAGAAACAGAACAGGCAAATAAAGAAAAAGTATTGGTTGACCTTAAGAAACTAGTTATGTTCATAGCAGGGGTAGTTAATGCCACAATGGAGATTAAATCCAAGACTGAAAGAATACAAATAATTGTAAAAGCAGCCGTGCATGGTCTAAATATCAGTGGGCTGACATGGGAGGAAGTAAGAAATTATCTCAGCGTTCAGGCAAGTCAGGAATAAGCATGGGATACTAATAATGGTCCACTTGTTACAATGGAATGCTAGAAGTTTGTTGGCTAATGGACAAGATTTTAAAAAGTATATAGAAGAGTTATCTAGTAAACCCGATGTCATTTGTATACAGGAGGCAAATCGAAGGAATGGATGGAAATAGAAGAGTGATATGTGGGGATTTTAATGCACATAGCACGTTATGGGGAGGAATAAAAACAGATGTAAATGGAGAGGTGATTGAAGAACTGTAAGAGGAAAAGGACATGGTTTGTTTAAATAATGGGAGAGGGACGAGACTAGATGTACATACAGGGAATATGTCAGTATTGGATTTAACTTTGGTGTCAAATAATTTAGCAGGGAAATGTGAGTGGGATGTATCATATGAAACATCAATCGGGAGTGATCATCATCCAGTGTTTTGTAGAATATTACTACAGGCAAATAAACAACAAGGAGAAACAATGAGGAAATGGATATTTGACAGTGCAAAATGGGAAGAGTTTAGTTTTATTTGTGAGAGAGAAATGGACAAAATAGATTTAAGATATTAAATTAAGAAGATATTGAGGAGACTGATAAAAAAAAAAAATGAAAACAGTATTGATTGAAGCTGCAAATGAGTCAGTTCCTAAAAGTAAGGGAACAATTAAGAGAAAGGTGGTCCATTGTTGGACAGATGAATGTAGCAGAGTAGTTAAAGAAAGAAATAAAGCTCTAAGAATATTAAGAAGAACTCATAATTTTCAAAACTTAATATAAGCAAATGCAAGTAAAGGTTAGGAAAATAATACGTAATGCAAAAAGACAAAGCTGGCAGATGTTTTGGCAAATGTTAATAAAATTGGTAGAGCAACACCCGTGGGAGAGGTATGGGACATGATTAAAAGTATGAGAGGAATCAGAAGAGAATGGAAATATCCTGTTCTGAAGGTAGGGAAAAGGCAGCAGTATCTGATGAGGAAAAGGCAGAAATTATAACAAAGGCACACATTGAAATCCATAGCTCAAATAACCTAACTGAGGAGGGAAAGAGAGGAAAGGAATTAACAAAATCAGCTTATCCTGGAAGGCTTGAGAGACGGAATGAAATGAACAGCTCAATGGATTCTCTGTTTACTATAGAAGAAATGAAGAGGGCAATAGCAAGAGCTGGAATAACATCTCCTGGGAAGGATGAAATCTGCTACACAATGTTAAAACATTTGGGTGTTTTGGCATCTATAAAGCTGCTAGGCTTTTATAATAACATTTGGAAAAAAGGAAAGTTACCAACTGGATGGAAAGAAGCAGTGATTATTCCTATTAAGAAACCAGGAAAGGACCCATCAAATCCAAAGAATTATAGACAAATAGCATTGACTTCACATATAGGAAAGATAATGAAAATAATGATTATGGAAAGAATAGCATTTTATTTGGAAAGTAGAGGAATTCTATCACCTCATCAGAGTGGTTTCAGGAGAGGGAGAGCAACTGTGGACCCTATTATATGTCTGGAATCAGACATTAAGAAAGCTCAAGTTAATAAAGAATCAATGATGGCAGTTTTTTTTATGTCGAAAAAGCATATGATATGGTTTGGAAAGAAGGATTAATGATCAAACACAGCGAGTAGGTCTGCAATGAAAAATATTTATATAGCACTGATTAGATCATATTTATGAAATACAAAGAGAAGTAGGATTAGATAGGATAGCTAAAAGAAGCACCAAAGAGGAAAATATTTTAACAAGATTAAGAGTTGGGCATACCACGCTGAATAAAACTTTAAAATTAATTAATAACATCCAACAGGATTGTGTGAGCACTGTGGAATAGAAGAGTCAGTAGAACATGTTATTTGTGTCTGCCAAAAGTATTCTAATGAACGAGAAACAATGGAAGGGGAACTTAGAAACGAGGAAGTGGAAGAAATAAAGCTTAAAAGTATACTTATTCATGGATTAGAGAGTGTATTTCATTATCTCAAGAATTAATTTGAGTTAATTAAGAGAATTTTTTTTTTTTTTCACAAAATGGGTAAACTCTGGTCCACACTCCAACACAGTAGGTGGCAATAATGCACCTTAATGTTGGTGCCACCCACCATAAAACCGAAGAAGAAGGAGACCTTTCTACTGACTCTGAAAAACACCAAAAGAATGATGCCCAGGGTCTCTGCTCATCTGTGTGAATGTGCCTTAGGCATGCTGCATGGAGGCATGAGGACTGCAGATGTGGCCAGGGCAATAAATTGCAATGTCCGTACTGTGAGATGCCTAAGACAGTGCTACAGGGAGACAGGAAGGACAGCTAATTGTCCTTGCAGTGGCAGACCCCGTGTAACAACACCTATACAGGATGGGTACATCTGAATATCACACCTGCGGGACAGGTACAGGATGGCAACAACAACAACAGCACGAGTTACACCAGGAGCGCACAATCCCTCCATCAGTGCTCCGATTGTCCGCAATAGGCTGAGAGAGGCTGGACTGAGGGCTTGTAGGCCTGTTGTAAGGCAGGTCCTTACCAGACATCACCAGCAACAAAGTTGCCCATGGGCACAAACCCACCTTCGCTGGACCAGACAGGACTGGCAAAAAGTGCTCTTCACTGACAAGTCGTGGTTTTGTCTCACCAGGGGTGATGTTCGGACTTGCGTTTATCATCAATGGAATTTGTGGTGGCGTAATGGGCTAAAGCACTGAACTTGTAAGCAGAAGGTTGTCAGTTCGATCCCCACTGCCACCACAATTGTGTCCTTGAGCAAGGCACTTAACTCCAGGTTGCTCCGGGGGGGATTGTCCCTGTAATAAGGGCTCTGTAAGTCGCTTTGGATAAAAGCGTCTGCCAAATGCATAAATGTAAATGTAAAATGTAAATGAATGAGTGTTACACCGAGGCCTGAACTCTGGAGCTCATCCTGACATGACCCTCCAGCATGACAATGTCTCCAGCCATACCACTGGGATTGGTTGATCCATAGTTGTGTCTTACTTTAATGAAACTAACATGTGTCTGCAGACAAAGTGCACCTCCTGACTGCTAATTCTTTCATTTCAGCTGATAATGTGTGCTAATAAATGGGACATTCCATATAAAAATGAATGAATAAACATTACATTCATATAGCGTTTTCTGAAACTACATTCAAAAGGCTTTACATAGTGAATAGGGGGTTCTCCTCAACCACCACTAGTGTTCATCGTCCACCTAGATGATGTGATGCAGACATAGTATGACAGTATGCTCACCACACACCATCTGTTGGTGGAGAGGAGAGAGTAGAGTGATATAGCCAATTAATGGATGGGGATTATTAGGAGGCCATGATTGATGAGGGACAATGGGGGGAATTTGTCCAGGACACCGGGGTTACACCCCTACACTCTACGAGAAGTGCCCTGGGACTTTTAATGACCACAGAGAGTCAGGACCTCGGTTTAACATCTCATCCGAAGCACGGTGCCTTTTTTACAGTACACTGAACTGGGGCATTAGTGTAATGAAGCGTCCATAGTCAGAGGAGTCGCAGGCAAAGTTTAATGAAACAAGAGTATGAGGGTACAAACAAAAGAAAGACAATAGTGGCAAAAACACAATCAAATGAGTATCGCGTGAGACTAATGTTACCTGCATTCCAATTTAAACCGAGGGCATATACACTCACCTAAAGGATTATTAGGAACACCATACTGATACTGTGTTTGACCCCCTTTCGCCTTCAGAACTGCCTTAATTCTATGTGGCATTGATTCAACAAGGTGCTGAAAGCATTCTTTAGAAATGTTGGCCCATATTGATAGGATAGCATCTTGCAGTTGATGGAGATTTGTGGGATGCACATCCAGGGCACGAAGCTCCCGTTCCACCACATCCCAAAGATGCTCTATTGGGTTGAGATCTGGTGACTGTGGGGGCCATTTTAGTACAGTGAACTCATTGTCATGTTCAAGAAACCAATTTGAAATGATTCGAGCTTTGTGACATGGTGCATTATCCTGCTGGAAGTAGCCATCAGAGGATGGGTACATGGTGGCCATAAAGAGATGGACATGGTCAGAAACAATGCTCAGGTAGGCCGTGGCATTTAAACGATGCACAATTGGCACTAAGGGGCCTAAAGTGTGCCAAGAAAACATCCCCCACACCATTATACCACCACCACCAGCCTGCACAGTGGTAACAAGGCATGATGGATCCATGTTCTCATTCTGTTTACGCCAAATTCTGACTCTACATCTGAATGTCTCAACAGAAACCGAGACTCATCAGACCAGGCAACATTTTTCCAGTCTTCAACTGTCCAATTTTGGTGAGCTCTTGCAAATTGTAGCCTCTTTTTCCTATTTGTAGTGGAGATGAGTGGTACCCGGTGGGGTCTTCTGCTGTTGTAGCCCATCCGCCTCAAGGTTGTGCTTGTTGTGGCTTCACAAATGCTTTGCTGCATACCTCGGTTGTAACGAGTGGTTATTTCAGTCAAAGTTGCTCTTCTATCAGCTTGAATCAGTCGGCCCATTCTCCTCTGACCTCTAGCATCAACAAGGCATTTTCGCCCACAGGACTGCCGCATACTGGATGTTTTTCCCTTTTCACACCATTCTTTGTAAACCCTAGAAATGGTTGTGCGTGAAAATCCCAGTAACTGAGCAGATTGTGAAATACTCAGACCGGCCCGTCTGGCACCAACAACCATGCCACGCTCAAAATTGCTTAAATCACCTTTCTTTCCCATTCTGACATTCAGTTTGGAGTTCAGGAGATTGTCTTGACCAGGACCACACCCCTAAATGCATTGAAGCAACTGCCATGTGATTGGTTGATTAGATAATTGCATTAATGAGAAATTGAACAGGTGTTCCTAATAATCCTAATAATTAGGTGTGTGTGTATGTATATATATATACATATACCCTGAACAATCAGTCCATTTGATGAGGCACAAATGTGTTGTAATTAGGAGCAGGTGATTACAATTTAGAAGGATGGTGAGGTTGATCTTTGAACAGGCACAGCTGAGGGAGGAAATGAGGGTTTAACAGTTAGGACCACACAGACGGCAGGGTGAACACCTCCTGCTAGCCTCACTTTAAAACTCTTCATTCAAGTCAATAAACTAAATTACAATGTCTACCAATGCCATTTTGTGCCTACAGAGGATGCACTGATTGTGCAGAGGATTTAATCCTCTTTTCACAGACCACGGAAGACTTAAACCCTGATTATTTAGTACAGCCATTGGAAATTTGCTCATACTATTCTACAAAAACATATGCCATGAAGAAATTGTTAGTGTACCCTATATATGTCCTTTAAGCCAAAGTTTTTAAAAGTTTAAATGGAATACTATATGGCAGCGGCTATTTGCATTATGAGCAAATTGCAAAGAAGATCCTTTTTCTTGCTATTGGCACTAAGTATCAATAGCAATAGATGCTTTCGATAGATTCTATTTACACTAAGTGTAAATAGCAACAAAATGGATCTTCTTTGCATTAAGTGCAAATTGTGTTAGATGCTATTTGCACCCCAGTGGTTCACCACTACCAGCGATGAGCTGCAAACTTCTGGCAAACTTTTGAGGTGAATCAAAAGCTCATTTGTGTGTGAAAATAATGAGCAGCAAGTCTGTGGCAAGTTAAACATTTTTGGAAGGGCAATTTTCTAAAGATAAAAGCAGCACTAAAGTACAGCTCCTAACTTGAATGGGGGAAAGGCTGACATTTCCTAAACTGTTGACCAAGTTTATGCTCAAATAACATACTTCAAATCAGCAGTAAAATCTGACAACAATAGTATTGGATTTCTAAAAAAAAAAAAAATTTTTTAACTCAGATCAATAATTTTTCAGGCTGTTTCAAGCTAATGATCATGCACATTGTCGGGCTGTCCATATCTAAGATGGGACATCTTAAAACAAGTGGTCCATCTTGGGCTAAACGGTCTGAAGTAAAACATGTAAATTCACAACCATTCATTAAAAAATAAATAAAAGCCCCCAATTAGACAATACCATTTTTTAAGTTTTACATTTTACTTTATTTTTTAACTGGAAAAAAAAAGTGAATAGAGAATTGTATGTTTATGAGCAAAATATTTGTTCTTTGTGTTCTGTCATCTGGCCATGTGTGTTAACACATGTTAACATGTTAATGAGTGTTAACTCGTAGTTGTCCTTCACCTGTCGAGTCAAAGACCGGTCAAAGTCTAATGGTCCTTCCGTGTCTCCATTCCTGGGCTCTACGCAGGGCTGAATAGTATGACGTCAAAGAAGTCACAGAAGTTATTTTGGTCGACGATACAGTCAGTCAGTATATCTGCTCTTGGTAAATGGATTAGCTTTTGATTACACCTGAGACACCACTGTCATCTCCTGTGATGATCTTCATCACACTTGAAGGAATTCCAGTGTCACTCTGGCCAATCTGATTTCACATGGTGCAGTGAAGGGTCAGCTTCCAATCAGGAAGTCTAGTACAAAGTATATTTAATCAAGGGCTCTGTGCTGCTATATGTTTGAGTTGTACTTTATATTAAGCTTTATGTGGGTGAGTCTCATGAAAGTCCAGGTCACATTTCACCCAACAACCAAAAGAACAAAAAAAAAGATGAAATCATATTTTGCATAAAGAAAATGTAGTCTACTATTAGATCCTTATAATATTTAGTATTATGACATTATTTTCAGAACAATTAAGCACATTTACACCCCATTTCACATTACTGTAATATAGTAATATATACTGGTATTGTCTTTGTCAATATTTTTATGTTTCTCATTAATGAAACAACATTTACAACATTACTTTAAAAAAGTATGGTTTTGCAATCATTTTTAAATTAAAATCAGTTCATGTTTAATTAATTAAAGGCAGTATAACAAATGCAAACATGAAATATGCAACATTTAAAATGTATATATATCAATCTTTTTATGAGTGAGATTCTGTATTTTGCATTACAGTAATGAGAATTTGGGGGTAGCTTGTGTCAATGATGTCATAATGCAAAAAAACAACAACCAAAAACAATACTAGAGTTGTCTTTGTTTTTCTTTTGATTTTGGGGGTAAAATGTGACTCATCCTGAGACTCACCTCTCTATGTATTGTGTGTCCCTTAACACTATAAGATAATTTACAGTAAATGAAAAGTGGAATATGTTTTTGTTATTATTATTATTATTTTGTCCCAGAGTGCATCATTTTATGTTGATTGGGCTCTTTAACCTTAGAGCCAAAGCATACACCTTCATTTCCTGTACTGGAGTCCTTGTGATGCGTCTGGTTATTAAATCAATACCTGCTGTACACATTAGAGTTGGAAATGCCTAGAGAACACCAGCAGAAATCCCATTAAGGCATGACGTTCAAACTAATAAGGGGCATGTCCTTCCTCTCTGATTAGCCTCCACCCCATGTGTTCAGAGTAAACATAGTGCTGCCATTAAAAGCTTTCAAAACAAAAGAACATCCTTTGTCCATGTGAGCTAGAAGTGCTGTAGAAAAAGGACAAGTTATGTGAAATTATTGGTTGCCAATGTCTTCTTACCAAAATCTTGTGCTCTACTGTATTCATATTTTGTTTATTTGTTTTGTTTGTCCTGAGGAGTAGTCTATTATACTTATATTATTTTACATATACACTTTACTTATTCAACAGAATATCATCAGGAGGTGGTTAAATGTAATTTCTAACATCTAATATCTTGGATTCTTATCAAGGGCTGCCATCCTACAAATATTTTTTATAACTATAACAAATTTAGAGAAAAGGCTTTCACTGAATTTATTGGCTTCAGCCAAAGTTCACTTAACTAACTTGTGTCATAGAGTCAATAACGGGACAAAAAGAGGAAAATCGTAAAATGTAACCATGGATCTGCAGCTTGTATACGTCAGCACAGTGTGGCTCTGTTAACGGTGTCAACACACATGAAATTTGACCTCATAGTAATACATTTTTCATGAAACTCCAGTATTGGTTAATCTAGGTATTAGATGCTAGTAATTTTCTATTACAAATATTTTAATATATTTTGTGAATACTGTGTCTTATAAATAACTCAAATGATAGTTGGATGGACCTGTAGCCTAGTGGTTTGTGCACGGTCTCCAAGTTGAGTCCATGGTTATATGGGAGATGCAGGATAGAGTCTGGCCTGTGCCATGTTCTCATCCTATTCTCTTTCTCAGAATGCTTCACTTATTTTATGTCTCAACAAAATTAAAAGTGACAAAAGCCCAAAATAATTGTAAAAACAATTAAATAAAAACAATTCTTCATTGGCCATACTGATTAAACATGTTTTCAAAACTTCAAAAGTTGTGAAATTGACCCAAACCTGACCTTGGCCTCTAATTTAAGGATTAATGGTTCATGTATCTTTCCATAGTCAATGGTCTCCAAACTCTAGAGAGCAGGTACATGTAATATCCTTATTCCTGTTAATCCCCTCTTACTGCACTGTCATGATGGTAGAGGTTAGGACCTATACTTGATTGCATAATCTGTAGTTAGAAAAGGTTTTCAACGAAAGGCTCTCCCAACACTTCCTGCCCACATAGGTCTAAGTATGGATGAGACCCGAAGTAGCTCAAGACCGGCATCCTCCCAATCCCATTCCCCTCCTGTGAGCCCATGGAGAAACATGGTAGAATATCTGAAGAATCTTCTGAAGAACTCGATATGTAAGAAGATTCGTGAATGGATAAAGGATTACTGCAAAAGGAATGGATTGCTCACCTTGTCTGTGTTGGCTGTGGTATCAGGTTGTGTTGTGGGATTCACACTAAGAAGCTTGAACTTGTCGACACAGGTATGTAGCACCTGTAGCTTTGAAATCGTTGTTTTTCCATTTGTGATTAAAAACTAGCGTTTTGAGTCAGTAGTGGTCTGATATTATGCTGAACATTTAATTGGGACAAAAAGAAAAACTTTGTGCTACTTATAAAGATTGATGTTTAACTTAACATTAAGTACAGAGATAATTGTAACTATATAGTTGAAGGACTTCTACGGGTTCAATACAAGTTAAGCTCCATCAACAGCACCCATGGCATGCTGTAAATAAATATGATAATAATTTTAACTGGATTCTCAGTTTGCAAAAGCTAAATAAAAACAGGTTTAAAGTTATGTTCAGTACTTACAATAGAAGTCTATGGGGCAAGGCCACCAGGATAAACATTAAAATAGACACTGTTTCAAATGTATAGCTACAAGACTTACGCATTACACGTGTTAACATGAGATTTTTGTAATTAAAAAAGTAATCTTCTCTTTGCAAAGTTATTAACAATTTTTCAACTCCTGTCATGACAATGTAAAGCCGGTAAACCTTGTAACTTGCTGATGACACGTTTAAGGATACCAGAAAGGGACTGTTTCCATAAGAAAAAGCCCACAGGAATTATGTCAGTAATGCATAATTGGACATTCTTTCACCTAGGAATGAACAGTAGTCCCAGTGCAATTAGACCAAATTAATGTATGTGCTTTTAAACCCCTTAGAATGAATTTCCCAATTAATTCAATTATACAGTGAAAGTTTTCACAGCGCTTCACTTTTTCCACATTTTGTTATGTTACAGCCTTCAAAAATTGATTAAATTCATAATTTTCCTCAAAATTCTACAAACAATACCCCATAATGACAACATGAAAGAAGTTTGTTTGAAATCTTTGCAAATTTATTAAAAATAAAAAACGAAAAAAATATCACATGTACAGAAGTATTCACAGCCTTTGCTCAATATTTTGTTGAAGCACATTTGGCACGAATAACAGCCTCAAGTCCTTTTCTGTATGATGCTACAAGCTTGGCACACCTTGGGCAGTTTCTCCCATTCTTCTTTGCAGGACCTCTCAAGCTCCATCAGGTTGGATGGGGAGTGTCGGTGCACAGCCATTTTCAGATCTCTCCAGAGATGTTCAATCAGGTTCAAGTCTGGGCTCTGGCTGGGCCACTCAAGGACATTCACAGAGTTGTCCCGTAGCCGCTCCTTTGTTATCTTGGCTGTGTGCTTACGGTCGTTGTCCTGTTGGAAGATGAACCTTCACCCCAGTATGAGGTCCAGAGTGCTCTGGAGCAGGTTTTCATCAAGGATGTCTCTGTACATTGCTGCATTTATCATTCCTTCGATCCCGACTAGTCTCCCAGTTCCTGCCGCTGAAAAACATGGTTTTGGCCAGGTGATGAGTGGTGCCTGGTTTCCTCCAGACATGACGCTTGCCATTCAGGCCAAAGAGTTCAATCTTTGTTTCTCATGTTCTGAGAGTCCTTCAAGTGCCTTTTGGCAAACTCAAGGTGGGCTATCATGTGCCTTTTACTGAGGAGTGGCTTCCATCTGGCCACTCTACCATACAGGCCTGATTGGTGGAGTGCTGCATAGATGGTTGTTCTTCTGGAAGGTTCTCTCTCCACAAAGAAACGCTGGAGTTCTGTTAGAGCGACCATTGCATTCTTGGTCACCTCCCTGACTAAGGCCCTTTTCCCCCGATCGCTCGGTTTGGCCGGGTGGCCAACTCTAGGAAGAGTCCTGATGGTTCCAAACTTCTTCCATTTATGGATGATGGAGGCCACTGTGTTCATTGGGAGCTTCAATGCTGCAGAAATTGTTATGTACCCTTCCCCAGATCTGTGCCTCCATACAATCCTGTCTCGGAGGTCTACAGACAATTCCTTGGACTTCATGGCTTGGTTTGTGCTCTGACATGCACTGTTAACTGTGGGACCTTATATAGACAGGTGTGTGCCTTTCCAAATCATGTCCAATCAACTGAATTTATCACAGGTGGTAAAAATCTTAAGGATGATTTGAGGAAACAGGATGCACTTGTGCTCAATTTTGAGTGTCATGCAAAGGCTGTGAATACTTAATGTACATGGGATTTGTTTCTTATTTTTAATAAATTTGCAAAGATTTCAAACAAACTTCTTTCACGTTGTCATTATGGGGTATTGTTTGTAGAATTTTGAGGAAAATAATTCATTTAATCAATTTTGGAATAAGGCTGTAACGTAACAAAATGTGGAAAAAGTGAAGCGCTGTGAATACTTTCCAGATGCACTGTAAGTGCTTTAATATAAACATGATTTTTCACAAACATGATTTTTGGTTTTGTTTGTTGTGATCTTAGCTTGTTTTGAACCTGGAACATTCTTTTACTTTGGTAGATGCTCTTAATGCTCTCTTTACAGACCAAGGTTGTATGTTACAGTGAAGTCATAACAATAGCAACATAATATAAGATGCTATTGTTGTAAGACTCCTTCTTGTTATATGACTTTTCCTCTTGAAGGACAATCAAGATACCACATATTTTCTAGCCATAAGAACTTAGAAGCACACAGACCTTAAACTTATTGGGAAAAGCCTGGTCTTTGTATGATTACATGAGGATGTGAGCATCTGGCTTTTGTCATCCATAAATAAATTAAGTTTAGCTTACAGCAAGGTCTGGAGAACTCAAGAGAAACAACTTAATTCTCCATATTACTGAAATAGTAAATACTGTACTAAAATCACAGTAAATGTATATGTTAGAATGTCCATCAAAATTAAATAACTGATTAGCAAGGTCACTCTAATCAGTTTCTAACCCTTTCCCCAGGCAAAAATCTACTTTTCATTTCCTGGAGAACTTCTCATGAGAATGCTGAAAATGTTGATTCTTCCTCTCATCACATCCAGGTAACTAGATAAATGCGAATAACTGTCCAGCCTTGTACCATTTTCATTCAAGATGTGAAAAGTCCTAAGGTCAAAAATATGGCCTGTATTTGGACAAGAATTCACTTGGGGTAAACAATATTTTTGTTTAAAAACAGGGGCCTGGGTAACTCAGCGAGTAAAGATTCTGACTACCACCCCTGGAGTCATGGAGCCAGGTCTCATAAGCAACCAAATTAGCCCAGTTGCTAGGGAGGGTAGAGTCACATGGGGTAATCTCCTCATTTACATTTATCCATTTGGCAGACGCTTTCATCCAAAGCGAAAAAGAGTCCTCATGGTCACTAAAATGTGGTTCTCACTTTCGGTAGGGCATATGGTGAGTTGTGTGTGGCTGCCGCGGAGAATGGCATTAAGCCATAACATTATGACTAGTCTTCACTAGAATTAATGGAATAGCTAAACCAAAAAATACAATTGATTTAATTACCAGACAGCACTGCAAGGATTCCAGTACAGGAAATTAAGTTGTATGCTTTGGTAAAAGATCCCAGTCAATATCAAATGATGCACTCTGGGCCAAAATAAAAACTGTCAGCTGAATTAGGTGTTATAAATCTATTGGGATGAACTGTATTCAGCCACCATTAAATTAAACAAATGAAAAAAGTATGAGTCTGTATTTAATTGAGCCTGTGAAACATAAAAATAGTAATAACATTTCTCTTTGCTTACAGTTTAATGTCTGGCTTGTCTGCAATGGACACCAAGGCTAGTGGACGCCTGGGCCTTCTCACCATCACATACTATCTGTGGACTACTTTCATTGCTGTAATTGTTGGAATTATTCTAGTGCTGATTATTCATCCTGGAACTGGGACTGAGAAAGAAGGGCATAAAGCTGCAGGAGGGCCAGTGATGACATCTGCTGATGCTCTGCTTGATTTGATCAGGTAACCTTATTCTGTTAAAAACTGTTAACCTTACCTTAGGGATCTATTTCTACATGATTTCACTCATAAAAATTACTTTCAGTGTTGAAACCAAATGCAGTCAATTTGATTAACACATGAAGCACATTTGATAGGTTACCTGACAAAACATTTTACAGTGTACAGTAATATACAATCTTAACTCTGGATTTGTAGAGACTGTAGAAACAGGTAAAGACAGATCACTTGTACAAAAATAAGTTGGTGAAATCTTAATCATCATTAAGGCTCACTTCAGTTAAAAAAGCCAACCATGTTTTTTGCTAAAGGCAGGGATTTGGTTATATGTGCCTTAGCTGGACTCCGGGGCGGACTGGCCATCGGGAGAACCAGGACTTTTTCAGATGGTCCGGCCAGAAAATAGCCGTGATAAGCTGAAATGGGTTGCCACGTTATGCATCCCCCCCCCCCAATAATAATAAAAATAAAAGAAAACTGCAGTTGTCTGTCATCATCTGTACACCTTTAAGCAACATTTAATCACAATTGCTGAACATTCTCTAACTCAGTAACATTTAGAAATGGACCAGCTAGTAGTCCCAGAATAGAGAGGTGCTTAAGAGGGGAAAAGATTGTGTACAAATTTGTTGTTAATATGTAATATTATATATTAATTATTGAAAAGAATACAATTCTTAGTTATTTACCATACTGTAAACGTTTAGCTTCAGTTCAAATGATCAGCCTAAGAACAGTTTTAAACTTATGTAACCACTTTCGAAAGGCGCTGCGATCATTATGGGAGGCTTATGCTTGCCTTGTGCACAATCCTGTAACTGGACAGAAGGATTGGATTTAGGTATATTTAAAGAGCCAAACAAGAGTATGTGAATGGCACAGCTGTTCTTGAGTGCGAAAGATGCTCCTGAGCTCTAGAACAGATTAAATTGGATCCTTCCCAGCAGGTAGCCACCTGTAGAATGGTACGTTATAAATAAAGTGTTAGCCATTAGCCTCTTCTCTCCAAGTCCTTAGACTAAGCAAAATCAGTCTGGCTTATTTTAGGTAGCAGGCTGTAACCGCCTTGCATGACGTGCAAGTGAATTCATTCTGAAAACAACCCTCATTTAAGTCTTGTTTTGGCCTCAAAAAACTGACACTTCACAGGCTATGGCATACTCTCAAGACAATTAATAATTTTTCCTATTCTCAGACTAAAGACTCCATAATTGTGAAGGTAACCGTTTTAAATTTGTTACCTTATATATGACATTGTTTCTACTTGTCCAACAGGAATATGATCCCATCCAATTTGATTGAGGCCACATTTCAGCAGGTGAGAGAATGCATATAGAATTAAAGGAATTAAATAAATATTCTGGGTTAAATTCTTAAGTTAAGCTCAGTCAATAGCATTTGTGGCATAATGTTAATAACCACAATAAATTATTTGACTCGTCCCTCCTTTTCTTGAAAAAAAGAGCAAAAATCGAGGTCACAGTGAGGGCAATGTGGGGCAATTTTTGGAGGGTTTAAAGGCAGAAATTTGAAGCTTGTAATTTTATAAAAGCACTTACCTAAATTCTTCTGTTAAAACTCATGTGTTATTTGAGCTGTCAAGTTGTTTAAATTGGCATTTTTACAGTCATTTTAGGGTTTATGGACATTACATCTCCATGGCAACAAAGCTGAAAAATTTGCCATAATTTTACAACTTTATCACACTACTATTATACCACTCGATTAAACTATTGTTTGTCTTTTGACTATACTTTTGAAAAAGTTAGTATTTTATAGTCATTTAAAAAGTGGCCACATTCACTTTCATTGTAAGTGCCTCACTGTAACCCAAATGTTTGCTTTGTTTTAAAGAAAAGGAGGGACAAGTCAAACATTTGTTTTGTGGTAATCAATATTATGCCACAAATTATGTCGATTGAGCTGAACTTGTATAGAACCCGGAATATTCCTTTAATGAATAACATTGTGATTTCTCTTTTGTTAATCTTGTTCATTTCTGCCCTTTTGTTTCAGTATAAGACAGAGCTTGTGCCTAATTTTAAAAACAGTGCGAAATCATCACAAGCCAACTTTGTTTACATCATGCCAGACTATGACAACCCCAGAATGGGTCACCCAGTGTTTCTGGAACTCACCCCTCCACCTGAGATTCACTACAAGATAGTTCCAGGGAAAAGTAATGGGATGAATGTGCTAGGAATCGTCATTTTCTCAGCCACTATGGGTATGTATAAATGTGAATTACACTAGATGGCCAAAATGTATGTGGACACTCAAGCAGCATTTTCATTCAGTATGTGGTTTCTGAGCAAATTATTTCAGAACCATTAGCATTAATAGGGAGATGTTCCTCCCTGACAGCTTCCACTAAGCCTCAGTGAGGTCAAGCACTGATGTTTGGCAATGGGTTCTAGTTTCTGCTTGACTTTGAATTAATCCGAAAGATGTTCAGTGGAGTTCAGGTTTGAGCTTTGTACCGGCCAGTCAAGTTCTTCTACACCGGCCTCAGTTAATAATTTCTATATTGACCTCGCTTTGTGCACAGTGGCATTGTCAAGCTGGAACAGTAAAGCACCCTCCCAAAACACAAGCACACAATTCTCTAGAATGTCATAGTATTCCATAACATTAAGATTTGTCCTCACTGGAATTACTGAAATAGCCCAACCTGATAATTAGACTGGAGTGAACTGTAATTCAAAGTCAGCATGATGTGACATTAGTACATTTCTGAGTGTAACAGCACACATTATGAGAAACAAAAGTAGGGTGAGATTTGATTTTATCAATCGGGAATTGATTGGATCATGAAAAGTAGTCTCTACTGTATAAGAAGGGGAGGCCTTGAAAAGTGCTTGGAGACTTCAAAAAGAAAGTTGTTTTGGAGGCAGATATAATAGTGAGCCATATTTGATTGCAAACATCATTATTCAAAATATTTACAAATACAAATCTTAAAGTTTACAAGTACAAAACTACAAATTTCTATATAGGAAGACTTATATTGCTTTTTCACTCCTTAGGTCTTCTACTTGGTAGAATGGGATCCAGAGGTACTCCCTTAGTGAACGTTTGTCTATGTATCAATGAATGTGTAATGAAGATTATCAATGCTGCTATGTGGTGAGTAAAAGTAAACAATGATCAGTTTTGCCCACAATTAGCATTATAATGGCACTATAAATGTCTAATGTCAAATGCATGATAGAAATGCTCACATTTAGAAATCTAACGTCATGTCAAGAGCAGACACAGAAAGCTAGAAACAGTGAGCAATCTATTTAATTCACATCAAAGAACCCAGTAATAGTTTAAAGGCAGCTCTTAAGCCTACTCATTCATGTAAATTCCGAGGTGGTGGTAATCAGAAGGTCGCTGGTTCGAACCCCACAGCCACCACCATTGTGCCCTTGAGCAAGGCACTTAACTCCAGGTTGCTCCGGGGGGATTGTCCCTGTAATAAGGGCTCTGTAAGTCACTTTGGATAAAAGCGTCTGCCAAATGCATAAATGTAATGTAAATGATGTTGGCATTGGAATAGTGCTCGGGTCTAAGAGATTAAGGAAAACTGATTGTCAGTCAGTAATGCAGTTCAAATCCAGTCAGAATGCATAAACCCACAATAAGCCATGAAGCAACTTATTAGAAAGAAACACGCTTGTCAAATTTTTGAACACATCTACGCATTCTTCATTATTACCAATTTCTGGGAAGAGTAGTTATCAAAACTAAGAAATTACACAAATGGATGTATAGGAATTGCATAGTTACAAAAATGTTAAACAAATCAAAACTCTCTTATATTATAGCTTCTTTAAAGTATTGATTATGTGATTACAGTTCTAGCATACTCTGGGCATTCAGCTGTATATAATAATTATAAAACAAGCATTCAGAATTTCAAAAATGTAGGTTTAACACTCCAGTCTCTTTTTACAGGTACTTCCCATTTGGAATTGTATTTCTAGTTGCTGGGAAGATCTTGGACATGCATGATCCTGCAGTTCTTGCAGAGAAGCTGGGGATGTACTTCATGACTGTTCTGGCAGGGTTGTTCGTCCATGGTGTGATTTTGCTACCACTGTTCTTCTTCCTGTTTACCAGGAAGAACCCCTTCACCTACATCCGTGGCCTCCTTCAGGCTCTGGTTATTGCATTGGCAACTTCATCCAGGTAAAGAAGACATTTCATTTTAATTGAAGGCAAATGTCTATTTTAGCAATTAGTGCAATTAAATCACAACAAATAGATGGGGGTTTTTTTATACAAAAGAAAAATACACCCCTTAGACTGTGTTTTTCTTTTGAATTGGCAACAACAGTCTAGAGATTCAATAGAATGATGCGAAAAAACAAAAACATCCAGCAAGTGGCAGTTCTGTGGGCGAACACAGCTTGTTAATGACAGAGGTCAGAGGAGAATGGCCAGACTGGTCCAAACTTACAGGAAGGTGACAGTAACCCAAATAATCACATGTTACAACAGTGATGTGCAGGAAAGCATTTCTGAATGTACAAAACGTCGAACATTGAGGCAGATGGGCTACTGCAGCAGAAGTCTCCTCTGGGTACCACTACTGTCAGCTAAAATCATAAAATGGCAATGGGCACAGGCTCACCAAAACTGGATAGTAGACGATTGGAAAAGCATTGCCTGGTCTGACAAATCTGGATTTCTGCTGAGGTACACAAATGGGAGACCTATTGCAGCATCAGTTTTGTTTTTGGCTGACATAAGTGGAACCCAATATGGTCTTCTGCTGTTGTAGGCCATCTGCCTCAAGGTTTGATATGTTGTGCATTCTGAGATGTTATTCTGTTCACTACAATTGTACAGAGTGGTTATCAGAGTTACCGTAGCCTTTGTCAGCTCAAAACATTCTCCATTGACCTCTGTCATCAACAAGGTGTTATCTTCCACAGAACTGCTGATCATTGTTTGTTTTTCGCACCATTCTCTATACACACTGTTACACATACAAGACTTACACATACAAGACTGTTGCATGTGAAAATCCAAGAAGATCAGCAGTTACAGAAATACTCAAACCAGCCCATCTGGCACCAACAATCATGCCATGGTCTAAATCACTGAGATCCCATTTTTTCCCATTCTGATGGTTGATGTGAACATTAAAGCTCCTGGCCCATATCTGCATGATGTAAACATCACATTGCTGCCACACGATTGGCTGATCAGATAATTTTATGAATAAGGAGATGTTCAGGTGTACCTAATAAAGTAGCCAGTGAGTGTAAATTGATTCTTATGAGTGCAATCTCTATCAAATATTTTTTAATATAATTACACAGTAATATAAAAATCATGGAATTATTGGTGTAAAAGTTTGGCAACACTTTTTTGCTGTTAAATGTTAGAGATAAAGGATGCAACTTTTTTGTTTTCTTCAAACTGCACTGTATAGATAGTTCAAGTTCATTTATAAAGCACACTTAAAAACAACACGTGTTGTAACCAAAGTGCTGTACAATTTTTTGCAAACATTATTAACAGAAATGAAATAGAACTTATAAAATGTTAAAAAAAGAACAAATTAATAAAACATTATACGTTATAATTCTCTACCAACGTTATAATTCTCAACCAACAATTCAATCTAGATTTAAATATAGGCAATGAGGAAGAAGACCTAACGACAAATGGGAGTGCATTCCACATCCTGGGGCCACAACCACAAACGCCCGATCACCTTTGGTTTTCAAACGGGATCGGGGAACAGAGAGGAGTAACTGATTTTATGATCGAAGAGTCCTAGGTGCAGAATGTTGATGAAGTAAATCGGCAATGTACTGAGGGGCTAAACCATGCAAGGCCTTATAAACATACAGCACGGCCTTGAAATTAGCTCTGTAGCTAACTGGAAGCCAATGTAGGAAAGCGAGAACTGGGGTAATATGCTCTCTTTTCTTGGTACCCGTTAGAAGTCTAGCTGCTGCATTTTGGACTACTTGCAGTCGTGAGAAAGAAGATTGAGACAGACCCACATATAAGGCATTGCAGTAATCCAGCCGTGATGTAATAAGAGCATGAATCACTATTTCCAAGTCCTTCTGTGAGAGAAACTGTTTTAATTTAGCAATGGACCTTAGATGAAAAAAGCTTCCTTTAACAACAGCATTTATCTGCTTATCAAATAATAAGTCAGAATCAAAGATGACACCTAAGTTCTTAACTCTATTGTGCATGGTTAAAGAAACTACCCAACTGATTTTCAATGTCAGCGATACGTAACGAAGAGCCAAAAGCAATAACCTCGGTTTTATCCTCATTAAGCATGAGGAAGTTTTCAGATATCCATAATTTAACTTCCTCAAGACAGGAGATGAGATTACTGATGGAACAACAATCATTAGACCTGACAGGAAGATAAAATTGTGTCATCAGCATAACAATGATAGGCTACACTGTACTTCTGAAAGATAGAGCCTAAAGGAAGCATATAAAGAGAAAAAAGCGGAGGACCCAATATGGAGCCTTGTGGGACACCACATGTGAGCAGTGTTGGGGAAGAGAAGTGATTATCAATACTGATAGAAAAAGTACTTTCCTTCAGATATGAGGAAAACCAGCTTAATGCAACTCCCTAGATGCCAACCACCTTCTAAAGAATGGAGTGATCAGTCGTGTCAAATGCTGCACTGAGGTCTAGAAGAATTCAAATGGCCCCGTTGCCAGAATCCAGGGAGACTAAAAGGTCACCTTTAATTGTGCAGTCTCAGTACTATACAGTGACCTAAAGCCTGATTAAAATTTGTCAAATACGTTGAAAGTGGTTAGATAAGAATAGAGCTGTGAATAAACCACCTTTTCCAAGATTTTGGACAGAAAAGGCCATTTTAAATAGGCCTAAAATTCTTAAAAACTGTAGGGTCAAGGTTATGTTTTTTCAGCAGAGGCTGAACCACAGCATGTTTAAAGTTGGCAGGGACTACTCCATTTCTCAAAGAACTGTTGATTATGGCCAGCATAATGGGGGCAACAGAAATAAAAACATCTTTGAGAAGCCGTGATGGTATGACATCAATGGTAGAATTAGTAGGTTTCATTAGCAAAATTATATCCGACAGTTGAGCAAATGAAACAGGGTCAAAGAGACTAAAAGAACTGGAAGGCAGCGTGGGTTCAGTGTGTATCACAACTGGGCCCAAGACATGTCTAATGTCTTGAATTTTGTCAATAAAAAAATTCAAAAATTCAAGAAACTTTTCACATGTCTCAGGGGTTGCATCTGGATAGCCCACAGGGGCAGGGTTCAAAACGGAATCAATTTTATTAAAAATTATCTTAGGCCTATGGGCATTTTTAGCAATTAATTCAGAGTAGTAGTTCGATTTAGTTCGGTCTTGACAGAGACTTGATACTGCTTTAAGGAATCACAAAAACCATAAGTTTATCTACATGTGAGACACAATTATTAATAATCCTTTTCTATCCAGTTCAGCTACTCTACCCATTACAATGAAGTGTTTGCTGGAAAACTGCCGCGTGGATCGGAAAATAGCCCGATTTGTGCTTCCTGTTGGTGCGACCATCAATATGGATGGCACAGCGCTATATGAGGCAGTGGCAGCCATCTTCATCGCACAGGTCAACGAGTATGACCTAGACTTTGGACAACTTGTAACAATCAGGTAAAAGTATTTCCAAAATGTCTACAAGAATTAAAAATAATGATATTAAGAAAGTTACATGCATCAAGAGATGTATGAAAGTCTTTGCCGCACGTGACTTGGCCTTGACCATCTTTCCTCAGTATCACAGCTACAGCGGCAAGTATTGGTGCAGCTGGAATCCCTCAGGCTGGTCTAGTTACCATGGTTATTGTCCTTACCTCAGTAGGTTTGCCTCCAGATGACATCTCACTTATTGTTGCCATTGATTGGATCCTGTAAGTACAACATAGCCAATGCAATTACAAATTACTTAAAGATGCACTATATGGCTAAAAGTATGTCGAAACCATGACACCACATGCATACACAGTATGTGCTAGTTCAAAATGTAATCATTGGCATTAGGGAGTTGGTCCTCCGTAAATACTTCCTCTATTCTGGGCAGGCTTTACATTGAAACTTCATTGACAGGGAGCAAAACAGACATCTTCTAAAATTGTGTAGGTCCCCCTCGTGCCGCAAAAAACAGCACCAACCTGCATCTTAGAATAGCCTTCTGAGATTATATAATTATGACCACAATTGTGAAGAGCGGTTGTCTGAGTTATCGTAGCCTTTTCAGTTTGAACCAGTCTGGCCATTCTCTGTTGACCTCTCTCATCAACAAGGCGTTTCCGTCCACAGAACTGCCACTTACTGGATGTTTTTTGTTTTTGGCACCATTCTAAGTAAATTCTAGAGAATGTTGTCTGTGAAAATCCTAGGAGATCAGCGGTTACAGAAATAATCAAACCAGCCCATATGGCACCAACAATCATGCCAAGCTCCAAATCACTGAGATCACATATTTTCCCATTCCGATGGTTGATGGGAACAACCAGTATCTGCATGATTTTTGCCACGATTGGCTGATTAATCGCAGGGATGATTGTTGGTGCGAGACGGGCTGAGTTACTGTAACTGCTGATTTTCACATACAACAGTCTCTAGAATTTACTCAGAATGGTGCCAGAAATAAGAAACATCCAGTGAGTGGCAGTTCTGTGAATGGAAACGCCTTGTTGAAGAAAGAGGTCAGAGAATGTCCAGACTGGTTCGAACTAACAAAATCTACAGTAACTTAGATAATCGCATTGTACAATTGAGGTGAGAAGTATAGCATCTCAGAATGCTATTCTGAGATGCGGTTTGGCACTGTTGTGACAGCATGAGGGGGACCTACACAATATTAGGCAGGTGGTTTAAATGTGGCTGATCGGTGTATGTACTATTGCTTGTATACCATGACTGAAATAACCTGTTGGTTGAGAAAATGTAATATAATTTATCTGCTGCATTCATCAGGGACCGATTTCGAACCATGATCAACGTACTTGGAGATGCTTTAGCAGCAGGAATCATGGCTCACGTGTGCAGAAAGGACTTTCAGAAAGACATCCCATCAACAGCCAACACAGAGAGAGTAAGATACAGTTAAAGTCAGAAGTTTACATACACTTTTGTTACACAGATTTAATATTAGCAAACTATTGTTTTGGCAAGTTGTTTAGGACATCTACTTTGTGCATGACAAGAAATTTTTCCAACAATTGATTACAGACAGATTATTTCACTTTTAATTGACTATCACAATCCAGTGGGTCAGAAGTTTAGATAACTGTGCCTTAAAGCAGCTTGGAAAATTCCAGAAAATGATGTCAAGTCTTTAGACAATTAGCCAATTAGTTTGTGATAGGTGTACTGAATTGGAGGTGTACCTGTGAATGTATTTAATGCCTTCCTTTCAAACTCAGTGCCTCTTTGCTTGACATTATGGGAAAATCTAAAGAAATCATCGAAGACCTCAGAAAAAAATTGTGGATCTCCACAAATCGGATTCATGCTTGGGAACAATTTCCAAATGCCTGAAGATACCACGTTAATCTGTACAAACAATAGTATGCAAGTATAAACACCATGAAACGACGCAGCCATCATACCAATCAGAAAGGAGATGCATTCCGTCTCCTAGAAATTAAAGTTGTTTGGTGCGGAAAGTGCAAATCAATCCCAGAGCAGTAAAGGACCTTGTGAAGATGCTGGTGGACACAGGTAGAAGTATCTATATCCACAGTAAAACGACTCCTATATCGACATAGCCGGAAAGGCTGCTCAGCAAGGAATACCAAAACCGCTATTACAAAAAGCCAGACTCAGTTTCCAAGTGCACATGGGGACAAAGATCTTACATTTTGGAGAATTGTTCTCTGGTCTAATGAAACAAAATTGTAACTGTTTGGCCATAATGTCCATCGTTATGTTTGGAGGAAAAAGGGTGAGGCTTGCAAGCCGAAGAACACCATCCCTACTGTGAAGCATGGGGGTGGCAGCATCATGTTGTGGGGGTGCTTTGCTGCGGGGGGACTGGTGCACTTCACAAAATGGATGGCGTCATGAGGAAGGAAAATTATGTGGATATATTGAAGCAACATCAAGACATCAGTCAGGAAGTTAAAGCTCAGTCACAAATGGATCTTCCAAATGGACAATGACCTCAAGCATACCTCCAAATGTGTGTCAAAATAGTTTAAGGACAACAAAGTCAAGGTATTGGAGTGGCCATCACAAACCCCTGACCTAAATACGATAGAAAATTTGTGGGCAGAACTGAAAAAGCGTGTGCAAGTAAGGAGGCCTACAAACCTGACACAGTTACACCAGTTCTGTCTGGAGAAATGGGCCAAAATTCCAGCAACTTATTGTGAGAAACACGTGGAAGGCTACCCAAAACGTTTGACCCAAGTTAAACCATTTAAAAGCAAAGCTACCAAATACCAACAAAGTGTAAATTGGGAATGTGATGATAGAAATACATAATTCTCTCTACTATTATTATAACATTTCAGATTCTTAAAATAGTGATCCTAACTGACCTAAGACAGGGACTCTTTTCGATTAGCCATCAGGAATTGTGAAAAACTGAGTTTAAATGTATTTGGCTAAGGTGTATCTAAACTTCTGACTTCAACTGTATATCCACCATGTGCTGTCATTTACATAAGTAACATTTTCTGCAAACAGAAAAGAAAGTGTTGCTTGCGTATTACAGTATCAGTGCTCTAATGGTTCATTGCTTATCAGTAACAATAGATATTTTCAGTCAACGTTTTGAACAACTTGATATCGAAACCATTGTTGTCCTTATGTAGCAACTTATTTGGTTTTAAAATCCTAATTTTAGATATGCCTGTGTGTAATTATTGTGATAGGAAAAAAAACAAAACAGGAAAGTCTCAAGTAATGGTAACCACATACCTTATTTTCCATAAACACAAACACATTTCCTAACACATAAATCGAAAACCACTATTCTAAGCACCCATTAGAAATTCCCAAAGGAACCAATGGATCGAAAATACGAATTCTCTTCCAAGTTCCCAGCTCTATAATACTAATGCATCAAAACAGTCATTTTTGATTGTGTTGTAATAGTTGTGTTGTATCTTGCAGAGAGATACTGCGATTTCCTTTGGAAACCAAAGTGTGCAGAGTTTTCCAACATCCGAGGTTCCACTACTGGCCAACAGGGACTACATCTTAGAGGTTGTTGGGGATCAGGTGATTGAGAGGCCGACTGCATGTTACAACCTCTGCCAAGTCTAACCAGCGATAGCAAGCAAGCAAGAACAGAAGTTGCCTTGACCTCACGAAAACATTCCTCCTTTTTTGTACATGATGTACAGAGATGTTACTCTCACTTCAGTTGCCTTCTGTGAACTTGTAAAATTAAGAAATTTGGGTGCTTTTGATACTTTGATATGGGGGTTTGGATAAGGTTAGTGGCTCTTTTCTCATATAAAATCTCATATTCAGATTTTTTTTAATTCATTATCTAGAATTGCCTTAAAAATACAATTTAAATCGCAGTGATATTGATAAACCATAATAAAACAATATCTAAACATACAACAATTTAATTGACTGTCATCAGTTCCAGTACTACAAAGCCAGGGCTGTGAATATATCAGTTGCCTTGATACTGTGTTGATTAAAAACAAAACACTGCTGTAATAGCCATTTAAACATGGATTCGTTGTCTTTGCATTACTTAAATATTTCAGAATGCACAATCACTTCAACTTCAATTAAGATGGCAATTTATGTTTGTACACTGCAATTATGAATTGTTGATTTTCTTAATAAAAACCTGAAAATATTTACCTAGTCATCTGACTTATACTGTATAAGAAACAAAGATTTAGAACTAAGAAATTACTAGCTGATAGGCTTGTTTTGCAATATACACCTATAATCATAATCGGATAAGAAAATTGTTTTATGCCCAAATTTCCACCAAGACACAATTATCCAATTTTGCAACGATGCCTGATATTTTATTTCACAACTACATGTTAGACAGTACCTCATAACAGATGTTTTTTACTGTAGAATCAAAGTATTCGATAAAAAAAATAAATCACTCATAAATAGACACATAAAACCACACACAATGTGCTAAATAAATAATTCTTCCATTTAGTAACCTTCCAGTATTTCCAACATAAATTAAGGCTTAAAATATCAACCAGCAGGTACAATCTACATGATAATCTTACAACTGGTATCTCAGTGCATTCATGAGCCAGTTTAATCTAAAAACATCAGGATATCAGAAAGATGTAATAGACATGTAAAAGTTTGATATATTTTAACTCTTATGACGATTTTGCAGTGTTGCACACATTATGCCAAAACATCCACTTTAAGAGAATGCCATGGTTAAGCTTTTTTTTTCTTTAAACAAATGACATGTAACCGAAAGTGATGACAGAAGAAACAAAAGCTTTACTCTACTAAGCTGCTATTAAGTTCACATGAACCATTTTTAAAAGTAACAGGTTATGCTGGTTCATCCAAGTTTTGTATACTGCTGCCTAGTATAACAATTCTGAATATTGAATAGAGTATAGCTGTACAGGCCAATTAAGATGTCACCAAAAATATAAATAAATGCACACACACAATACCAACCTCAAGTCTTGTACCAGAGGGAGCAAAAAACCTATCTGGGCTCTTACGAGACACATCTTGGATAATTCGCAAATTTCACTCAGCTGCAGGCAAACCTATATGTAGGGTTATGTGCTGCTGGAAGACCTTAGGAGGCCTTAGTTCTAACTGAAGGGATTAGAGGGATACGGCTGTACAATCTATGGACAACAGTTTGAAGATAACTTCACTTTTTACATTTGCAGGAGTCTGTGGTCCTCTTTCTACCTTTACCACTACTCCTCAATGAGAATTTCAGGTAAGAAAAACACAAATAAAAAAAACTCTACACAAAGCCAAGTGTGAACAGTTGAGAACGGGGCACATTACCAAGTGAACACAATCATGACACTTCATCGACCAAATGAAATATGAAGTCAATCAATGTCAGATAGCAAAGTGGTATCTTTACAATTTGGTCCAATGCTTAAAAGCACACAAAAGTTAAATACTTAAATACTAAATTAAAATAATAAATTATGGTAATGTAGTATTCCTCCAGTGAGATCCTCTTGAGTGGAATAGTGACTTGCAGATAAAAACCGTCGACTGCACTGAATGTATCTGTAAATATGGAAATGTATTGTACTGTGCCTCTAAATAGATAAATTTAAAAAACTAATTCAACTAAAAGATAAATTAAGAAAAAAAGGAAACAAAACAAAGTTCAAAACAAAAAAAATTTAATGATTGTAAATGCCATGTGAAACAATGAAAATTAAAGGTTTCATAAGGAAAAAAAAGCAAAAAAGAAAAAGAACAAAAACACAAAATAATAAATCACAAGGCAGTCTTAAAAAGCATGTGGATTAGTACTTGTATCTATTTTCAAATAACCAACCTATACTTAAAGTATGTTTTACCAGGAGGAAAAACAAACCAAAAAACAAACTAAAAAGCAATCTGAAACATAAGATGCTGATGCTCAAATGTGATTACATTTTTACATAAATACTCAGTACCAAGAATTCTGATGTCCAAATATATTTGGACTATGCTTAGGGATGTACAACCTGCACTTCTGTTGGGGGAAATTAAACCTTCCATCCATGTCTTTGGTCCTTCTTAGTCTTCTCAGGGGGTCCCTTACACAAGATTGACCAGTCTTTCCCCTCACTAAACAAAGGCTTATTAACATTTTACAGACACTCTGCTTCCTATGCCATTGCCTCAGTGTATTGAGCACTCCGAATGCTGGATTCTTGCAAAACCAAAAAGTGCTACATTTGAGGGCAAAGAAGAATCAAGACGTAAAATTAAGGCATCATAAATACTGAAGAGCAATGCAAGATGTTGACTGGTACTGTTAAATGTAAAATCCAGAGTCTTAAAGCCAGCATCTGGTGGGTGAATGAAGGGTTTGACCACACATATGGCACATTGCAACATTATCAGGCTAATGACTGAGACACACATTATTTTATCAAATATGGAATTGGTCAAATGTTGGGACAACCAGAATGCCTAAAAATACTTGCATTTGAAGCATTCAAAAACTTGAATCTTAAAAAAAAAATAAACTGTCAAACAGATGTCTAAACGAGACTCAGAAACGTGAAAATTTGCAAAGAGATTACACTAAAAATAAGTTTCTTTTTTCAAACTTTGCCAGCCTCTCTGGCACTGTAGGAAACAAGAGACATCTCTCCTTCACTTGCCTGGTAACCATGCTTTCTACTTGTGTGACTTGCTTGTTTTGAACGACACTTGTAAAATCTTGTCCCCAAGCCGATAGCCATTGAGACTGGCAATGGCCATGGCTGCTTCTTCATAGTTTGGCATGGTAACAAACCCGAATCCTTTGCACTTGTTAGTGTTGAAGTCGCGGATCACTTTGACATTTGTGACAGCTCCAAATGGCCCAAACATCTGCCAGAGAATGCCTTCATCTGCATCCTGCCCCAGGTTGTAGATAAAAATACACCAGCCTGATGAGGAGTTCCCAGGCATGTTAACACCAGACATGCTGCTCATATGATCCACACTCATGGGAGAAAACCTTAAGACAAGAAAGCACATCATCTGTGACTATGTATACAGAAATTCACACATGTTGAAGGCATAGCTATTAATGCACTCCAAAACAAAATAATTCTGTACACAGAAAAAAAAAAAAAAAAAAAAGCTAAAAGCTGAACCATGACTGCTACTTCACAGAAGAGGTAGACTGATATATCTGTGCCGATAATTGCTTTTTGGAACAATCGGTTATTGGCAAAAATCTATGCAGATAGTTTTTAGGGCTGGGCGATATGACGATATACAGTATATCGCGGCAATGAAAGTGTCAAAAAAACTTTCAGAATGCACTGTGCATGCATGTATATGTATGTACACACACACACACATATACACATTATATATATATATATATATATATATATATATATATATATATATATATATATATATATATATATATATATATATATATATATATATATATATATATACACACACACACACACACACACACACAGAGCATTCTGAAAGTTTCCAGACCCCATAATTTTTTCATGTTGCAGGTTTGCAGCCTTATGCTAAAATCCTTAATTATATTTTCACATAAATCTACATTACATACCCCATAATGACAACGCAAAAACAAAATTTTTTTTTTTTTTTTTTTTAAATAACTTTTGCAATTTATAAAAAAAAAACTGAAATAACACATTGACATAAGTATTCAGACCCTTAACTCAGTACTTAGTTGAAGCACCTTTAGCAACAATTACAGCCTCAAGTCGTTTTGGGAATGATGCGACATGCTTTGCACACCTAGATTTGGGGATTTTCTGTCTTTCTTTTTTGCAGATCCTCTCCAGCTCTGTCAGGTTGGATGGGGACCATCGGTGGACAGCCATTTTGAGGTCTCTCCAGAGATGTTCAATTGGGTTCAAGTCCAGGCTCTGAATGGGCCATTAAAGTTAATTCACAGAATTGTTCCTAAAGGCCCAGGCATACTTGGTTTTTGCATGTTCTGGATCACCTTGCACCTGGTCGACCGTGTTGACTTTGTGAGTATACTCTTCTGAGCTCAAGCGAATACGAACGCATTTGACACATGCCCACTACAACTTCTTTGTGCTACTCTTTTAGTAGTCTTTAGATACTCCTAAGAGTCAATGGCCGGAGCATGCACAGACGATGACAGTGACGGTCAAGAAAATCAGGACGTGGCGGATTACGACAAAATTTATGTCACACATACAGTGCACAGAGTGATCAGCAATGCAGATGCGCCACGTATACTTTGGCCTTAAGCCACTCTTTGTCTTGGCGGTGTGCTGAAGTAAATTTTCCCGTTAGAAGGAAAAACCTTCAGCCCAGTCTGAGGGCCTAAATGCTCCAGGTTTTCATTAAGGATATCGCTGTATTTTGCTGCATTCAGCTTTCGTTTAACTCTAACCAGTCCCCGCCGCTGAAAAACACCCCCACAGCATGATGCTACCACCACGCTTCACCGTTGGGATGGTATTTCGCATCGGAGATCGGTGGAGTGTTGCAGTGATGGTTGTCCTTCTGCAAGTTTCTCCCATCTCCACACATGACCTCTGGAGCTCACTGGAGTGACAGTAGGGTTTCTTGGTCACCTCTCTTACTAAGGTCCTTCTCCCCTGATTACTCAGTTTGGCTGGGCAGACAGCTCCAAGAAGAGTCCTGGTTGTTACAAACGTCTTCCATTTAAGAAAATTGGAGGCAACTTTGCTCTTAGGAACCTTTAAGGCAGCCAATTTTTTTTTAAGCCCTAGATCTGTGCCTCAACACAATCCTGTCTCTGAGCTCTGCAGGCAGTTAATTTGACATTGTGGCTTGGTTTTTGCACTGATATACATTTTCAGCTTAGAGACCTTATATAGACAGGTGTGTGCCTTTCCAAATCATGTCCAGTCAACTGAATGTGCCACAGGTGGACTCCAATCAAAGTGTAGAAATATCTCAAAGATGATGCAGAGAAATGGGATTTATCTGTGCTAAATTTCAAGTGTCATAACAAAGGGTCTGAATACTTGTCAATGTGAAATTGCATTTTTTCTTTTTTCTTTTTAATAAATAAAAAAAAAAAAAACTGTTTTTGCATTGTCGTTATGGGGGTATGGAGTGTAAATTGATGTGACAGATTGAATAATTTAAAGCATTTTAGCATAAGGCTAAAACATCAACAAAATTAAAATAAATGAAAGGGTCTCAATACTTTCTGAATGCACTATATATAAACTCCTTACATACTAACACTTGGAGTATTGTAATGGAGCCAATTCTGTCATTTCAAAATAAAAGTCCCTGGTGTATTTTAGACTTTTTTCAAGTAAAATGTCCCACGTTATGCACCAAAATCATACATTTTCTGATTATTTTTAGAATTTTGGACTCTTGCAGCTTTAATATCTGTGTCCGTGTTAGTAAGGAAAGACTAAGAAATTAACATTTTATAAATAATTTTTTAAAAAAATCTCTTTAGGAATTTTCCACCACCTTAGTTATTGTTTCGGCAAAATCCACTATCAGTCGACCTCTACTTCAGTTTCTATGCATTAATATGATTCACCAAAACATAAATTTGTGTATGCCTGATAGTGTGTGGTCAAATTAAGAGCTGCGTTATGCAGTTAGTTAAATGGATAAACACTTTTTTTTTTTTTTTTAAACATTCAGATTGATACCTGAATCTCTGTGCCTGGTGGTGGACTGGCCCCCCAAAGCGACGAGACGGTGTGTGGTAAATCTGGGAAATAACTTGTGTGTTTTTAGCTTGGTTGGGGTTGGCAGCGAATTTTACAGTGATGGGCTCGGCAGCACCTGGTGGCTTCTGCCCGTTCAAGTCCTTAATTGCATCCTCTGCCTCTGCTCTCTTGTCAAAGCGAATGAAGGCTACCCCACGAGATAGTCCTGCAATGCGACAAATCACATACAGTTAGCTTAAAACGCATGCAAGCCTACAGAACATTACATCTGATGTAAAAACTTGACTCATCTACCAACCTGAGGCTTGATCGACAAGCACACGGGAGTTGATTATTTTGCCATAATGTGCAAACATGTCTTCTACATCCTTCTGTGTCATTGTTTTAGGGAGACCGCTGATGTAGAGGTTGGCATCCTTTATGGTGTCAGAGCTTGGCCTGGCATATGACACCTGTCAGGAAGACCAAAGTTAAAAGATCAATTTATGAAGAACTACCTCCCCTGAGGGAAAACAAATAATTTAATAAAATGTGTAATATGTTCATTTGAAAGATAAACTAAAATCCATGTTTTTAGTTCAAGTATTTAAATAGAGAATTTCATAACGAACAACTAACCATGAACCATGGCTTCTTTCCTTACAACTAGAAAAGTGGTACCCTGTAAAATTTAATAACCAAACTAAAAAAAAAAAAATCTCTAGAGAATTTATACAGCATTTTAAACTCGAAAAACCACAGAGAATAAAATAAATCTTTAAAAACGCATAAATCTGCAATTTTTTATAAGCCAGAAAAGGCCACGACCAAACAGATTTCCAAGCAAATCTACTCAGAATTCCTTCAAACAGGCTTTACAATGCTCTCACTGCCTTGGTCTCACTACCTTGAATGAAACGGAGGTCTGACTGAAGCAATGACACAATTTAACTTTACACAGGAGCACCTTTTGTCACATTACCTTGATAGTTTTAGACTGTAGTCTCAGTCCATTGAGAGTACTGATAGCTCTTTCTGCATCACTAGGGTTAAGATAGTTAACAAATCCGTACCCTAAACTGTGGCCTAGAGAAAAAAAAAAAAAAGGAAAACAATAAAACAAAACAAAACAAAAAAAAGTTGAAACGTTCCAAATACAAAGGAAAAAAAACATCGCATTATCAAATGTTAAACTTTAGGAAAAAAATATTGCCTCCAAACAAATAAATTCATCCATATTGATTTCACTTTTGGGGGAAAATTAAACTAAAAATAAGTTGTCAGACAACACTGAAATGAAGGTAGTAAACCATAACTAATGATAACAAAACTCTGTATATAAACAGGGCAACTCCCCATAAAGGTTTTTTCTTTTTGCATTAAGGTGTAAACCTTTTAAAAACAAAAATTACATCATCTCACAGTTTCCAGAAAAAACAACTTTAAAACCCTGTAGAATAATTAAGCATCCCTAATATCTCTTAACCATGAATGGAAAAATACCACAGGATAAAATCAGTTTTGTTTTTGCTTGATTTGAAATCAGTGTGCAGATAAATACTTGCCTGCTACTTTGTCACGAATAAGTTTTGCAGATTCCACCTCCCCAATGCTGCTGAAGAGACTGCGCAGTTCATCTTGGCTCATATTCTGAGGCAAGTAATTGACGATAAGGTTTGTTTTGGAGTCTTTAAGCTCATTGGCCATGTGATCTTCGTAACCGTTCGACATGTCATATACGTCCTAGAAGAAAAAAAATAATTCCATAGGGGTTATATACATATGGAATCTGAACTACTTAATACACGCAAAAAAATAGCATTCAGTTTTGTTCAAAATCTTCACAAAGTGTGGTAAATAAATTATGACATTCTTAATCATTACTTATAATGTGGCTGTGTGTGAAGAGCCACAAAGCATACTATTGATGACATCTTGCAGATACTGATTTCTACAACCGGCGACAAAAAAAATTCTCAAATGATTTTCACCCTCATGGAAACACAGATGTGTATGACTTACTTTCTTCCGCAGAACAGAAATTAAGATTTTTAGAAGAATATTTCAGCTCTGTAGGTCTGCACAATGCAAGTGAATGGGTGCTAAAAATTGAAGCTCCAAAAGCCACATAAAGGGAGCATAAATGTAATCCATGTGTACAGACACAATATGATAGGTGTTCGGGAGAAACAATAAATATTCAAGTAATTTTCTATCATAAAGTAGGGGGCAATATGCACAAAGAACATGAGGAAGTGAATGTGAAAGGAAAAAAAGACAAATATTGATCCGTTCCTCATCCACACCTATATTATCACTTCAGAAAATATGGATTTAGTCACCTGAAGAACATTTATGCTGCTTTTATATGGATTTTGGTGCTTCAAAAATTTGGCAACATTCACTTGCATTGTACAGACCAAAAAAATATTAAATATTCTTCATTTGTGTTCTGCTGAAGAGTCACACACATCTGGGATGGCATGAGGATGAATAAATGAGAATTGTCATTTTTCTGTGAACCAACCCTTTATGGTTAGGGTAAAGCTCAAGTGCCTAACATAAAATCTCCAAGTGTCTTTAAAGAAACCAAATTGGATATTTTCACTTCCAACAGTTTGACAGCATCCCCACTAACACACTACATGTGTTACAACTGACAAAGCCATCATTCCTATAGACAAACAAAGTTGGCCTAATAAACACAACAATTTACAAAATATGGTACAAATTCAACAACAGTGTTCAATAAATCACCAAATATAAATGTCTGTAATTGACCTCTGTGGCTCCAAAGTATCAGTAAAATGATTAACTAGTGAATTTATAATAAGCTAACGTAAATAAGTACAAATTTTAAGAATGTTAGCAATTATGCTAGTGTCACTTATACCAAAATTTCAGTAGTCGGTTCTGATACCAGTGAAATTTCGAAGTTCTCGATACCAATTTTGATACCACAGTAAAAATATGCTGATATGGTAATGTGCTATAGAACACACTCATTTAGCTTATATAAAGCTGCATTTCAATGTAAATAATAAATGAAAAGAAATGCTTGTTTCCTTCAAGTGTTCTCATCAAGTATGCATTGCTTTAGTTTTAAGGAGGGCGGCTGTGGCTCAGGTGGTAGAGCAGGTTAGCCACCAATCGTTGGGTGTTAGTGGTTCGATTCCCGGCCCACATGACTCCACATGCCGAAGCGTCCTTGGGCAAGACACTGAACCTCAAGTTGCTCCCAATGGCAGGCTAGTATGGCAGCTATGCCATCCTTGGAGTGTGTTTGTGAATGGGTGAATCAGTCAGTGTAAAGCACTTTGAAAACCGTTAAGGTTTTATATATATATTTATATAAAAAAGTACTATATAAGAGCAGACCATTTACGGCCCTACAGAAATCTGTTTTATTTCCCAAATTCTGTTTTAACCTTTTTTTGTTCCAGAAATCCATGTTTTATAGTTTAATTTAATCATCAAACTGGTGCAATCAAATTAAAATCTTAGAATTTTTAACATGTGAAAACAGAACAATAACTTATCAACATACCATTGCGTTTTTTAAAACAAACTTTAGTCATCACTTTTGCTGTGATACATTGCTTAATTTCTATTATTATTATAAAAAAAATATATTATTTATTATTAATATTACATGTGACTATTGCGTTTTACTATACAGTTGTAATACATGTGTTGCAATTTCTTCAATTTGAGGTATCTAGCTTTTATTTTGACGTGAGCTTTTATTTCAGTGTGTGTTTGTGATGGAAGCTTCACTTCTCTGGTTAAACAGTTTGCCACTTGGCCTGGTATGATCATTAAAGCGTAAATGCTGTGATTTCATTATATAAATATAAAGTCTACATGTGCTGCATGCATCACAGTGGATTAGTGTTCTGCTTTGTCATCTCAAACAATGTGAATGATTCTCAATGTCTGTGTGTTTCCAGTGTAAGTGCGGTTGGCTTCAGACATTTAAAGAATGCAGACTCATTTTAATTTAATTGTCCATTTCAGTGTAAAAGGAGTAACACAGCACATGCTCAGATAGCGAACATTTGACATGTATAAGTCAGACAGTGTGCAGGTACTGCATTCAGTTTGTGTTCGGTACTACTGGTACTGCAGAATCACTGGTATTGTCACATATTTTAGTATTGACTTGGTACCGAAGTACCGGTACGTTTGGCAACACTATTAGCAATAAATGACAACAACAAATGTCAATGGGACTGATGTTCTTGTACATATAAAATAACCTTTGGACACAATTGCACTGAAAGGCATTTTAGTTGAAAGTGCACAAGGAACTATTCTCTGTGGTCACCATTGATTAATCTGATAGCAGACAGTGTGCCCCATTCATTTTAGAAGAGCGGTCTTATTGCGTATTCCTCTAGAGTTGCCAGTCAACCCTCAAGGCTGAAACAAACAGGCATTATTACTGACACTCCTACAACATAACATGGGAGGTTCTGATCTGAAATCACTCCAGACACTTCGGGTCACTTGCTGTGTGACCACTTTGATTGCAAGTTTGTCCTATAATACAGCATTTGCCGTTTAAAATAGATATCATGCCATCTTAAGCTAATTATATTAAGTTGACCGCATCTTCTGTTGCTACAACTATTATGCTTATCTCATAGGCTACAGCACTACAAAGATGAAAACAGCTTACAAGCACTAAACACTAACTCCAGCCAAAAATGTACAGTATAAGGGTTCAGATTGTTGGAAATCCACATTCAGTCCCTGATGGACACAATTTCTACTCACTTTTAAGTATCTAATGTGTCCCCTTCTGACTGCCATGAGGAGCCGTCACAGATCCCAACTTTGTAGATATCAAAAACAAAATAAGGTAATAAAAATACACGCTGACAAAAAAAGGGGTGGTAGGGAAGGCAAAGGCAGGTTTTGGGTGATCAGAGAAAAATAAATAAATTGAAATAAAAGATGGGCAAAAAGACGAGCCACCTTCTGATATGACCTGTGGAAAAAGCATAACAACCATCAGCCTTTAAGACTGGTATAGATTCAGCGTGTATTTTTAGCACCTCACTTTGAGTCTGTTCTGCCTACAATCTCTAAAATGAAGTTCACCCAAAATTGAAAATTCTCATTTCACTTACCCTCATGGCATCCCAGAAATTAATGACTTTCTTCTTGCTGAACACAAATGAAGATTTTCAGAAGAATATTTAAGCTCTATAAGTCCATACAATGCAAGTGAATGGGTACCAAACCTTTTAAGCTCCAAAAAGCATATAAAGCCAGCATAAAAGTAAACCATAAGACTCCAGTGGGAAAATCCACGTCTTCAAAAGTGATATGATTAAGTGTGTGAGAAACGTCAATATTTAAGTCCTTTTGTACTATCAATCTCCACTTTCACATTCTTCTTTTCCTTTTAGTTACTTGCATTCTGTGTGCATATTGCCACCTACTGGGCAGGGAGTAATAAAGGACTTAAATATTGATCAGTTTCTCACCTACACCTATTAAATTGCTTCTGAAGATATTGATTTAACCATTGGATTTTTGTGAATTACTTTCATGCTGCCTTTGTTGGCATCCATGCACTTGCATTGTGAGGACCTACAAAGCTGAAATATTCTTCTAAAAATCTTTGTGTTTCACAGAAGAAAGTCATACACATCTGGGATGGCATGAGGGTGAGTAAATAATTAGAGAATGTTCATTTTTGGGTGAACTATCCCTTTATTAGCCTACATTGTTACCCTTTTTACAATACAACAACTGGCAACAATAAACATTTTCTTATTTTGGTTACATACACGTCAAATTTTCAAGTATTGGTATAAATGGAAAGAAAATGTCAAAAGTAAAAATACTGCAGACATATGTAGTTGATAAGAGGGGTGAAAACATCGGTGGAAGATGCAATTTCCGGCACAAAAAGTGTACAACTTGAAGTGTACAACTACTCCTTGTCTATATTAACTCGCCTTCGTTACGGTTTCGTAGCTGAGTTACAGACCAACTACATCATGTAGCTCTATACAGCATTCACATAAAGGATATATCGTTTAAAACCAACTTGAAAGTCCTGAACAACAGAAGGCCTCAGCCCTCACACCGTACCATTATTTTCGCGATGACTCGCGCTCTAAATCCCATGCAACTCCCGAGTTCAAACTCGGGCTGGCTGAGGTAAGGGGCCTTAGCTAGATAAATCCAGGCCTGCAGCACCGATCGACCGTTTCCGAGTCTTATTAAACAAGATCAAATACTTCATAACAGAAAAACATACGTTTAAATGTAAACCTAGTGCCTTACCAACTTTAACGTCCCTTCGATTCTGCTGTAGAATAAACGCGCGCGGACCTTCAACAAAACGTGGCTTTTTGGCGCTGCACTCTCGTGATACAAAAACACGCCAAAAGGGAACTCTGGCTAGGAAGCGGAAGTAATAGCCCCGCCCACTCTCAAATGATTTCATTCTACCAATTCATTTCCATAGGCCGCAAAAAAAGTGCAAGAAAATCACACATTTGATTCGCACGATGGAGGGAACATGTTCGGTTAACTTAGTTTTGTCGTGGCCACGAAATATTAACTCATGGGAACGTGATAATATGCAGTGGCCACGAGATATTAATTCGTGGGAACGTCATATTACCTCAACATTAAACTTAATAATGCGCTTCAGGTGTCTTTCATTTAAAACGTACACATGTATTAATGCCAGAAAATGTTATTTCATTAGTCATCTCCATTTCATGCCAACATAGCTTATGGTTACAGTGACGGATGACGTTCCCTCAACATAAGATCTCGAGGCCACGACATTACTTCGACAAAATGATATCGTGGCTACGACTTATTATCACTTTCACACGAGTTAATATCTCGTGGCCACTGCATATTATCACGTTCCCATGAGTTAATATGTCGTGACCACGACAAAACCAAGTGAACCGAACATGTCCCCTCCCGGTCACCGTAGATTCGTTGTGCAAAGTACAGTGCGTGTATACACTATATTGGTTAATGAAAATAAAATAGAAAAATGTTTTTATTTTCTTAACGAAAAGTAGAACCAAAAGGTAAATTGCGAAAGTGACCAAATTAACGCAAATGAGTTGAGCAGTAGGGGGCACTGTACACAGTAAATAAAACAACACAAATTAATGCAATTACCGATGTGATAAATAAATAACCCCTCCAGTTATCTTTCTAATGAGTCAATAAAAGAGTTGTTTCGCTCGCTTTCTTGTTTGAAGTAGAGCACAAGGAGTCGTAATTTTTAATCAATAAAGAAAAGAGCAAAGTTGGATTTTGAAGCAGTTACCTTGTATTTGTGTATATAAATGTGTTATAAATAGTCCAAGTAAAAATATAAAAGTGTAAATAGTATAAAAAGTTTAATAGAAGATCTACAGAACGCATAAAAATAAAATCACTAAAAATAATGTAATAATAACACGGTTAATTGGTTCTAAGACAACTCTATCGCTTATCTATTCAAAACTGTTTTGGTGTGATTTGGAATAGTATATTATAATAAAGGGTGAATACTGGTATTGATAAACATTAAAGAAAAATGTTTTGTTTTATTTTGAGAATAATAGTGAACATAAAGCATGCCATATCATAATAGTTTTTTGCTAATGTATGGACTGTTTTATTAATAAATGTGAATAGTCATCACATACACCATTTTACACACTTAAAAATAGAAATAAGTCATTATTGTAATACACTAATAGGGGTAACATTTAAAAAAAAAAAAAAAAAAAAAAAACAACAACAACAACAACTGTGAAGCCAAAAAGAGTTGAGAGATTTTTTTTTAATCTTATTATTATGTAACCTAATATATTTTTAATTAATAGCCTTTTATACCTACATTTTACACTTAAAACTGTCGGTTTGCCCCTTTTTTATTTACTTTTTTAAAATAAGTTATTTTAGTTGTAAATGGGGCTGTTCTTTTGTACTTATGTACTGTCATGTACTTATTACAGCAATCATAGTAAAACACATATATATATATGCAAAAACGTTAGACAATTTTTATTTGACGTCATTATTTTGCGACATTTGCATTTGCCATTGAGCATCAAGATGGCGTCAGCGTCAGAACATCAGGGTGCAGCAGATAGAGAACTGGATGAATTATTGGACAGTAAGGTTTGAGCGTATAACTGAAATATCACAGTTACAACAGATAAAACTGTGCAAATGTATGAGTTCTACAGAGTTACCCTTTACTGAACTAGCCTTTAGAAAGAAGTTGTTTCAGTGTAGTGTACTACAACTAGCCTGAAAGCTTACATTATTCTCAGATTTGGAATAGTGAGATAACGCTACTTGGCATCATCTAATTAATTAGAGATGTTCACGCTGTCTGTCTGTCTAACCACGGACACACTTGTAAGCTATGTCCAGCTAGGTTTCGCATCTAAACGGAGCTAGTTAGCATCTCATCACATCTATAAAACTTTCTTATTTCTGTCATGCGGTGGGATAAAATCTGTCACATGACAGTATACTATAAAATCCTTTACGCTATGCATAAGCCCCTGGTAAGCTGTGTTAAAGGTCAGTGTTTCCTCACTTGCAGGTGCTCTTGATGATTTTGACAAGACCAGTGCACCACCTGCGAACCCTGAAGCCCCCACTGCCAGTGATGCTGGAGGAAAGAGTGAAGAGAAGGTAATGAACACTTAGATGTTTCACACTGCCATATTAAAAGCTAAGTAATGTTCGGAAAGGCATTTATTGCTACAAAGAGTTTGTTCCAGTCTCGCTGCTGACTACTAGTTGAAGTGTTTGTTGTTTCTGTATTTCACCCTCAGCCGCCTCTGCTGGAGGACAGTCAATTCTTTGAGTCTCTCTTTGATGGGGAGATGGCCAATCAAGCACGGGAAGAGTGGGGAAAAGCTATGACTGAGCTAGCCCAGGAAGAGCCTGAGCTTCTACAGCACTTTCAGAAGCTGTCTGAAGCAGCAGGCAAAGTAGGTGAGTAATCGAGCACTTTGTACATCCTGAGTACAGATATACAAGTTCAGCACATCATACATATGTTATTATTCTAGTAGTCCATTTGGTTTGGAACTATGTTTTAATGTAGGCACAGATGTAGCATCACAGCAAGAATTCACCTCCTGTCTTAAAGACACCCTTAGTGGTTTGGCAAAAAATGCAGACAACCTGCAGGTAAACTCACTTTTGGAATTTTGATATAGGAATGTATTTTAAGGAAACAGAATTATTTTAATACAATATGTTATTTATGAAAAGTTACCTTAAGCTAAGTGTACAGATTTAACCAGCTCGTAATCTCTAAATGCAGAGTGCAGGACTGGCCGGAGAGGATCTAGTGAAGACCTTGGAGAACCTGGGATTGAATGAAAATGGGGAGGGAAGCGGTGAAGATGGAAATATTCTCCCTATTATGCAGTCCATCATGCAGAACCTTTTGTCCAAAGAGGTTTTGTACCCTTCACTTAAAGAAATAACAGAAAAGGTGAGTGTGATCAAAGTCCATTTCAAGGCAAGACCGTCCACTAGGTGGCTATCTTTGGAACGCTCTCAGCCAGACTGTAAGCTATTTCCTAAGTCTTATCTATTTGAGTGGAGAAAGACCGAAATCTCCATAAGGGTCGGTCAAGATCTAAAATATATTTAAAATCTAACAACAATGGTTTCATAAATTTTGCTTTTTGTTTTTTGCCTCGCTAAAAAAGTCGATAACGCTAAAAAACACTATTTTCCAAGCTGATTCAGCTAATGCGTGTACTCATTTTCAAGTTGACTGACAGGCGATGTCTGTATCTAAAAGGTAGATTGGCTCTTTTAACTGTAATGCGGGACTTCCTTTTAAATCTTTTCCATTTCCGTTGAGTGTTCTAATTTCTCGCATTCATTTTAATTTAAACAGTGGTCTGTCTCTACTAAACTGTTCTGGTGTGATAACAATGACAGTTAGGGTCTGCATGACTATCTTACTGAAAGCACTGATTGCTGGAGCCATTGTTGTAGGTACATGCCTGCCAACAATGAAATTTGATTTCCAAATCTTGCATATATAACATTACATTTATTATATGATTGAATTTGACCAATATAACTCAATTTAGTATCCTGAATGGCTGGAGAGCAACAGGCAGTCCTTTCCCCCAGACCAATTCACGCGGTATGAGCAACAGTACAAGATAATGGGAGAGATATGCAGCCAGTTTGAGAAAGGAGACAGAGAGAACACATTTGAAAATATTCTGGAACTCATGCAGAAGGTAAACAATTCAATTATGAAGTAATTTGCAGCTATCTTTTCAGTTCTGCTAACTGATATTGCCAAGTTAACTTTTTGTTTTTTAAGTTTGTGTAAGATTTTTCAAGAATTGAACAGCTATGTAGACATTTTACTTGTGCCCATGTTTACTTGTAGAGTTTGTGACCTTTCTGTAATGCCAGTAAATTCTCTCATTACATTTTTCCTTGTTAATGGACATTTGGACTTCAGCTACAAGACTTGGGTCAACCTCCAAAAGAACTAGCTGGAGAGGCAGTGAGTGTTATTATTATTTATTTTGTATTATTATTATTGTTTGAAAATATACACTATGCCATGATTTGGAATATCAAAATATTTTCTGTCCCTTATTTTCAGCCTCCTGGCTTGAACTTTGACCCAGAATCTCTGAATCTTCCTGGAGCACAAGGGGTCCCAGGAGCGGAGCAGTGCTCAGTCATGTGATCTCAAATTAATGTACATTTGAAAACAATGCAATTTGGAGCCAATGATCAGAACCGGAATTGTACACATGCTCTCATTTTAAAGGAGCTTGCTTTTGTGTCTGACCTGAAACTGTGAACATTCACTACATAACATTCATCCCTAATCTGTATAATGTACCTACTGTAGAGGAGCTCTTAATGTTTTGATATCACAGTGCACTGACAGCTTGGAAAGAGTTGAAGTCATTTTAATTTTGTAAAAGTTGTACACTTTTACAACAAAGCACATTTGACAGCTCTTTTTGTGGATTGTGTTTTGCGAATAATTGGAGGCAAATGAGTGGAGCTCAAATTGAGTTGAAAGTTTAGTATAATTTTACTTTTAAGTCTCAGAAAATGGTTAGGGTCTACAAACATAGATTCCATTAGATTAAATTTTGATAATATTATTTTAATATATAACATAGAAATGTATGTGTAGATCTATTCTCACACTATAGCACCCAGGATAACTAATCGGTGACAAAACTTAGACATGAAAACATTCTCAAAATTACTACCTACAGAAATGTAAAATCCCAATAATGTATCCTAAATATCATGGTCACTTTTACACTGCATTTGCGTGTGGAATGGAATGGTTCTCTCTCTTTATGTCTAGTGAAGAGTTGTCAATTACCCATGTTGATTTTAATCATTCCCATCATTCTGATGTTGGTGCCTCTTCAAATGTGAGGTGCTATTGTCACACTTAGTCCCCATTATACCTTGATGAAAATCATTTTGGTTCATAGGAGGTGGAGCTCAAATACAAACTATTGCTCTGTACTAACATTGAAAGAATGTCATGTGATATCCTGGATACCTCAGAAGTGAACCGAGATTTGTACAATTGAAAATCAAACAGTGAATGCAAAGGCCTTTTGCTTTTGGGAGGATGTTCACATGATTCTTTTGTGAAAACGGGTTTGAATGTGTGGAAATGGGATCCCTTTGGAGGACCATACTAGGAAATTATTGGTCATCAACTTGTCTGCTTATAATGGCTATGGCAATATGACATACTACTATATGGCCAATACAGAGATTATGATAAGGATAGACATAAAGGCATGTGGATGGACAGGACAGAAAGATTTAAGGGTTTCAACACACAAGGTTTGCATAAACACTTGTAACAGTCACCCCACTTGTCCAGTGGCGGTATCCAGTGGAACGGTATAGGTTTCTGCGCATTGGTCACCCGAAAAGATGAGCACTCAGTTTGTCTCATAATTGGATGTCATATTTGACAATCTAAAAAAATATTGCAATTTTGAAAAATTAAATAAATAAAAAAATACTGGTAAATATTGTTGACTGTCTGCCCCATTCTTTCCCAGTAGTTCTGCTTCTTCTACAAATTAATGGACAGTGTATCTGGAAGGTATTCACAGCGCTTCACTTTTTCCACATTTTGTTATGTTACAGCCTTGTTCCAAAATTGATTAAATTCATTATTTTCCTCAAAATTATAATGACAACATGAAAGAAATTTGTTTGAAATCTTAAATGAAATAAAAATAAAAAAACGAAAAAAATTAAAATAAATCACATGTACATAAGTATTCACAGCCTTTGCTCAATACTATACTGAAGCACCGTTGGCACCAATAACAGCCTCAAGTCTTTTTGTGTATGATGCTACAAGCTTGGCACACCTATTTTTGGGCAGTTACTCCCATTCTTCTTTGCAGGACCTCTCAAGCTCCATCAGGTTGGATGGGGAGCGTCGGTGCACAGCCATTTTCAGATCTCTCCAGAGATGTTCAGTCGGGTTCAAGTCTGTTCATGCTCTGGCTGGGCCACTCAAGGACTTTCATAGAGTTGTCCAATAGCCACTCCTTCATTATCTTGACTGTGTGCTTAGGGTTGTTGTCCTGTTGGAAGATAAACCTTCACCCCAGTCTGAGGTCCAGAGCGCTCTTGAAAAGGTTTTCATCAAGGATGTACATTGCTGCATTCATCTTTCCCTCGACCCCGACTAGTCTCCCAGTTCCTGCCACTGAAAAACATCCCCACAGCATGATGCTGCCACCACCATGCTTCACTGTGGGGATGGTGATGAGAGGTGCCTGGTTTCCTCCAGACATGACGCTTGCCATTCAGGCCAAAATGTTCAATATTTGTTTCATCAGACCAGAGAATTTTGTTTCTCATGGTCTGAGAGTCCTTAAGGTGCCTTTTGGCAAACACCAGGTGGGCTGTCATGTGCCATTTACTGAGGAGTGGCTTCCGTCTGGCCACTCTACCATACAGGCCTGATAGGTGGAGTGATGCAGAGATGGTTGTTCTTCTGGAAGTTTCTTCTCTCTCCACAGAGAAACGCTGGAGCTTTGTCAGAGTGACCATCGGGTTCTTGGTCACCTCCCTGACTAAGGCCCTTCTCCCCCGATTGCTCAGGCCGGGCAGCCAACTCTAGGAAGAGTCCTGGTGGTTCCAAACTTCCATTTACGAATGATGGAGGCCACTGTGCTCATTAGGAACTTCAATGCTGCAGAAATATTTCTGTACCCTTCCCCAGATCTGTACCTCGATACAATCCTGACTCAGAGGTCTACAGACAATTCCTTGGACTTCATGGCTTGGTTTGTGCTCTGACATGCACTGTTAACTGTGGGACCTTATATAGACAGGTGTGTGCCTTTCCAAATCATGTCCAATCAACTGAATTTTCCACAGGTGGACTCCAATCAAGTTGTAGAAACATCTCAAGGATGATCAATGGAAACAGGATGCACCTGAGCTCGATTTTGAGTGTCATGGCAAAGGCTGTGAATTCTTATGTACATGCGATATTTTAGTTTTTTTTATTTTTAATACATTTGCAAAGATTTCAAACAAACTTCTTTCATATTGCCATTATGGGGTATTGTTTGTAGAGTTTTGAGGAAAATAATGAACTTAATCAATTTTGGAATAAGGCTGTAACAACAAAATGTGGAAAAAGTGAAGCGCTGTGAATACTTTCCAGATGCCCTGTATATGGTTGAGTGACAATAAAGTGATTAGATTGATTTGTATATAAATAAATCAAGAGACTTATTTTTTCCATTACAAAAACAACACATGCACTTGTTCTTTGCTTCCATGTGCCTTTTAACAGCAATTACTTTTCTGATTCTTCTTTGGTAAGTCAGTATAATGTTTTCCCATAGTGCAGTATTTGCCTATTCTGCTACAAATTCTCTTCAACTGTGGAATGTAACGAGGCAGGCGAGGAGTCAAGAGAGCAGGATCTAAATGCAGATTTGATTTACTAAGATAAACAAAGTAACTCAGAATATAAAGAAACAAACACATGGAATGAGGCACAGAACATAAAGGAACACATGCATAGGCTGACAAAGAAACCAGGGGAACCAAGGGCTTAAGTACGGAATGAGGAACACCTGGGAAAACAATGAGGGTAAACCAATCATAAAATGAAACTACAAAACCAACACGGGAAACGGGGAACTAAGCAACAAGAATTTCAGCATAAAAGTCTAGGCACAAACAGGGAATGCATGACAGTGGAGTAGTCAAGGGCGGAGCCCAGGAGATGGAAAACCAAGGCAAAGTCAGGAAGGCTGGATAACCAGGGCGACGCTGCTGGTTCAGGGGACCAAGGTGGAGCTGGAGGGATGGAGGACCCTGATGGAACCAAAGGAGTGGAGGGCCTGGGCACAGCTAAGGGCCCGGAAGTCCGTGGTGGAACCAGGGGGTCGACAGACCAAGGCGGAGTCGGAGGGACAAGGGACGAAGGGACGAAGGGAGGGTAGGCGAAGGGATGACGGACAACGGTGGAGCCGTTGAGCTGATGGGTCGACGGGTCTAGGCTGAGTCATGGGCTCAGAGGGTCGAGGTGGAGATAGTGGGTCAGAACTCTTGGTCTCCAAAGACCATGGTGGATCTGGCTGGACAGGAGACATTGGTGGAGTCCGAGGGCTGAGGAGAGCCGGCTGAGCAGGAAGATGAGGAGGAGCCAGGGAACTGGACGGAACTAGATAGTCCATGCTGGACGGAACCAGCGAAAGGAGGAAGGGCCAGGGAACTGGACAGAACCAGTGGGGAAGGAGTCTCTGAGAGAATGGATGGAACCGCTGGAGGAGTCGTCTCTGGGAGAGCAGATGGAACAGCTGGAGGAGTCGTCTCTGGTAGAGCGGACGGAACCACTGGAAGAGGAGTCTCTGGAGGAGCAGCGGAACCGCTGGAGGAGTCGTCTTTGGAGGAGTGGGTAGAGCCGTGGAAGACTCTGAGGGCGGAGTGACCATAGTCAGAAGCACTGGCAGCGACTGGGAAACAGCCTCCGTGGTCTTGAGCAGGGGCAGTGACGGGAACGGCCTCTGTGGTCGTCAGCATGGGCAGTGACGGGAACAGCCTCCGTTGTCGTGAGCATGGGCAGTGACAGGGGAGTAGGAGCCCTTCTTCTCTTCCGCTTCCAGATGGCCGTGAGCACAGCTGTGAGAGACTCAGAAGGCTGAGCCGTGGGGGTCTTGATGAAGGAAGGCAGAGCACGAGAGGCTCGAGGGGCGGAGCCATGGGAGGCTCGAAGGGCAGAGCTAAGCAACAAGAATTTCAGCATAAAAGTCTAGTCTATAAAATTTGCCTATTCTGCTACAAATTCTCTTCAACTGTGGAGTGTAACGAGGCAGGCAAGGAGTCAAGAGAGCAGGATCTAAATGCAGCTTTGATTTAATAAGATAAACAAGGTAACTCAGAATATAAAGAAACAAACACATGGAACCAGGGCGACGCTGCTGGTTCAGAGGACCACCCCTGCCTTCCACGGGGTTCTTGCCAAAACCCACAGTGTAAGGGGAGAATGCGAACCTCAAAGCAAGGTCAATGAACTCTACTAATGAGAGTTCACACCTGCCTCTAGGCATGCAGGACTTCACCGGCTCATGAGTCCAAGGCAGTAAATGTCCTTAAAACAAAGCTTTCCCCAATCAAATTCCTGGACGAGAATGCAGAAAAGCTCCATGTACTGTTCTATGGTTAGGTCTCTCTGTTTGAGATACAGCAGTTGCCTAGCCGCTACATCAATAGTTACTGGCCAGTCTTTCTGTAACAAGGCAGGCGAGGAGTCAAAAGAGCAGTATCTGAATGCAGCTATGCAGATATTCTGGTGGTACAGGAAAGGATAAATGCATGGTTCTCAGTTTCCTTATAATTTCCTCTGAAAAGATCTTTGACACCCCGTTCCTACAACACTGTCTTGGAAATAAAGAATTTGTCATTAAGTTATGTATAAATTTGTTTGAAAATCTGTCAACTGCAAAATCACATCCATTTATTTTTTAAAGATGATCAATGAGGAACATCAGTCAATTGGTAAACTGAATTTCTAACCATAAGGAAATCAGACTTTGGAATACACTTAAGAACTCTCTCATATTGTTTATAATCACACTGAAAGTTATAACTTCGACAGAACTCCTCATATTGTATAAAATTCCCTAAAAAGATGAACAATAGACCATGTTGGGGCCTGGGAAGCTCAGCGAGTAAAGACGCTGACTACCACCCCTGTAGTCGCGAGTTCGAATTCAGGGCATGCTGAATGACTTCAGTCAAGTCTCCCAAGCAACCAAATTGGCCCAGTTGCTAGGGAGAGTAGAGTCACGTGGGGTAACCTCCTTGTGGTCACCTTAATGTGGTTCTCGCTCTCTGTGGGGCGTGTGGTGTGTTGTGTGAGAATGATCCACACATGGTATGTCTCCGTGGTAACATGTTCAACAAGCCATGTGATAAAATGTGCGGATTGACAGTCTCAGACGCTGAGGCAACAGATTCGTCCTCCGCCACACGGATTGTGTCACTACGCCACCATGAGGACTTAGAGTGCATTGGGAATTGGGCATTCCAAATTGGGAAGAAAACGTGAGAAACAAAATAGACCATACACCTTAATTTTGCAATTCAAACTTTAAAAAAAGAAGTAGTGATAATTACAGATTGCCGTTTTATGAAAATTGTCATAGGATTTTATACAGGCTTTGGACTTAGTGAATGTATCTTCACATTCTTAGTGAAGACACATAGCATTCAAATACAAAAGAAAACACCTTAATCATAGGGGATGAATTTATAGATTTTTGCTAATGTATATAACATTTTGCCATTAAAATAAAAAGGTTAACAATGTATTCTAAGTCTTTGTTACTTTTGTTTTCATAGAACAAAATTATATCCTTTAATGTAAAATAGTAGTCAATATTCACCAACTTAAAGATAAATTCTGCTAGTTCAACCCAAAATCTGTTGACAGCTTTACAATCAAAAAACAAATGAGTCAACAACTCTTTCTCACTTTTGCAAAAGCAACATAAATCATCAATATCAGTATATTTTGAGATTAAAGATTTAACAGGGATGATACAATTTTGAAGTGTACTTCTTTTACTTTATTAATACAATATTTAAATGGAAAACATCCTTCCAGCTAATATTATCAATTATAGAACTCCAAAACTATTTTCCTCTAGAAGAAATTTTATTTTGTTTTTGAAGAATATTACAAATATGTTTGTCATTGCATTTTTTTTTCTCAGTTAGTTCAACACCGTCTAATATTAATTTTGGTTTTGTCACTGTTGGAAAGCTATAGCAAATATGACTTTTAACAATCTGAATAAGGGTTAGAGGAATAGCTTTAATTACTAAATTAAACTATTAAATTAAAATGTATGGGGAAACTGTGATTAATCATGAATTGTTCATAAGTTAAAAGATTCCAATAATTGTCAAACATTTTTATAATATGATTAATGTCTCTGTTAAACCAATTTCTTTAAAATAAAGATTTATTTGCAATAGTTATATTAGAATTGTTTCAAATGAAGGAGGTGTGAGGGTTGTGCTCTTTTCCACTAGCACGTGAAGACGGCATGTGACGTGGTCTTTGAGATGTTGGCATTTGAATCATCAAACTTTATCTGTTCGCGTGCAAGGACACGCACAGTTTGAGTGGACTGAATTCAGTAGACGTGTCAGCTACGGAAGTGGAGCTGCAGAAGTACACACGCAAAATCCCTTCCGAACGGGGGATGATTTTAGGATTTAAGTTCACGTAAACTGGTATAAATCTTCAAACATAACTCATTCCTATTCGGTTCTTTTTGTCACTTGAAATGTTGACCAAATTTGAGACAAAGTCGGCCCGAGTGAAAGGTAAGATGTCGGCTCGAGCTCACTTCACTAGACTGATCTGTATACGGGAATTAATACGAAAAATTTTAATGACATCTATGTCAGTTACGAATCGCTTGATTAATACTCTGTTCAGTAATCATCGTAGATTCATAGGGTAAAGTCTTTTTCATCAAGGTTCATCCATTTCATTTTTACTGCTTACAGTATGTCAGTCGCCGTTAGCATAAAGCTATTATTTGATAGCCGAAGAAATATTACTGTTAGACTTGTGCACACTTAACGTCTGTAGATTTATACTTCCGTTATAAGGAAGCTCTAATGTAAATAACTCTTATCATTACCTTTTTTAAAATTAGTTTATGGCTGATGATGACGTTTGTCTGTGTTGTGAGTAGGCAGAATGGACTCAAGTACAGTTAAACGTACTAAACCACGTCCATCATTTCTTATGAAATGTCTTAATTGTAATGAATGGGGAGTTAAAAGCATACTTTTGAGTGATTTGCCACTTTCCTCTTTTAGGGTTGAGTTTCCACCCCAAGCGGCCCTGGATTCTCGCCAGTCTGCATAATGGTGTCATCCAGCTTTGGGACTATCGCATGTGCACTCTCATCGACAAGTTTGACGAGCATGATGGTATGGAAAAGACACCCAGTTATCTGCTGATTAATGAGTGCATTGCCTCTTGTCATTTATTCTGATGTCTCATGATGTTGTGAAATGCCATTTAGGTCCAGTCAGAGGGATTGACTTTCACAAGCAGCAGCCACTATTTGTGTCAGGAGGAGATGACTACAAGATCAAGGTTTGCTTCATCCATTACCAATATTATCGCTGTGTAACATATTTTCCCCATGTTTTATTATTAATAATTTTTTACTCTGATTATTAGGTGTGGAACTACAAGCTACGTCGGTGTTTGTTCACTCTTCTTGGACATCTTGACTACATTCGTACTACCTTTTTCCACCATGTGAGCACTGCCCTGCTAATGTGTTGATGCTTATTAACGATTCATTGATCATTTAAAAAAGAAACTATAACTTCCATTCTCTTCTTCAGGAGTATCCCTGGATCCTGAGTGCCTCAGATGATCAGACCATCCGCATTTGGAACTGGCAGTCCAGGACATGTGTCTGGTAAATATTTAGATAGTTTTGTAGCATATATTGTTTCCTCTGATCTGAGCAATATTGAAATAATATTACCTTATTATATGTTGAAACTGAGTCTAATGAGTCTTATATGTTCTCTCCTTCCACAGTGTGCTGACCGGACACAATCACTATGTGATGTGCGCTCAGTTCCATCCCTCTGAGGATCTTGTGGTGTCAGCCAGCCTGGATCAGACTGTGCGCGTGTGGGATATTTCCGGTGAGGAGGCTTGGGACAGGATAGAGTGGTTTGGGAAGGCTGGGGAGGTGGGAATGGAGAGAGAAGATGGAGGAAGAGAGAGGCTGCCATATGGCTTACCCTTCCTCATCTCCTCTCTACAGTGTGTACAGAACAAACCTCTGTGGGCTCTAAGCAAAAACACCTCTTAAAATCTGTAACATGCAAAAGCATAAAGCATCTTCCTAGTGATTGATAATTAACCCGCTTTTATTATTCTTGGGGAAAACAGGCACTCCAACAGAAAGGTGATGTTTAATTGCATATTAGCACCCATTTAGTAATTTTGGCTTGCTTAAGAATGGTGATCTTGAGAGGTGTTTTTGTATTTCTGTTTGTTTAATGATATTTTCAATGGCATTGCTCAAAACCTTTCTTGCTCATTAACCATTTAACCTGCTGCTGTCTGCAAAATGCAATAACACATTCTGTTTCCTAAACCCTTTGTGTCCTGTATGGAATATGTACAAAGTTCTTGCTCTCAGCCATCACTTTCCTTAACATACTGAACTGAAAGCTGGGAAATGTAATTTATATCACACTAATATGTTAAACAGATGCATGTTTAATTTAAAGACATGCAAAATAATTGTGTGAAATATCGACAACTAAGTTTTATTAGCGTTCTCTTGTGATATTGCGCATGTTTGACTGTCAAGTGCATTGATGGCTTTAACAACTTTTAGAAGAATTCTTAACAAATTTGACCTTTTCACTTCTTACACATACATTAATTTGCATCTTTATCACCTGTTTCTAACATTCTGAAATTCAGAATGCAAGTATGTATTATTTTTAATAGTGAAAAATACCTCTAAATTGCCATATTTTGAAGTTATACTCTGCAACTCCTGACAATGTAACGCTTAGATCATTAACATGAAAATAGATGTGTCATTTAATTCAATAATAATTTAATTAAATGACTCTCAACATGGCTTAAGTGCATAATTTAAGATATCTAACAATTCATTACAATGCGCTAACAAATGCATGATTTAACTAGATTATATCTCACCTCTCTAACACCCAGTGGCCCTCCAGAGAATATTTTGACACGTTCCACCCCCATCAATCAACCAGTCAGTTCCATCCCTGCTCACTTCCTGTTAAGCTCCCATACCCCTCAGGAAACATCCACATCTGTACATTGGTTTCTAGCTCACCTTTTGTTGGACTTTTATTCATTCAGCAGCTGTTTGTAGTGCTTGGATCACTGACACACATTCTGCTCTCATTTCCTTTTTACATTTCTTTGTGTCCTGACCTGAGTTAAAGGGATAGTTCACCCAAAAATCACAATTCTCCCTCATGCCATCCCAGATGTGTATGACTTTCTTTCTTCTGCTGAACACAAATGAAGATTTTTAGAAGAATATCTCAGCGCTGTAAGTCCACACAATGCAAGTGAATGGTGAACAAAACTTTGGAGCTCCACAAAGCACTTGCCTTGTATGGACCTACAAAGCTGAAATATTCTTCTTAAAATCTTTGTTTGTGTTCTGCAGAAGAAAGAAAGTCATACACATCTGGGATGGCATGAGGGTGAGTAAATGATAAAGTACTCTTTGGGTGAACTTTTTAACTGCTCTTCCCTTATCTCCCTCACACTGATTAGGCAACTCTCAATTAGGCCACGCCTCCTCCTCTGTGTTCTATTATGATTGTTGTCTAAATCAATTAGGTGGTGTTGCTTATGGTTAAATTTACTATAGTTCCTTAACTCAGGTTTAGACCTTATTGATGACGTTTGTTGTGTTTGTGTTCGAGTACCTGTGAATATTTAGCAGCCCAACAAAATTTTTTGCTATGATTTTTGCAGTGAGTAGCAGTGTTAATGTTGTTCCTCTCTCTTCCCTCCCTGGTATGTGGGTGTTCCTGTTTTACTTGTAAACGACTCCCCTGTGTGTGTCGGACTGTATATATTGCTTCCAGGTCTGAGAAAGAAGAACCTGTCTCCGGGTGCTGTGGATACAGAGGTGCGTGGCATCTCTGGGGTCGACCTGTTTGGGGCCTCTGATGCAGTAGTAAAACATGTTCTGGAGGTAAGAACTTTATTTCAGTTGTCAAACTAATTCAGAACCCATTTTATGTGTTTTGAAATGAGGTTTGTTGTTATTACGAGTTAAACAAAATGAACGAACCAACCAACGAATGAGTGATCAAATGGATTAGTTACTGTGCAAATGAGTGAATGAATGAATGAATGAATGTTTTTATTTGCTCTGTTCTCAGGGTCATGATAGAGGGGTAAACTGGGCAGCCTTCCATCCCAGCATGCCTCTAATTGTATCAGGAGCTGATGACCGGCAGGTCAAGATCTGGAGGATGAATGGTAAGTGATCACAATGTCTGTTATTTTATGTTTTAAGGTTGCTGTTATAAAAATGGATTTTGTTTGTATACAAAATTGATAGGCATTTGCAGGAATAACATATATAGAAAATTCAATTATACTGGAAAATGTAGCATTTTAATGAATTTAATTTAATTGGTCAATCATCCCTTGTTTTATGTTGCAGAGTCAAAAGCTTGGGAGTTGGACACCTGCAGGGGACACTACAACAACGTGTCCTGTGCTGTGTTCCACCCTCGTCAGGAGCTCATCCTGTCCAACTCCGAGGACAAGAGCATTCGTGTGTGGGACATGTCCAAGAGGACAGGTGTCCAAACCTTCCGCAGAGACCATGACCGTTTCTGGGTGCTGGGAGCTCACCCCAATCTCAATCTGTTTGCTGCTGGTAGGTTATAAATTGTAAATATGTAGTTAAGTTGTTTTGGTGATGACATGCAATACATTGAATTGTAATTTTGTTTCTGTCTCAGGTCATGATAGTGGGATGCTGGTGTTTAAGCTGGAACGGGAGCGTCCAGCCTATGCCGTGTACGGTAACATGCTGTACTATGTAAAAGATCGTTTCTTGCGTCAGCTCGACTTCAGTAGCAGTAAAGATACGGCTGTCATGCAGCTCCGCAGGTGTGTGGATTTGTGTCTCTTTAAGTGAATGTTGATGTTTTCTCCAAAAGGTATAGTGCAATTCAACTCCTATCAAATGTCTCTTTTTTTATATTCTAAGTGGATCAAAATTCCCAGTGTTCAGCATGTCCTACAACCCTGCAGAAAATGCTGTGTTGCTGTGCACTGTGAGTATTGTACAATTGTCTATTTTATATTTTGTTATAGGTTTGTTGCTTGCATGCATTATTTGTGTTTATATTGATTTGTAGAACACTTGCCGAAAACTGGTACTGTCTCTTTAAGAAAACCGGACAATCTGTGAAGAGCGTTTGTAAATTAGCGTATATTTCCAAGAGAATTCTCGAATGACTTTACCTAATCCCTGCTATGCATGGGTTGAAATTTTCTTTTTGATCAAATACTAACTGTATAGACTGTATATGTTCAATGATAACATGGCTCCAGACTGTGACTAAAATGGTCGCAAATGTGACCAAAAATAATTGATTGCAACAATAATTAAAAAATTTAGTCACCACAGGCGACAGTCGGACTGTGTGCATTCATATGCGGTTTTATCAAATGTTATCTTGTGTGTTACTGAATAGATCTTTTAGAGAACGCACTACCAGAGTATCTCGAGCTGCTTTTTACCCATTCTGTTATGATGAGCTCGCTGCACCACACGCAACAACAAACCCAGCTGAGCGAGTCGTGACAAAATAACTCTTTTTGAACCAGGTCTTTTTCATTAATCACCTGAAAAGAACTGAGGGTTTGAACTCAGGAGCCTCAGGTTAGCAGTTTTTTTTTTTTTTTTTTGGTTTGCAAATAACTGGGAGCGCAGATATTTAAAAATAGGAGTCCAATGTGTATTTTGGGCTTCTTTAAATTTAAAAGTCCCAAAACATATGTGTGTATGTATGTGTGTGTGTGTGTGTGTATATATATATATATATATATATATATATATATATATATATATATATATATATATATATATATATACACACACACACACATATGTTTTGGGACTTTTAAATTTTAACTTTTAAATTTATATATATAATATATATATATATGAGATCCAGCATTTATTTATCTCTTATATTTGTATAAATTATGAAAGGGGTGTGACCATTGAGACAAAAGGGGAATGCAAACAAAAATGCGGATCTTCTCAACAATTTATACTATTTATTAAACCTCCGATTAATGAATTATTAGCTGTCTTCCTTTTCTTCAGTTATCTGTCTTGGTTCTGATCAACAATCTAAAACCATTTGGCTCCTTAATGTTTCAGTTAAGGAGCCAATGGCTCCGAAGTAATTTGTTTTCAGTCTGGAGCCCTGGATAAATGGATTGTGTGGATCTCGTCTTTGGACACATCACATGGAATGAGTCAAATCAAACTAACTCTCAACACACAGTAAAAGGATCTTGATACTAAATGTCTTCACCACTATACTAATCGATAACTGACGAGTAACATCTAAACATTCACCAGCCAGTGGCTAACCATAGACATTTTATTTTGCATAACAAAAAATTTGGTTGCATTTGTTGATTTTACTTGCATTGTAAAATGCGAAGACTGTAAAATATTGATCTTGGGATTCAAGAATCGATATCGAGATTGCACATGAAAATCTGGATGCATCTGAAAATCAGTATTTTTACCCAGTCCTATCCCAGCATCTAATCTATCAACTTTAGGTACATATATTTATTTGTTAATTTCGTTCCTTTTGTCCTCCAGAGAGCCACTAACCTGGAAAACAGCACATACGACCTGTACTCCATTCCCAGAGAGAGCGACACACAGAATCCTGATGGTAAACCTTTGCTATTTTCACACTGATTTCCAAAGCCAATCGGAAGTCAGCACTAAAGTACTCAACAAATTGATTAGCGGTTTTCAGTCTTGCTTAATTGTTCACTCTTTGTTCTCTGTTTGTAGCTCCTGAGGGGAAGCGCTCCTCTGGCCTGACTGCAGTTTGGGTTGCTAGGAACCGATTTGCCGTGCTTGATCGCATGCACTCAGTAAGTGAATGATAGTAACATGTGGTTTAAAATGAATAGTTTTGAATCTATAAGTGAATCATGATGACTGAGATCATGCATGCAAATATGTGTACTCAAGTTTTTATTTTTTTCATCCTCACTCTTATCCCACCTCAGCTGCTGATTAAGAACCTAAAGAATGAGATTGTGAAGAAGGTACAGGTACCGAGTTGCGAGGAGATCTTCTACGCTGGAACAGGATCCTTGTTGCTGCGGGATGCTGATGGAGTCACTCTGTTTGACGTGCAGCAGAAGCGCTCCCTCGCCACAGTTAAAATTGCTAAAGTCAAATATGTGGTGTGGAGCACTGATGCCAACCATGTGGCTTTGCTGGCCAAACACGGTACAACAACACCACTAATTGATTGAATACATGGCGATCAAGTATCTTCTCTAAATAAGGAGACTCTTATTTAATGTTGAATACTTTAAATTCTTTTCCTGGCATGTAAGCAACAACCTGTATTGGATCTGTAAATGAATCTGACCCTCTGCTCTGGTCCTTTAAGCCATCATGATCTGCAACAAGAAGTTGGAGAGCCTGTGCAACATCCATGAGAACATCAGAGTGAAGAGTGGGGCCTGGGCTGAAAATGAAGTCTTCATCTACACCACCTCCAACCACATCAAATATGCTCTTACCTCCGGGTATTGTACCATAGCTAAACCCAACAAATGTTGTTGTGAAAACTTATTTTTGCATCTTTTCAGCCATTTCTGCAAACCTGAAACCAGTATTTTTCAACTCTTTCAAATGCTCACAGTGATCATGGTATAATTCGTACATTGGATCTACCTATCTACGTGACAAGAGTTAGGGGCAACAGTGTCTACTGTCTGGATCGTGAGTGCAGACCACGAGTGCTCAACATTGACCCCACAGAGTACAAATTCAAACTGGCTCTGGTCAATCGCAAATACGAGGAGGTTAGTGTGTGTTCTCAGTAGGGATGCACCAATTCCACTTTTTCTCTTGATATCTGAAATCTGAGTATCTCCCAATCCGATACCAATGTTGTTTTTTTGCATATCAGTTTAGAATATCTTTACTTTTTTGTGTGGAACTAATTGGGAGTACTATTTTATATGTAAAGAAACACAAACCTCTAAATAATACATTATTTCAATATAAAGGTTAAGCCTTTAAAACTTTAAAAAAGTTTTTAATAGTCTACTGGATAATGTAGCAGCAAAATTCCACTCCAAGTCTTCAGTAGAAAATAATCCAGTTTTTTTTTTTTTTTTTTTTTTTTTTTTTTTTTGCAAAAAACTTTCAACTTGTATCTGGACTTTAAAGGATTCAGATCTCTTTTTTTGTTCTATTTAGTTGTAAGATATCAGCTCACTTTTCATTCACACATTTATTTTTTAGAACCCATTCAACTTAAATATTATTATAATTTGTAAACAAATAATACAAAATATTTTTTTTTTATTATTATTGATTTTAGGAATTTAAATACAACAGTAATATATTTTAATCGTGCACCTTTTAAATTTAAAAACCTTTTATTTTGACATTCTGAACTCTTCGTGAAGTCCTGTACTTGTCTGTTTTTTAGGCAAGTTCACAGTAGTTTAACTTCTTATTCAAATTCTGGTAAAATGTTATTTCGGTGCCGTTCTAAATATATATTGTACAGTGCTGCTTGAAAGTATGTAAACCTCTTGAGCATTTTGGAATTTTCTGTTGTTTTACCATTATTGCTTTATTTAATCAGAATCAGTATTTTGTTTTATATGAAATAACAGGTGTATGTTTATCAATTCCATATACTATTTGTGAGGAAATCAATAGACTAAATTAAACATTTGTAGGTGCAAAAGTTAGTGATCCCTGAGCTGCATTGCTTAAAACGAACAGGTAAATACAATTAGGTGGGACAAAATTAGTGGCTAAATTAACCAATGAAATGAGAGCTCTTTAGGGAAGAAATTGGGCAGCAGTGATAAAACCAGGTCAGTTTAATCTTACCAAAGTGAACCCATACAGGTCAATCATGCCGAGAGGAAAATAAATCTCCAAGGACCTCAGGAAGAGGGTAGTGACTGCACATGTGTCTGGGGAAAGCTATAAAATCATCAAACAATTTGAGATCCATCGGTCCACCGTGAGGTAGATCATCTACAAATGGAGAGCACTGAAAATTACTGCAACTCTGCCTTGAGTGGACAACATTCTAAAATATCTGCAACAGCCGGAAGAAAAGTGACCTCTTTCTGCATCTGGGACATATGGGCATGCTTCCACAATAAGAAAACTCCAAGGCTTTCATGGGAGGGTTGCTAGGAAGAAGCCTCTGCTCTCAAAAAAATAACAAAGCTGCCTGATTTTGCCAGAGAGTACCTGGAGAAATCTGAAGCTTTCTTAAAGTCCATTCTGTGGACCGATGAGTCCAAAATTGAACTGTTTGGTCACAACCAAAACCGCAACCTTTGGCGAAAAGTCAACACTGCATACCACCATAAGATCCTTCTCCCAACAGTGAAGCATGTTGGTGGGAAAATTAAGATCTGGGCCTGCTTTTCATCCTCGAGACCTGGACAACTCCACATGGTCCAGAGAATCATGAATTCTGAGGAATATTGTAAAATCCTGGAACATAACCTCAAGCCATCAGTTGTGAAGTTAAAGCTTGGCCGAAAATGGATCATTCTACATGATAATGATCTGAAGCATTCCAGCAAAACAAGGAAGAAAAAGATTAGTGTTTTGGATTGGCCCAGTCAATGTCTGGACATGAATCCAATTGAAATGCTGTGGCGGGACCTGAAGTGGGCAGTTCATGCCAGACGCCCATCCAACCTCACTCGACTGGCTGCATTCTGCAAGGAGGAGTGGGCAAAAAGCCCCCAAAGCAGATGCGAGAGACTGATTAGCCACTACAGAAACCGTTTGGTTGAGGTTATTGCTGCGAAAGGAGGTGCAATACCCTATTTACTAAAGGGGTTCACATATTTTTGCACCCATGAATTCTGAGTTTTTGTTAAATCAACCACTTTCATTAAATAAACGATGACAATATATTATTATTTGGAATGTCAGGAATTATGTATTATTTGGGATTATGAATTGGGGTATAGATTAACATTTAATAAGGTTATTTTAATATTTTTTACAAAAATACAGACTATCTCTTGTAGGGTTCACAAACGTTCGAGCAGCACTGTAAGTGAACTGAACTATTGAGCATCTACATCTGAGATGAGTAGCACTCAAATATTGTGCACCGCGTGAAGGCTGAAAATAGCATCATCAGTCCGTCTAATAATGGCTGTATTGGAGCCGATACGATCCAGGTATTGGATCGTTGCATCCCTAATTCTCAGCATTTTATCTTGAATCTCTTGTTTTCTGCTTCTAAATATAATTTTTTTTTTTAATTTATATTTTTCTACCCATAAATTCCTCAGGTTCTTCATATGGTGCGCAATGCTAAACTGGTTGGCCAGTCCATCATTGCCTACCTGCAGAAGAAAGGCTACCCAGAGGTTGCCCTACACTTCGTAAAGGACGAAAAGACTCGCTTCAGTTTGGCACTGGAGTGTGGAAACATTGAGGTATGCAGGAGAAACATTTATGGAGGCTGAATTGAAGGCTTCAATACTTTCACCATTAAACTTCAGCATGGATTTGTCTCTGTTCTTGCAGGTGGCGCTGGAGGCTGCAAAAGCCCTGGATGAACGTAGCTGTTGGGAGCGTCTCGGTGAGGCTGCTCTTCTACAGGGTCATCACCAGGTGGTGGAGATGTGCTACCAGAGAACCAAGAACTTTGACAAGCTCACCTTCTTGTATCTCATCACTGGCAACCTGGCCAAGCTGAGGAAGATGATGAAGATAGGTGAGAATTGAGGAGCAAGTATGTGCATGAAAGGGATTCTTAAGGATTGTTTTAATGCGGTTTCTGTTTGTGTTACAGCTGAGATAAGAAAGGACATGAGTGGACATTATCAGGGCGCTCTCTACCTGGGTGATGTCAGTGAGCGTGTGCGAATCTTGAAGAACTGTGGACAGAGTGAGTACTGTCACTGCTACTTCCTAGACAAACTTGAATGCCGCAAATGGTTGATTTTAACGAATATGACCGTAATCTCAATGAAGTCTGTAACACATATGTTCTCAGAGTCTCTGGCTTACCTGACTGCTGCCACTCATGGGATGGATGAGGAGGCGGAGGCCCTTAAAGAGACATTTGACCTGGAGAAAGAAATGGTATGATCTGTTGTTTATACCATCAGAGAGAAACACCTATGAACACTTGTAGATGCTCAGAATGAATGAGTGGTGGAATCCTTACATGTGCAGGTGCCAGAGGTGGATTCCAATGCTCAGATGTTGCAACCACCACCTCCCATCAACCCTCTGGACACTAATTGGCCTCTGCTCACTGTCTCCAAGGGCTTCTTTGAGGGAGCCATTGCTGCCAAAGGTGAAAGACTGTCCCGGGACACTCATACTAGCTCATTGCACGTTACCAGAGCTTATGAAGTTTGATGGATCTAATTTTGGAAGAATAACTCTATGTTTGTGATTTGACAAGGACGAGCAGGACAGATGGTTGCAGACCTTGATATGGATACTCCAGGAGAAAGCTGGGGAGAGGATGCAGAACTTCATCTGGATGAAGGTATACATTTTTCTTGTAGTAAAAAAAGTGTCAAACATCATTTACTATTGCACATATTTGGGCTTAGCGATTTGAACAAAACCTTCACTAAATTATTTAACTTGTGCTCTCACTTTTCTATGCTATAGGATTTAAAGGGATAATTAAAATTTTTGCTGAACTATCTTACTCATTTACACACCCTCATGCCATCCCAGATGTGTATGACTTTCTTTCTTCTGCAGAACACAATGAATAAAATCTCCACTCTGTGGATCCATGTAATGCAAGTGAATGGTAAAATAAACTTTATAGATCCAAAAAGCACAAAGGCAGCATAAAAGTAATCCTAGTGTTTTAATCCATGTAGCATTCTGTGCATGTGTCAAGCACTAGGAAGTGTAATTGAGCTTGAAATTATGTCTGGAGACTGCAATGGCAAGATGTACAGTGATAAAGTAGTTACAATTTGGTCTAAACCGATTTGACCTCTTCAAAAGACTTGGATTAAATCATTGGCATCATATGGATATGCTTTTTGGAGCTTCAAAGTTTTGGCTGCTATTGACTTGCTTTATATGGACTTACCAATTTGAGATATTCTTCTAAATCTTCGTGTTCTGCAGAAGAAATTTGGGATGGTATAAGGGTGAGTAACTAATGAGACTTTTCATTTTGGATGAACTGTTCCTTTAAGATATTTGTCCTGGTGGATGAATAAACTGATGAAAAAAAAATGTTCTTTAGAAAATATAAAATTAAAATAAAACATAATTGCACACTTTTTCCACTCCTCCCTCATGGTTTCTATATTCAGATGGATTCATGGATGCTCAAGAGGGATTGGGAGATGAGGGAGCTATTGGAAAAGAGGAAGGTGGAGGCTGGGATGTTGAGGAAGATCTGGACCTTCCTCCAGAACTGGTGAGTGCCCAATCTTGTGTAGAACTGCAATGAAAATTATTTCAGTCTCAAATAATTATGTCCATAATTGGACCTAAACAGCAATCTAAGTAACCCAATTTTTTTCCCCCTCGTGTAATAGGATCTACCTGCTGTTGGTGGAGGTGGTGCAGAGGGAGAAGGTTTCTTTGTGCCGCCCACAAAGGGAACATGTCCCACCCAGATGTGGTGCAACAACTCTCAGCTGGCTGTGGATCACATGCTAGCTGGATCCTTTGAAACATCTATGAGGGTAAAGATGATTTCACAATCCTAAATTGTAACACTTTCTCACAGTGGGGTTTGACAAAGACTGAACTGACTTTCTACCACGACTATCTCAGGTTTTTGAGACTGGAAGGAATAAAGTGATGAACAATCTACAAAAGTTAATTGAACAGTTCTCACATTCATCGAAAAGCTGGAAATATCAGGGAATTTTAAAATAGTGATTTCCAGTCCTAAAAAGCCATGGAAATTAATATAATCTTATAAATCGTGGAATTTCTATAGTGAATATAATTTTAGCTCTAGTTATGCTCAGCTCTAAAATGTTTCATCACTGTTGTTTCATTCATATCTTTGTTTGGACATTTTTATGTCTTACTGGAGACAATGGATTGGTACCATGAAAGATGATTTAAAAAAACAAATCCTCATCCAGTTATCATAAAAGACTGGAAATGGCATGGAAAATACATTGAAATATCTCTGATACTCTTTCTTTCATTGTATGTTCCACAGCTACTTCACGACCAGGTTGGTGTGGTTCAGTTTGGGCCCTATAAGCAACTCTTCATGCAGACTCTGTCTCGTGGCCGCACTTGTTACCTGGGCCTGCCGTGTCTGCCCTGCCTGCACAGTTACCCCCAGAGAAACTGGAAGGACGCTGGGGCTAAAGGGGGTCTACCTGCAGTGGGCTTGCGTCTCTCCGACCTCATTTCACGGCTGCAGCAGTGCTATCAGCTGACCACATCAGGACGCTTCGAAGAAGCTGTTGAACGTTTCAGAGCCATTCTGCTCTCTGTACCCCTGCTTGTAGTTGACAACAAACAAGAGATCGCCGAGGTGTGTGATTTTGATTGGGGTTTGATTCAGGAGTAGTTGTTTTGTACTGGGTTTTATTATTAAACTTCCTCTTTACTTTGGCTCAGGCACAGCAGCTGATAACTATCTGCAAGGAGTATATTATCGGCCTCACCATGGAGACAGAGAGGAAGAAACTTCCAAAAGACACTCTAGATCAACAGAAGAGGCTGTGTGAGGTATGTGCACTATTTTCAAATGGGTTTTATGAGTGTGTAAGGACTTGGTGTTGTCTTTACATATATTAATGTTTTGTGTGTGTGTGTTAGATGGCAGCTTATTTCACACACTGCAGTCTGCAGCCTGTCCACATGGTGTTGGTGTTGAGAACAGCACTTAATCTTTTCTTCAAACTCCGTAACTTCAAAACCGCAGCGGGATTTGCTCGCCGTCTACTCGAGCTTGGCCCCAAACCAGAAGTGGCACAACAGGTAAGAGATAGTGTTACACTTTGGGAACAAGATTAACCCTGGAATTTAGCTCATTTTTAAGTGTTTTAAAAAAATAAAAAAGTTGTCTTTTAAGGTTTGACTTTGGTCGGATTTCAGTGAGTGTTAGAATTGTTTGTAGCTTAATTTTAAGAACACTCAAAGTATATGGTTTGTTCAGCACGATGGAAAACAAGGCCGTGAGTTGCAGGGCGCCGACTGTACGTCGTGTTGTGTACTTTGCTTTAGCCAAGTGCATCTTGGATTAACATCCTTTGGTCCTGGAACATTCCTATCAATCAATCATAGGCTAAAATCTATCCCCTAATCTGAAAGGGATAGTTCATCCAAAAATTATTCTTTACTCACCCTCATACCGTCCCATACTTGCATACTTTGCACAAAGATATTTGGAAGGATATTTTGGTTTTGTCCAGTCGGGTCCATAACTTTCAAACTTATTCACTATAAATCTTGACATCTGCTGTGTCCTTGGCAATGGCATATTCATGAGAGAAGCTCATTCACACTTCCTCGTGCTTGACTCATGCAGGTGTACTGTGTGTGTTGAATGTAAGGGAGCCCATTGACTTGAACTGTATTGATGATAAACTCATAAAATATTCTTCCAAATTTCTTCATTTGTGTTCCGCACTAGAAAGTCATAGACCTTTGAGACCGCATAAGGATGAGTAAATAATGAGTAATTGTGTGATAAATTGATAAGATTGTTCTTTAAGCCCCTGACCTGATGTTGATGCACCAGGAACATGCCTTGTTTAAAGGGATTTTCCTAAGTGTGTTATAAGGTTTGACTTGGATGCAATCTTGTCTTTTTGCCCATGACCTGATGTCCCCCCCTTTATTTGCTTTCTTAGACACGAAAGATTCTTGCAGCATGTGAGAAGAACTTGACAGATGCGCATCAACTGAACTACGACCCCCACAATCCCTTTGACATCTGCGCTGCCTCTTACACTCCCCTGTACCGTGGGCGGCCAGTAGAGAAATGTCCCCTGTCTGGAGCCTGCTACTGCCCCAAATACAAAGGAGAGGTCTGCAGGGTCACACAGGTTGGTGCTCCGTCCTCATAATGCCTAATTGGAGTACTGCACAGTTACAGTAGTTTATTGAAGGAAACACTTATGTGATTAGTATGTGATGAGTAATTAGAAGAAAGAAGTGTTGTTCTGATGATGGAATGCTATAAACTGAAGAATTTTTAGTTTCTCTCTCAATTTCAGAAGCTCCAATTCTCTCTTGTTTCTTAGGTAACTGAGATCGGTAAAGATGTGATTGGATTACGTGTCAGCCCACTGCAGTTCCGCTGAGCAAATTGCTTCAAATGGATATGCGCATTTCTTGCATTCTATTTTCCTTTTTGAAGATGAAGTACCTAAAACTTTCATGTGATCTGAGCTAAAGAAAATGAGAGAAAATACCTTATGTAACTTCTGTCTGTGACTGTCCTTTGCATTATTCTATATGAGGTCTCTATAAAATATCTTTACACTCAACTAACAGAGGGTTTGTTAACCTTCTTTAATCTCTGTACACCTTTAACACTGTCAAAACTGCATTCATGCCATATAAGCATACTGCAACACAAGCTTTCCTTTCCTGTCAAACTCTTGACATATTGAAATAAAATTATGGTAAATAAGTTGTACCACATATTATTTTCTTCCTCATAAAAAGACAGTTTTCACTTATATAAGGCCTATATACTGTATATTTCTGAACCTCAAGAAAATAATGGTAGCATTTTTTTTATTGTATATTTATTTTTATTTTTTTTGCTGCCCACAAGGAGGCGCTAAATGTACAACCAACTCTTCAGGTCAAATCAAGTCAAAGTGAGCAGCTCAGTTAACAAATTAACACAGGTGGAAACTTGTGCTTTCAATTCTGTACAAAAAACCCTAAAAAACATTGAATAAATCCATGAGTCCATGCCCAATTTAGGAAGACAAAATCCATACTGGATTTCAACCCAAAGCATCTCCACACTAAATGGAAGATTTTCCTCTCATGCTGTTATTCAAAGGCCTTTGTCACAGCCCTGCTGTCTGCTTAAGATCATCCGACTTCCGTCGATGTTATTACTGGTAAAAACCTCTTCCATGGTCAATGGTGGCAGGAGGTGGGGATCGGGTCGGGTGTGGCTCAGAATCCAAACAAAGTCAACATGAAACAGTCTCAAGACAGAGCATGAATAGACCAGTGCTGAATGTTCATAGTCAGTGGACAGAATCCAGTATGGAGTGTAGGGCAAAACTGTCAATGAAAGTAGATGGATGATGAGAGATGATTTATATGAGGTCAGTGCTGCTTCATAAAATGAGATTACTTTTTAGTAAAACACAAGAATGACACATTTGATCTGTTGAAAAATGAAAGCTATATCCAATAAAGAAATTATATTCATCAACATGATTCCTACCATAAGAGAAACTGATTCCAAGCTTTGCTGGATTTTTCTTAACTTCAACCACAGCTGTTCCTTCAATTTTTCTAAGCTCACCTTTTCTAAAACATTAGAGAACTTCCGTTAACAATAATAATAGGTAGAGTAATAACATTTAGTTCAGATCCTCAAGTGTCAACTGTGTTCACTTTTTGTTTATCGCTCATTTTGATTTCTCTCGCTGATTCGTTCAGTGGTGATGTTCTGAGTGAGTCATTCAATCTTTGACAACTGATTAGTTAAAAACAAAGTCTCTCACCACTAAACAATGGAAGTGAATGAGAATGAATTGTTTACTTCAAGGTTCATTCAAGGTTTGAAACTGGAGGATGAGAACAATTCAAGCTGTTTGAAACTGAAATGTTGCACTTTGAAATGTCTTGTTTGGTCAGAATATTACCAAGCCTGTGATAACCTGTGTCATGAGGCCACTGATTCTGAACAACAGCACACTTGCTCGTGTGACATTGCAATACATTAGTTAGGATCAAGAATGTAAACACAAAGAATCAGGAAGACCAAATGTAATCATTTATAAGTAATCCAATGAAAAGCACGCATTGGTTGTCCACTTATCTGAATGTTGTTGATGTGGTTCAATAAAGCTTAATAAAAAATACAAAAAAAGTGATCCTCCAAATATCCTTGCCAGACAAATAGTGACTTTATGTATTGGTACTCACAGTATTTCAGAGCTCACCACATGGGCATTTCCATCCAACTTGATAGTAAATTTAGTCTCAATGCATCTCCCTTTCTCAAATTGTGCTGGTAGTTTGGCTATCTCAAACCATCTCCCCATAAACTGCAGTAGAATACAGAGAAGCAAACCAGTAAAGACCAAAAAATTAATAAAGCTTTGACTGTTCCATATGCTGGAGAAGAACATGTTACCTTCTACAGGTCAAAAGCAGGTTGGGTTTCAGGCTCTGGGAATGGGCCCCAGTGGGGTACCTGGGAATTAATGATGGGCAGAAAGAGAACCACAAAAAGTGCCTTCATTTTCCTTGCAATGAAATTTACCACAGAAAAGGTCAGCAGCTGATCAAACAATAAGAGTGAACTTAATTTCTTTTTAACTTTACTCACAAAAACAGCTGAAATGTTTCTTAAGATTCTAAAGCTGCATAGGAATTAAAGCAGTATCTCACATAATCCACATCTGTGGCTTCTAAGAAACAAATTATACCATTTCAAATTTTAGCCTATGCTTTTAAGACAACTGAAAAGAATCCTTACCTCTTAATGCCGTGTGGAATCTGTAATGTTCTGTGGAACACAGTATTTATTTGAATCACTGTCTCTGGGATCAGGTGATTGCTGAAAAGAAGTGTCATGAAGGAGTCTTTGTGATGCCAGTTTATTTCCAACATGAAGCAAATCATTAGGCTAATTGAAGTCATGAGGGGATGTTCCATTATGAATGATGTAACAAAACAATTGTATACTACAATTGTATTGTATCTCTACAAAATGGTTTGTCTTTTTTTCTTTTTTCTTCACTGATCACAGAGAAGCTATTGCTAGATTCAAATTGTATTTGCCTAGTCTTAACTGGAGATTCCCATGGTGTTGATTAATTTTACTTATTTTTCACCTTAGATATGCAGATATTTGAGAAGTATAGTACTCTGTGGACCTCTCTGTGACATCTCTTATCTGTTACATCGCGTTTGAATGTTGCTGCATCCATACCACCTAGGTATCAGTGTATGTTAAAATAAAATAAAATACGAGTGCACCTTTAAAGGGTCGTGGCAAAATAGGACTTTTAATTGAAGGACTGTCACTCTGCGAATACTTGGCAAGAACTGATCCCCATGCAGGAACACCTTAGGATTCAGCTATAATAGTAATGAAAGGGAATCGTTAGGTCATGGGGTGCTACTTGGGTTGTTCCACTCTCCATGAATCCATAATAAGTCAATCTAACATTGTGTTCCATCCAGAAGTGATCATCCCTTTGACCTATTCCCTTCAAATATATATTTTAAATGTTATTTAATTTAGTTTAAAATTCAATTGGATGGAATTTTACCATTTTGATCTATCCAATGAGATCCTGTGGTGGACATTATGCTAAGAGAATATGCGAAGATAATAAAAGATTTCTCTCTCTCTCTCTCTCTCTCTCTCTCTCTCTCTCTCTCTCTCTCTCTCTCTCTCTCTCTTATAATCGATATTTTTTTATTTCAAATTATTTAATTTGTCTTATTTTACACCAACTGCCCACGTACTGCCAACTGTATTGTAAATGCTTTTTCAAAACTTATGCAAGGGATCTGCTTATCTTCACAAAATGACTGTGTCCTCATGTGTAGCTGTATGCTTTGCATGTTGCAGGTGTTTTAGATAAGCCACCCAACACATGTCCATATGCTGGTGGGATAGATTTAGTAAAGGACTCCACCTCTTTTTGAAGACACAAACTCTAAAATGTGTGTGTGTGTGTGTGTGTGTGTGTGCATGACTATGTCTAGAATGAATAAATGTAGAAACTTTTCTCTTAGAATTTAGAAAAAAAAAAAAATGTATTTTTTCTTTGTTTCAGATTGATATTTTTAGGCCAATTTATTTTGGATTTGTCTAGCATATATCATAAAAAAAACAAATACATTATTAGCATTGTTTGTAACGTACTTGATTAAAATCATACTGCACTAAAATCTGAGATTTGCAGCAGTCTGCCAGGAAACAACATCAATTTACAAGGGGGTACCAGGCTGATACAATGAGTGTATCTGAGGAAGAACTAGTTGTTGAGAGTTTTGTATGAGGCTTAGAAGCAAGTATACTTGATTTCCAACTGTATATTCTGCTTTGCTATTTATGCATGTCTGTAAAATAATCTGTACTTATTACTTTCAGACAGACAGAAAGTCTACACACATTTCTCATATTTTTTTTTCTGTGTATTCTGAACAGCCAGTCATGGACCAACACAAATGTTGCACAATTGTTTGATCTCTATTGTGGTATCAACTATTTTAGATTTACCCAGCCCTAAAGAGTGCACATGAATATAAACATCTTTTTTATAAGTTCTGTTCATTTATTTATGTGTACAACTTTTTTGATTTTTAATGTGTCTTGTCACATCAATCAAAATGTTATTATCTTTGTCAAATGTTTTGTAAGATCTTGTAAAGTAAGGAAAGTATTTGGCCAATAACATTCTGGTGGCACATTCTCCATCCTTGTCTGGAATGTTCAACTCAAGGTTTATTTACCCAACCTTCAGCATCTGTTCTAATAAGATAATATTAGTTGAGGAGGTGTAGTTTAGAGATATAACAAATAGATGTGATGGCCTATAAATATACATTTTTGCTGGTGTTGTTTACATTAAACACAGGTTTTAGCCTTGAATCCAAACAGGTAAGACGACACGACGCTTAAATGGCTTTTACTTTTGCTTAATGTTTAAATGTCTATTTTTTTGCCCAAAATGTAAAACTACACATTTTCAGCAATGTAGGTAACATTATTCATTAAATTCTTGCAGAAAAATGTCTGTCTATGCTCATTAAATGTATCTCCTTTTGCAGGTGAAACTGAGAGAATGCAAACTCTACAGGTTTTGTTTCTGACAACATTCCCACAACCTCCTGTTCAACAAAACTTTGATCCCACTAGGGAAAAACATTTTGTTTACAGGAACATATTATGATCGTCTTGAACCATTAAAGCATAATTAATTAAGAAAAAAAGATTAAATAAATAAAATAAATATAATAAATACAAAAGTTTCACGTTTGTCCTTTCATAGTATGTGGGCAGATGGTATGAGATCATGAAAATTCCATCAAAGTTCCAGTTAGGAGAGTGTTGTCAGGCTACTTATGCTCTGAGTGCCGGTATTGTGATGGTTTGAAATTACTTCTGTAAGTACTGATTTGCATGTCAAAAGGGGCAAAAATGTAAATAAAAAAGTCAATGCATTAAATGCAAATAAAGAAACAACAGTTTTGATAATATTCTGAATATTTTACAGTAAAAATATATTTTCACAATCTCTGCTGAGTTTACTTTACGCTATATCTTGTCTCTGAATAACCTAACAGTGCTTACAGCACCATCAGCTTCATTGAGGGAACTGCCAAGATCGTAGATCAATCAGAGCCTGCCAAACTAGAGGTCAGCTTCTTTGAGGGCAAGTCTCAACAAGCATGGGGTTACTTTTACAGGGTCCAAATTTTTCTCTACTTCTTTTATCCAAGTTTCCTTTGACTTATTCATGATTTGTACTGTATGTGTCCACTTTCAGATGCTCTTCCTGCCCCATACTGGGTGCTGGCTACCGATAATGACAACTACACCCTGGTTTATGCCTGCTCAGAGGCCTTCTGTCGCCACGTTGAGTGTGCCTGGATCATGAGCAGGACTCGTACGCTTCCCAAGGATACTGTCTCTGAGCTGCTATACATTCTCAAATCTAATGGCGTTAATGTTCACAAGCTCACCGAGACTGACCAGAGACCAGAGCTGCCTTTTATGATAAGCATTGGAGATGTGTTGTAGTCTAATTATTTTAAAACTATATAAATGTAAGCTCTAACTTCTAAAACAGATTTACAGCCATCGCTTTGAGGCGTAGGAAGGCAGATTTGCAATTTGTATTTCCAACATCTGTTGAGGGTTGAGGACAAATTAACTGAACATTTTCTTTACTGTCATGAAAGCAGCAAATGGGGATGTTGTTCCAATGCGCCAGTAAGCTTTTGGGTGTGCCTATGGGGCTTTTTTGTTTTTGCTTCTGTTCCGTTCTTTGTCAAGTGGTATTAAAAAAAAACAGAACTTGTTTGTCATTATTCTTAATTCAAGGTGGCTGACCATATATTAAATTTAAGCTAAGACTTTATTTTCATTAGATTTATGGGTCCCACTTTATATTACTATACTATTACTAAAACTGTGTACTTAAGCATTTGATACAATGTACTTATTATGTACATTCGTGTTGTTGCATTGTACTTACATTTAAAGTACCAGCCTTTAATTACATTTGTACACCGTTAACCTTACCCCTAATCATAAACCTAACCGTACCTAAACCTAAGTATCAGCAAATGTTAATATTGTAAGAATTTTGCAAAACAACATGTAGTTACACATTAAATACATTGTATTATATGTATTTTAATGTTATACGTAGTATATAAAGGCACCTACCATAAATTGTGACTGATTTATGTATTTCAGATGTCCCCTATGGTGAAAATATTTAGACAGTTTGTGAACCCTGTTTTGTTTTCAGACAATATAACTTTCAAAAAAGTCCAGTACAAATGTTAAAGTCACTCGGCAGCTGTCACAGTCCGTAGGTCAGACTGTCCCAATAAACAATGATCAGTCTGACCCTCGTGGCATTCCAAGGATGCAGCCTTTGAATTGGGACATTGTGTGTATGTGTGAAACACCACATGATTACAGAGGTGTAAAACACATTAGCACCATCCATTGGCCGATTTCTTTCAAATTTCTCACATACCTCTAGGGCCAGGAGTCGAACAGGCCCACCGAGATTTGTGCTGATCACCTTGTCTAATAGGTGCTCAGATTTCATTGTTCGGCCATGTTTTTTGAGATACGCCAGTGTCATCATAAACAGTCATGGCACCTTGGACAAAGACACTGCATACCAATTTTCAATTCAATCAGACTAATTGTTGCGTAGTTAAAGCTGTTTTCATGTTTTTTTTCCCTGTTATAGCGCCACCAAGTGGCCAAACTCCGCGTTTTTTTAATTGTGACCTCAGATTGAGCTCATACTACCTGTAGTTTGGTGAAAATTATCTAATTTTGTTTGAGCGTTATAGCCATTTTAGTAACAAAGGCCCTTCTTTGTTGAACATTTTGGCACTCCTTAGTGACCGTGAGTTGATATTTCTACTTTTTTTAATAATTATTGATAATCAGACTCCAGAGTATATTTCTTTCTTTCAAAAGTAGGTTTTTAACATTATCTGAAATATTTACTGAACGGTTTGACAGACACCAATCCTTCTTGAGGCAAAGTTGTTAAGAATGAGAAGAGCTATCAGGTGATATATATATCACTTGTGTTTTTTCACAACTCTGCATTATAATCAACCAATAACACCAACAAAAATCGTGATAGCACCACCTAGTGGCCAATTTTGTTAAAACTTTGGACAACCCTCTTAGACCAAGTCAAATATGTCCACTAAGTTTTGTTCTGATCAGTCATTGTTAACCTTGTGTAATGTGTAATCTGCTGAAATTTGATTGGCTGATGTCGGCCATGTTTTTCAACATAATGTCCATATAGAAAATGATGGAAGCTGAGACAATGTATGCAAATTTCAATAGGTCAATAGGATTAATGGTTTCATAGTTACAGCCAATTTAACATGATTGACCTCTTACATAAGCATGCCAAGTTTGGTGAAGATATCTAATTTCCTTCAAGAGTTATAGTACTAAGCGCTTGAACCCCTAAATATATAGAATTAAAGAAACCAATGAAGTACAACACAGATGTGTTTGTTCTCTTGAAGCTGCACACATAGGCTACTCAGATTGCCATTAAGAACTCAAATTAGATCTTAAGATTCTCCATTTCAAATGATTTTTCAAACCTTATGCAATGGATCTGTTTATCTTTACATTATGTCCGTATCCTCACTTGTGGCCAAATGTTTTGCATGTTGCAGGTGCTTTTGATAAGTCACCTAACACACTAATCAGGGGTGTCCATGTACTTGCTGGGGTGATTCGAATATAGAACAGGATACACGTGTGACTCGACCTCCTGTTGAGGAACCAAAGCCTCACGTTTTCATGGCATACCCCTTTCATAAGAAACAAATAAACAGAAAAATGTGCATATGTTTATCATGTCTTAAAAAGAAATCTTAAACAGAACAATACATCCTGTGTTTATGTAACATTCTTAGGAGAATAAAAAAGTCAAGGAGAATAAAAAAAAGAGGAAAATACATGGATAAACCTAGACACTTGAAATCATCTAAATTGAGAAACCTGGACAAGAAGGGCTATTGCAAGAAACCAAGTGACTTTTATAAAACTGAAAGCTCTGCAGAGCTCTTTGACCTAAATGAAAGTAACTGTCTTAAGAAAAATATGATCTTGTATGCAGAATATGAAGCCACTGATCACAATGATGCCATGATCATGCTTCATAAAATAAGGACAATTGTAGTTACCAGTGATCAACAGATCACTGACCAATGACAATGATCCATTATTTTATTCAGTATTAATTTTATACATACTGAACAAATATAAATTGATCATGGGTCAGCATAGTAATGTTTATGTAATGCAACTGAATGCTAAAGGGATAGTTCACCCAAAAACAACAATTCTCTCATGATTTACTCACCCTCCTGGTATCCCAGACGTGTATGACGTTGTGTTTCTTCTGCAGAACACAACTTAAGATATTTGAAGAATATTTCAGCTCTGTAGGTCCTTACAATGCAAGTGAATGGGTGACAAAATTTTGAAGCTCCAAAATCCACAAGGGAGCATAAAAGTAATCCATATGTCTCCAGTGGTTAAATCCATGTGTTCAGACACGATATGATAGGTGTGGTTGAGAGACAGATCAATATTTAAGTCATTTTTTATCATAAATTTTCCTCCCTGCCCAGGAAGTGATATGCATGAAGAATGTGAATCACCACAAACAGAATATGTATGAAAGAGAATATGAAAGTGAAGTGGAGAATGACTGAGCAGGAAGGAGAAATTATAGTAAAAAAAGGACTTAAATATTCATGTTTCTCATTCCTATCATATCGCTTCTGAAGATATGTATTTAGCCACCAGATTCGTCTGGAATACTTTTATGTTGTTCTTATGTGGATTTTGGAGCTTTAAAATTTTGGCACCCATTCACATGCATTGTATAGACCTACAGAGCTGAAATATTATACTTAAAATCTTTGTTTGTGTTCAGCAGATGAAAGAAAGACATACACATCTTTGAATTAATTAAATTATAATTTTCATTTTTGGGTGAAATATGCCTTTAATAAATAGTGTGCACAGTCGAGAACTACTGGGCAAAGGATAGGTTGGTGTTAAAACAAGTAGGCCTGTGCATGTAACATTAACATTAATAAGCCCAGGTAGTAGAAGCAAGAACTAAGTCATGAACATTAATGAATTCTGATTGACTTACCCTAACTATAAACAGGCATATATTTGAAGGTATTGCATAAAAAGTGACATCATTATCCTTATTACTGAACATGCTGGTCATCTCGAGATCTAAAACTGCATGTCACTGCATGGAAGGGTCCGCCTAGGTGTGTTTGTATGACCTTTGATTTGCTCTCTATTTGAACAGATGCCAAGAGACCCAACTTTCCTCAATTATGTTTTGTAAGGGGGTGGGATTTACTGTTATAATTCACCAAAAAGTTAACTCATGACCTATATATATGTCTATCTTTTTCACTGTTCTTTACCTCAAACACAGGTTTAACAGGTAAGGTGAAGACCCTTTTTCTATTGCCTTAGGACAAATCATATAATGTATAATACAAATGTACTGTATGATGCAAAAAATAGTTTCAGCTAATTTACAGCAAAACTGCTCTTTTTGCTTTTTATGTCTCACCAGGTGAAACTGAGAGAATGCAAACTCTACAGGTTTTGTGTCTGACTCTGCTGTCTGTGCTGGCAGTCAGCGCTCAGTCCATCGGATCAGGAGCATGCCCACAACCTCCTGTTCAACAAAACTTTGATCCTACTAGGGTAAAAAAAAGAAAATTACAAAAAAAATAAATAAATAATAATAATTATTATTATTATTATTGTATATATATTTATATCTAAAATTTTATTTTATTTTTATTTTTTTCAAATTTTGGGGGTTTTAATATTTGGGACATAAGGTAAACATAAACAAATTTAGCATAATGAATTTAGGAAAGAAGCTCAAATAAATGATAATTCCACACAAAAAAAGAGGAAACGATCCTCCAGATTCTTGCTCATTTTAAGCATATTGGCCTTAACATAGCCTCAAAATGACTTCTGTTTAATTTTTTGACTTGCAACATTTCCCTTGGTAACACTTTACAATAAGGTTACATTAGTTAATGCATTATGTATCATGAACAAACAATTCACAAAGTATTTTACAGCATTTATTCATCTTTATTAATATTAGTTAACAAAAATAAAATTGTTCATTGTTAGTCCATAGTGCATTAAAAAATGTTAACAAAAACAATTTTTTATGTAAAAAAATATATTACCATATGTTGAAATTAACATTAATTAAGATTAATAAATGCTGTAAAAGTATTGCTCATTGTTAGTTCATGTTAACTAATGTTATTAACTAATGCAATCAATTGGAACCTTATTATAAAGTGTTACCAAGAATACTACTGCATAATTTTACATTGTTTTGTCCTTTCATGGATAGTATGTGGGCAGATGGTATGAGATCATGAAGGTTCCAGCCTCATTCCAGTTAGGAGAGTGTTGTCAGGCTACTTATGCTCTGAGCGACGGTATTGTGCTGGTTCGAAATGATGAGCTTCTGTAAGTACTGTTGGCTTGAATATTGGACACAAATACTTAATTAAATAAACAAAATAAACTATGGATTTGCTTACATTCAAAACAATATTATCAATAAAATATATATATATGTACTTCACTACCCTAACAGTGCTAATGGAACTATCAACTTCATTGAGGGAACCGCCAAGATCGTAGATGAATCAGAGCCTGCCAAACTAGAGGTCAGCTTCTTTGAAAGTAAGTCTAAACTAAGTACATTAAATTACTTTTATGAGGGCCAAAGTATCTCTTACTTTTACAGCAGTTTGGAGACTTTTTTTATTTGATTTTTTCATGATTACTGCTGTGTGTCCACTCTTAGATGCTCCTGGTGCCCCCTATTGGGTGCTGGCTACCGATTATGACAACTACACTCTGGTTTATGCCTGCTCTGATGTCATTGGTCTCGTCCATGCTGAATTTGCCTGGATCATGAGCAGGACTCGTACACTTCCCAAGGAGACAATCTCTGAGCTGCTAGACATTCTCAAATCTAATGGCGTTAATGTTCACAAGCTCACCGAGACTGACCAGAGACCAGAGCTGTGCAATGGCATGCCTTAATGCAGCTAACTGCCTTGTATAGTGATGAACCATTGGAGATGTGGTTTAATTATTTATAAAATACAAAATTAATATAAGCTTCTGGGTGTGCCTCTTTGGCTTTGTTTTGTTTTTGCTTCTGTTGAGTCCTTCTCTTTGTCAATTAATATGAGAATGCTAATAAACAGAACTTGTTCTTTACTCTGAATTCAAGGTTGCTGCCTTTGTGTGGTTAGTTGATCAAATTTATGCATTTCTGTTAAATGTTGTCTACATATTATCTGCAGTATACTGTAGTTAAATGAAAGCTTTTAACAGTGGAAAGGTTTTACAAACTGAGCTAAAGTTGCACACAGTAACTTTTTGTTTGTGTCATCTTGGACTTACACTGACATCAAGTGGTGTGAATGCGGCATCATTCAAACACGTTTTTAGTTAAAGATTCAATTGTAGAAATTAATTATATACAGTCAGCCAGTATTAATTAAATCCAAGCAGTTTTCAACTGGTTATGTATATAACATGGCAGCCCCCATGAGGGGGGACCCTCTCCATGCAGAATAAAACATCTTATATAAGGTAACTGATCAAACTGGTATATGAATCTAATGTGAGTGCTCGTGATTTAATACATATATTTGAAAGTTAAAATGTATTTCTTAAGTAATTTTTTTTATTTATTTTCTTTTAGGAAAAAAAAAAATACTAAGTGCACCTTTAAGCACTGCTTAAAAAACATGGTTACAGTCGCGGTTACTAATAAAATATTACTACAGTAAATCCATGGGTAGTTTTCATAAGGGTATCATTTATTAACGAGGAATAAAGATCATTATCAATGTTTTAACAACTCTGAATTTAAATAAGACTGTAAAAATGGTCACACAAGCCCTTTATAATACATGTCACGTCTAGGTTTGTCATTACTTATTGTGAATAACTCCAGATGCAGTTTTTCTGTCATTACCTCAGGAAAAGGGGGGCCAGTGGTTAAGGCTCTGGGTTACTGACCAAAAGATTGGGGGTTCAAGCCCCAGCACTGTCAAGATACCACTGTTGGGCCCTCGAGTAAGGCCTTCACCCTATCTGTTCCAGGGGCGCTGTTTCATGGCTGACCCTGCCCTCTGACCCCCAGCTTAGTTGGGATATGCGAAAAAACTGCATTTCATTGGCTCTGTACATGTACTCTGCACAATGACAATAAAGTTGAATCTTAAAACACTGCTCCCTCTTTGAACGAGCGCTGTGACTGAAAGCGTGAGAACTGTCCGTGTCTGCTGGTGTATTTGATCATTTCTGTGTATCAAGATGAGCAGAAGAAAAAAAAAATTCCGGTGCCATGCAACAATTCGCTCATATAATTATTATTTTCCAATTCTACCTTATGAGATTCATTAATATTTATGTTATCTAAATAATAAGATCACTAGTTTAAAAAAAAAAACTACTCTCAACTACTCGTGCTACTCTCCGCGATCCACACACAATGCACTACCCGTCCCACTGAGAGCGAGAACCACTAATCACGACCACAGGTTACCCCATGTGACTCTATCCTCTCTAGCAACGGGGCCAATTTGGTTGCTTAGGAGACCTTGCAAGACAGCTAAGAGAATGTTAAATAATTAAGAGTCATTCCACATCATGCTTCAGAATGAAAAGAGTAAAATGTATTGTAATGGTGTTGAAATAATGGCTTGCTTGGTGGCATTGAACTAGCAACCCTCTGGTTACCAGCCCTGAGCCTTAACCACTATATATAGCGACTTGTGACTGAATTTTTTTGCATCAATGTTGAGGAAAAATGCCTCTAGAGAGACCTCTAATGGTGTAATAGAGAAATGCAGCCTGTCGAATTTTTTCATTGCCATGAGGCTCCACAAATACAATTTACCTTGGAGACAAAAAGGTTAAGAACCACTGACCTAGAAGAGTACGCTTGTTGCTATGGTGAGTGTTTGTTAAATGAAACGCTCCGAGGACAATTAATGCATGTTAAGGAAGAAACTGTTGCTGTTGTCTTCATTTTATTGGGCTGGTTGTTGAACCGCAATATGATGTAGACCTACTATGTTTAAACCGACAATATGTAGTAGAACAAAGGTGGAATCCACTTGTATTTACATCATAATTGCAACACTAACATCAACATTATTTCGGAAATCTTTGCAATGGCACAAATCAATTCATATGGCAGAATATCCTCTGTATGGGTGCTTAAGTAACACTATATAATAATAATTTTTGAAAGACTATATTCTCAAGAATTCTTAATGTAATAATGTTTTGGACTCAACAACAACGGTGCGGCATGAATGAAACATTCTGGAAAACATATTGGACACATGGCAAAAAGTTTTTTGTAACACAAAATGCAAAAATGTGTTTTCATGTAACGTGCCATTACATAGCCTTTAATGTAATGTTTTAGGACTGCAACAGTCAGTCAGTTTATTAGGATGGAATGTATCAATATAAGTTTTATATAATTTTTCTGTCATTCATTTCATTCATTCTGTAACATTCAGAAAGATTATAAATATTTAGCAATGTAGGCCTACTATAGGCTATATATATCTGTTTGAATATAAATTTGTGCAGCATCACTGAAAGCAAATGAGACCCTCTATAATACATAACAAATATATTTAGCCTATTTTTAAGATTTACGCATTTCAGTTTCATTGTGGGGGGGGGGACATTACAGCTAACATTGGGCGAAAGGCGGGGTACACCCTGGACAGGTCGCCAGTCCATCACAGTTAACTAAATTAAATGAATAAAAATGTAAATATTTTGTTTGTTATTTATTTTTTTTTAAAGATTACTCAATTCAGTGTTATGTAATCATCTAAATTTCACCTTGACTGAAATTGCGTGTCTTTTCTTTTCTTTATCGGTGTAAATGAAAGGGTCACCCTAGGTGTGTTTATATAACCTTTGTTATAACACAAGCCCCCTGTATGAACAGATGCCAGAAGCCTCAAATTTCCCCAATCCTGTTTTGTTGACACCATCTAATTTTAGTAAAGGGGTGGGTTTACAAGGGTAATTCATTAAAAGAGAAGTCATTGCACTTATGTATATTTATACATCCATCTCTAGCATTTACACCTCACATTTAACACAAGTCCAAAAAGGTAAGACATGGATGTCTTTTTCTATTGCTTTTGCACCGGATTGAAAATTTCAATAATTAATTTACTGTGACAAATAGTTTCAAATAAAACTATTGCTATTTTTGCTCTGGATTTTTTCTTAAGGTGAAACAGAAAGAATGCAGTCTCTACATGTTCTGTCTCTGACTCTGCTGTCTGTGCTGGCAGTCAATGCGCAGTCCTTCCGGGCAGGAGGATGTCTTAAGCCTGCTGTTCAGGCCAACTTTGATCCTACTGGGGTTAATATAAGATCTTTAGGAAACATTTTAGAACTTTATTATATTTTATTATAACCACTTGTTCTTAACATGCACCTTTGACTAATTCATCAAACAGACCATTGCATCTATTCTGGCCTTAATCTCAAGGGTTCCGTTTGACAAAAGTGCTTAACTATTCAGAATATCAAATTATTACTACCAAGCCAAGATGTCAGTGTAACAAGAAATTTAGATGGGCAAGGAGGAGGTGAGAACCGGCTTGACGATATAAATAATAGTTTAATAATAAACTTAAACCAAAATACACAAACACACATGACGGACATGTCCGTAAACGATTTCTCTCTCCCGCACCATCCTCTGCGATTGGCCTTTATCCCTCTCGGAGGCTTGATTAGCCTAATACGGGACCAGGTGTGTAGGATCATGACCCGGCCCCATCCTGCCACATTCCTCCCTCGTACTTTCAGGCTGGGGAGCCCCCGGACTGACGTACACCCCCACCCCCCCACCCCCCCTTTCCCTGGGGAGGGGCGCGCCTTCCGCGCCATCTGCCGGCAGGTCATCCCCGTCTACCTTGACAAGGGAGGGGACAAGGGGAGGGAAACAAATAATTAACTGTAACTGTAACAGTGTAGTACCCCCCCCACCAAAAAAAGTTTAAAACAGTTTAAAAGAGAGGGAAAAGGCCAACGCAGAGCGGCAGTGAGAGAGAGAGAGGAGAGATAGATGAAAAAAAAACTTGCCGGTTCTCCGAAAAGCAGGATATATCTAGATAGATCTAGCTGTAGATAACTCTAGTTTTAAACAATTTCACATTTTAGTTTGAAATGAAATGTAATCTTTATTACTGAAATTTAGCTAAGGTGTCATTTCACACAGTTTTGTTCTTTCACAGTATGTGGGCAGATGGTATGAGATCCAGAAGCTTCCTGCACCCTACCAGTTAGGAGAGTGCACTCAGGCTACTTACACACTGAGTGACGGCATTGTCCTGGTCCTCAATGAGGAACTTCTGTAAGACCTGGTGACTTCATAAGTGATAAATATACCTTTTTTTTTTTTAAAGAAGGTTAATACCAAATCAATTTTGATCCTCCAAAGGGCTGATGGTACAATCAACTCTATTGAGGGCACAGCCCAGATCGTAGATGCATCAGAGCCTGCCAAGCTGGAGGTTCTCTTTCCAGGTAGGCTTAAACAATACATCGTGTTTTTGCTGGATTTTAAAATTGCCTAATTTGGCTAATTTTGCATGTGCTTCATTTCAGGATCTCCTCCTGCCCCTTACTGGGTGCTTGCAACCGATTACGACAACTATAGCTTGGTTTATGGTTGTGCCGATTTTGGTATCTTCCATTTGGACTTTGCCTGGATCCTGAGCAGGTCCCGCACACTTCCCAAAGAGACCATTTCTGAACTTCAAGGCATCCTCAAGTCCAGCGGTGTCAACGTTGAAAAGCTCACCATGACTGACCAGAGACCAGAGCTATGCAGCGGCATGCCTTGATGGAGCTGCTATGGTCTGGGGTTGTGTTGTAATCTCATGTAAAATAATTACAAAATGAAATAAGAAATACATTGTCTTGGACAATTGTTTCAACCTGTCGTCTGTGACATGAGAATGCAAATGTTAATAAACTGCAGAGGAAATATAATGGTAATTCTTGTACTGTTTACTTATTTTTTGTGACTGGCCATTAATTAATTTGGGTGCATTCCAATTTCCAATGTTCTTTTTATTTCAGAGTAAAATGTGGATGTACTGTTAAGTACACCAGGGTATGGATGACCCTATAAACTCTAAGACTGATCAAATATATATATATGAAGAAGTAACTTCAATATACAGTATACCTAAATACATGTTATGTTAATATTGTAGTTTGTTATATACATATATAAACATCAGTTACCCAGCATTTTTAATACTTAAAAACACCCCTCCTCCCAATGACCAGGTGCTCTGTCTTACCACGGCTTATGTGAGGAAAACTCTACGTAGAGTCAACCCATGGGAGGCTGCTGGACCAGATAACATTAGTGGAAGAGGATGTGCAGACCAGCTGGCAGATGTTCTTACCGACATCTTCAACATCTCTATGAGCAGCGCCGTCATTCCAGCGTGCTTCAAGAACACCATCGTCCCCATGCCAAAGAAGTGTCATGTGTCAACGACTACTGTCCCGTCGCACTCACACCCATCATCATGAAGTGCTTCGAGAGGCTCATCATGAGGCACATTAAGACCCAGCCGCCCCCCTCACTAGGCCCACTGCAGTTTGCGTATCGTCCAAACCGTTCAACAGACGATGCCATCGCCACCACCCTCCATCTGGCCCTCACCCACCTAGATAAAAAGGATTGCAGCAATGCACAGCTCAAATCACATCATAAAGTTTGCGATGACATGACCGTGGTTGGTCTCATCAGCAAGAACGACGAGTCAGCATACAGAGAGGAGGTGCAGCAGCTAACGGACTGGTGTAGAGCCAACAACCTGTCTCTGAATGTCGACAAAACAAAAGAGATGGTTGTTGACATTAGAAAAGCACAAGGTGAACGCTCTCCTCTGAACATCGATGGCTGCTCTGTGGTGATCGTAAATTCCTTGGTGTTCACCTGGTGGAGAGCATCACCTGGTCCCTCAACACCAGCTCTATTACCAAGAAAGCCCAGCAGCGTCTCTACTTTCTTCGAAGGCTGAGGAAAGCACATCTCCCACCCCCCATCCTCACTACATTCTATAGTGGGACTATTGAGAGCATCCTGAGCAGCTGCATCACTGCCTGGTTTGGGACTTGCACCGTTTCGGACCGCAAAGCCCTGCAGAGGATAGTGAGGACAGCTGAGAAGATCATTGGGGTCTCTCTTCCCTTCATCAATGACATTTACAAAAAAAACTGCATCCGCAAAGCCACCAGCAAACTCTTCACCCTCCTGCCATCTGGCAAGAGGTACCAAAGCATTCGGGCCCTCACGGCCAGAATGTGTAAAAGCTTCTTCCCCCAAGCCATCAGACTCCTCAATACTCAGAGACTGGACTGACACACACACACACACACACACACACACACACGTGTCCTGAGTTGCACTTTAATTATTGTCACTTTATACCAGGCTGCTACCTCAATAACTGCTATGTGCATAGAACACTATCTCATAGTATGTTATTGTGGAGTGGAGGGGGGCGGGGCCAGGCTGGAATGTTGCACGCCCGGTCCCCAATCAGCCTGATGAGGCGCACGAGGGATAAAGGCGGCTGGTGACGACGGTTCGAGAGAGAGAGCTCAATCCCGGACATGACCGTTGTGTGTGTGTTTTTGCGCTTTTGTTTAAGTTCAAATATTATTTATATTAACAAGCCGGTTCTCGCCTCCTCCTTGCCCATCATAACCCCGTGTTACATTGGTGCCGATACCCAGGAAGGAGGAGGGATGCCCATCGCAGAGTCCTCGACACTGCCGTCCACCCCGGGGAGCACCGCTACCTTCTGCAGGGTGACGGAGTAGCCCGACCGCCCAGATGCGGGGAACGGCCGCCGTCCGCGGGGCAAGTGGGGACTGGATTCCCCGACTGCCTGGAGTGAAGGAGCCGCTGCCGGGGGGCGGAGGAGTGCCCTGCCGTCCCCAGAGACGCGGAGGGGTCGAGGGAAGACCGCTGTCCGCGAGGGGAGGAGGGAAGAAACTCCCCGACTGCCCAGAGCGGTAGGGCCGCTGCGAGGGGCGGAGGAATGTCTCCACTCGTCGCCAGGAAAGCGGAGGGGTGTTCTGTCCACTGGGGGTCGGAGGTTGACTCTGGTTCGCCTGGAGAGGAGCGGCTGTCGTCCGCCGGAGAGTATGGAGGAGTGTTCGAGGACCACGCAATGTTCATCAGAGAACCGGTGAGTGAGCCTTTTCTCTCTCTCCTCTCTCTCTCGCTCTTTCGCGCCGCGTTGGCCTTTTCCCTCGCCTATTTTTTTTTGTTGTTGTTGTTTTCCCCTCCTGTCTCCTCCCAGGTTGAGGAAGGCGGGGATAACCAGGCGGCAGACAGATCGTAAAGCACGCCCCTCCCCAGGGAAAGGGGGGGGGGGGGGTGTACATCATGTTGGTGGCCCCCGGTCTGAGGTAACGCCAGGACGAGTGTGGAGTGGAGGGGGCGGGGCTGGCTAAAATGTCACACGCCCGGTCCCCAATCGGCCTGATGAGGCGCGCGAGGGATAAAGGCGGCCGGTGACGACGGTTCGAGAGAGAGAGCTCAATCCCGGACATGTCCGTTATGTGTGTGTTTTTGCGCTTTTGTTTAAGTTCTCATTAAAATATTATTTACATTGACAAGCCGGTTCTCGCCTCCTCCTTGCCCATCATAACCCCGTGTTACAGTTATGTTTACATTTGGCATTTTTAGAAACTGTCATCTTTTTGCACAACTGTGTACTGGTCTCTCACTGTGTCTATTGTCCTGTTCATTGTTAGTAATTTATTGTACTGTCCCGTACTTTTTGTACACGTTTGCATTTGCACTTTATATAGGTATGTTATTTAGTCTGTGTAGTCTGTATGTGGTTCTGTGTTTGTCCTATGTTGTTTTATGTAGCACCATGGTCCTGGAGGAACGGTGTCTCGTTTCACTGTGTACTGTACTAACTGTATATGGTTGAACGACAATAAAATCCACTTGACTTGACTTGCACAGATAAATACATTTTCTGGTGACATAAATCAATAACAATATACATTGCATGCCTTTCTTCAGAACATGGCAATAAAAATTATGAACAAATGAGCACAGTGAAAAGTGAAATATACTTCACGCAAAACATTTGATCTTGTGAAATTTGAAACTTTTTAATGTTATTAACAACTCACTGATTGGTAAAATTGAACTGAAAATTGCCACCCTTAATTATTTATTTATTTATTTAGTGGCACCAATTGTGTTATTTTAATTTCAGAGTTCATAGGACTGGCTTTGTTGCTCACAAATTAGAAAAAAATAAATAAAATGTAGTACAATTAGTACATAGATATATGTAGGCTAATAATTGCATGTTCTTTGGGGAGGGGTGCACAGGTCATAGGTCATATATGTCTGAGGTCACTTTAACACTGACTTAAGTTTATTCATCTGTACAATTTCCAGTTTGTTTAAGCCAACTCAACTCATCCCTTATCCTTTACCTCCAATCCGTCAGTCTTTGCTATAGGAATCTGTATACAGAGTGGTTTTGGGGTTAACCCTCACGTTATCCCTTTTCCTCACTGTGACTCTATAATACAGTGCACAAACAAGTCAGGCAGAAATCCCTCTTAAATGAGCCGTTTTCATGACTTAATACTCTAGTCTATCAATGTCTAAGCACTTTGTAAGTGATTTCTGCTCTTTTTACACCACACCATTTTATAACACGTTTGACAAATTGCATCACAACAAACTATAAAAAAAAAAATATTTTGTGAAGTGGTAAATTAATTTAGTTAAGTGCACCAAATTATGATTAATAGCAATCAACACTATAAGAAATCTACCAGCATTTTGAGTAGATTCAACCTTTTTGAATTTTTAAAACTATATTTTTAAAGATACAGGCATATAACATTCATATATATATATATATCAGACCCAGATTTTTTGAGAATGAATATTTAATTTGAATGTCTTTAAAAAATCAGATTCTTGTGCTGAAATGTGACTTTCAAAAGAATTGTATCAATAAACACAATGTATAGAACTGTCTAAAAATGTCCGTCTTGTACAGAAAAACGTTTGGAGTGCATTTACTCACAAAAACTTTGGAAACAATTTCCAAGCAGAAATCGCTGGCTATTTTAACAAACCACATTATTCAAGTAAAGGTCACACACAATTCTTGGTGGCTTTAAATTAAAGTTTACTCTCAAGTATACACTCAAGTAAATTGTACTCACTCTTTAGGGCTTTTCACACTTGAAATCGTTAACCCGGTTGTTCTAAACCCCGGGCAAACACAATCCTGGGTTATCGTGTTTCATGTTTCACTGTTCATACTTTACCCTGGATCAGTAATTAATCTTGGGCATTCATGTTGTGATGTTTCACACTGTACATTCGTAAACCCCGGGTTAATGTTCTTATTTGCATATTTCCGATGTCAATAACAATGATTGAATGAATACAGCTCGCGACAAACATTCAAACATACTGTATACCTTTGGCACCATAACACAGGGTTAAATCATGGCAGACATCGCGTTTGGCACCACTGTTCGACTTTACTGCTGTTGTGCCGAAATTTGACTGCCCGCTACCTGATTAGCCCTTATCCCAAAGCCCAACCCTACACCCATCCCTATCCCTAAGCGTACTGGTCCCTACACCTAACCCTAATCATAAGGTTACTAGGGAGTCAAAATTCGGCACTACACCGGATTCCCTCAGACAGAGAAAGTAAACAGCATGTGAAAGTTTCATTGACGGTACAAATCGCATGAATATTTAATTAAGTAAGTATTGAGTCTTTTTTATTTGTTGTATGTTGCTAAACAACTTCCTGTAACATTCAAACACTGCATCGTTTCACAATGTATACCTTTGGCACCAAAACATGGGTAAAAAGCGGAGCTAACCCCCTTTCAAAATTACGTGTGAAACATTGCTTTACCCGGGGTTAAAAGCGGGGCTTAAAACAAAGATAACCCAGGGTTAATCGCAGTGTGAAATGCCCCTTTGTCACTTATTGTTTGTACATACATGTACATTAAATGCTGGAAACAATAGCTTCGAAAAGTTATGTAAAATTTACTTATTTTATTTCCATGTGAAGCATACTCAATTTAAATAAACATATGACAAGGTTTTCTATTTTAGAATGTTTAAGCATTTTAAAGAAAACCAAAAATCATAAATAATGTTAACTTATAAGGCAGAGCATTCATTGTTACATGTTTGAACGGAGTACAAATGTAAAATTTACTTTATATTTTTAAGTTCATGCTTCAACTAACTTATTTAATGTTGAAAGTATTTAATCTTTTCTGCTAAATTTACTTTACAACAAAATAATTTTATTTAGTGTACACGTTAATCTAAAAAATGTTGTCTAACAAGTAATAATTGTTACTTCAAATCATGTGTCAAACCAATAAACAACTGCTTTTTTAAAACTGAATTTGATTGAAATTAACCAAATAAAAATAATAAAGCAAAAGCAGAAATAGGTGAGTAAGGCAACTGAAAGGCACTGTTTCCTGAAATGTCCTGTATGTTACATGTTTTCTGTATATTGATATCTTTAAAGTCATAATAGCATAAAACGTGATTAGATGATTGATTATTTGGTAATGCCATCAATATAGTTCAGATTCCTATAGCTTCACAATCATTTGTTTACTCATTTCTTACTAGCTTTGTATAGCAGAGGAGGAGGTGTGTGGGGACATTTATAATAATCAGTGAAACAGCTTTATCAACCCTCTGTCAGTTTATCTGTGCGGGAGGTGAATGCTTGCCGCCAGTCTCTTCATGTCCGTGTCTATCCAAGAATCCGTTTTCTTGCAAAACAGTCATATGCCACCCAATTGTGCGCACACCTATCCCTGTACTAATTCCCCTGATCCTCTCAGTGTTAAAAAATATAAGTCTAGGAACTGCAGACTATGCTGTAAGCGGGTGGTGAGCACAAACTGTCAGATTAACAAGTCTGAGCACATGATCCTCCATAACATAGTAAGGCGCCCAATGAGATCTGATAAAGACAAGTGAGTAACACACTTACAATGATTTCTGTTAAACACACACACAAAAAAAACACTTGAAAGAATCATGCACTTCCAGCTTGCTTTGAGTTGAGTGTCATTTCCTTGAAAAAGGATGCTGAGCATTTAGGTGTCTTAAAGTGCTAACAGAGGATTACTGAGGTAAATGTTGAAAGAGGTTTAGCCACTGTGCTTAGGCAGTGCTCTTAATTACATTTCAACAGAGTGTCCAACATGCAGTTGGACGAGAGATCATAGTGATGGTGGGGGGGTGGGGGTCATGGATAAAGCGTGCTTAAGCCTAATAGAGATAACATGAATCTGTAATTAAAGGTCTTTTTTAGCTAAGACAAGGAGCTGACACTTGTTGGCCAGGGCAGCTGTAGGTTGGCGGCTAGACTGGTAGCTTCCCTCAGAGGTGCGGAGTCTTCAGAGGTGTGGACTCTCTTGTTCAGCAGAGAACCTTCAAGTCTCTTACCGAGTTGGAATCGCAGTTGTTTGGTATGCACAAGTTGTCAACTTGACAGAGAGCTTGGAGATATTCCCAATTCCCAGATTCAAAGGTGAGTCCACTGTCTGAACATTTTAAGTCTACCCTTAATAACTCCCTTCACTCCTTTCAGTGTTTGGATGCTAGTTTCTGCTCTTTGTTTTTGAGGTATGCTTTAAGGATTATAAACCGTAAGGGGAAAAACAAATCTATGTTAATTTCACTTTAAAGAAAGTGTTATAAAAGTGTGCAAGACATTGCTAATGTTAATCTTGAAACTTGGTATTGCAATATTGCAAATATGGTTGGCTCTTCTTTAAATTGCTTGAAATGTTCCTCATTTGTAAGTTGCTTCGGATAAAAGTGTCTGTTAAATGATTAAATGTAAAATTAATGTTACTATAAATGTATTTGCTGAATTGGGCCTATATTTGCACATTATAGAGCACATTCTAAATTTGTACTTCATTACATGTAAAAAGGCAACAATGTAATGTTTTCTATCTGCCAAAGAAGTGATCACTGCTGTATCCCTGTATCACTGCTCATATCTTTACATCTGTCCCAGACTTGTATGTCTACCATTGGAATTATCTTGTGCCCTTACTATACAAAGGGAGTATATTAAACCAGTACATTAAACCAGATGATTATTATCTTCTCCACTATGACCTACCCAAACACAAGGCATGAAATAAGTTGTCAGCAGTTTTCCCTTAATGTATTCCTTTAATGAGATTAGCCAGAAGCAAATCCACCCAGTTCAAGTCTGTGACTTGGATATGGCATCACTTGTCACATGCATGTCAGACACTGCACTTTTTATGTCCAATACTTAGGTTTTATGTATATGTTTAAGCCTACAATTCATATGGTATTGTTTTGGTGATGGTCAGGTTTATCTCAAATGCCTGCAAATAATCAGGGCTAGCTGTCAGATAGATCATCTATGATGGCAGATTTAACACAAATTAAAATGTGCTTGCACCTATAATTAATCATCTGAAATTACAACTTATTGTTACTCATTACAGTTCCACGTGTCTTTAGTGGTCAGAATGAATAATTGCAGTTTATGTGCAGTTACAGTTTGTGTAAATACTGCTAAATTTTTAACATACTGTACATATACATAGGTGTGTGCATATTACAGTGTGTTTAAGAAAAAGGCTATTCATTTTAAGAATTAACACCAATTTTCATGCTGGGCATGTTACATTTTGATGTAACTGCATGGATTAAAAAAAGGATTAAATTAACAAATCAAATTGCATTGAACATTGTATTCTACATATATTTATTACATAATTTCTTGGCAAAGTAACATTTAAACAAATTATTTAAAATAATTTTCCTGGCTATAATTAGTTCAATTAATGACATTTACCATACATTTAGAATTTTGTTTACAAAGTTTTAAAAGTTCACACTCTTAATTCTAACTAAATAATTCATATTTATTCTCTTATATCAATTCAATTAAATGGACATTTGTCATACTGATTTTGTGTGTGTCTTTGTGTATTATGTATAATTATTATGTTACACCATCAATCCATAATAAACAGATTATTTAGTGTATCAGAGTTTTGATGCGGTTGACTGTGTCTGCGCCACGTTTACCACATAAACCAATTGTATTCCAGATTTATCCACAAGGTGTTTTTAGGACATCTCTGAGGCTAATGGAGGTTAATAGGCTTAGCACTTAGGTTGTATTGTCCGGTATGCTTACAGGCAAGGTTTGCTGAGGGTAAAACTCTAAACTCTGGGATTACCTCCAACACATCCCTTTAAAGTGCTGTATAGTCAGGACTAAGCTAGTAGGATCTGAAGGGGGAATAGGGGCCCTGAAGGTAGATTGGGGGTTGGTTGACAGCAGGAAAATGCATACATACAGGTCAGCAGATGTAGCTAGCAGACTGCTGGACTAACAGGAGGATTACAGGACTCAGATTAGGATGGCTTATCTTGGAACATAAAGGGTAATACACACAGAGGGAAATCTCAAAGGCTGTTCCATACAGAATCGTGGAGAATATATCCTGGAAGAGATCTGTAGATCTAATAATCACAGTCGTGTTATCATTTCAGCAAGGACGTTTGATCAGGTGGATAAATGGACAGGCACATTTTCACATTGGATTTTTTTTAGTAATAGATAAAGAATCCATGAGTCTGGATAGTCATTTTACTATACTCTTAAAAATACACGGTTTCTTTGTGTGCTTCTATAGTGTTTGTTTATACTACTGCATAAGAAAAGAGTAAGGAAATAACGGGATAATCCCAAACACTATGTTCTTATTTCCAAAGAGAAACACTTCAGGCTAATAATTTTCACTAGCAATCTATCTCAATCTACTAAAGAATAAAGTTGACATCTATCATTTTCTCATTCTCTCTGTCTGGTTTCTCAATCTCAGGTTAACAGGAGCAACGTGACAGATATATTTTGCACCTGAGTGAGTGAAGATCAAGCACAGGAGAAAGTTAACAGGTAGGCTTTCTTGTCATCTACTCTAGATCATTTTTAACATTGCTGTTTATGTTCTCAGAATGTTTATTGCCACATTCTGCTGTAGATGAGAATAGTTCTCCCTTAAAGGCGTATCATTTAATGACCTGTAAAGATTATTGTATCTAGTGCTTTAAGGAATATTCTGGGTTCAATACAAGTTAAAATCAATTGACAGCATTTGTGGAATAAAGTTGATTACAAAAACAAAATAGTAATAATTTAGACTTGTCCCTCCTTTTATTTATTATTTCCATTAACATTCAAATAGTCATTGTTTCAAAAGTATAGCCACAAGTCGCTTACTAACCTTCTTTGCTATGACGATGTAATGCCGTATCCCCAAAAAGGACCATAACAATTATGATTTAAACAACTTCATAGCTCAAATAACGTTTATACACACGTTTTAACAAAATAAATAATGCAAGCACATTTATAAAATTATAAGCTTCACATTTCTGCCTTTAAACCCTCCAAAAATCGGCCCCATTCACTTCCATTGCAAGTGCCTCACTGTAAATGAAGATTTGGTATTCATAAATAAGAGAGACGAGTCGAAATGTTTTTTTTTTTTTGTAGTAATCAACATTTTGCCACAAATACTATCAATTGATCTTAACTTGTAATGAACCCCATAAATTCCTTAAATGAGCTCTGAAATGTCTGTATTAGGATAGACTAGATCACTTGCTTGTCTTGTGTGACTATTAGTCTTATTACTAGTTTAAAAGTTAGTTTCAGCAAAACTTTGTTGTTTAATATATATATACAGTATATACAGTATATTGTGGATGGACTCGACAGTCATTACATAAAATGTTTTTTTACCATGTTTTTTGGACATGGTACCATAGTAATACCATGTTGTTTGACCATATACAATGGTAGAATCATGGTGTGCTTTTTACTTTGCAGAGACATTTAAATGTTATTACCATGTAAATACCAAGGAATACCAATGTTACAGCATCTATCACCATCACTGTATGATGGTACTGCCACTGTGCTTTTGTTCAGTGATTTGTTTAGAAATGATATATTTGTACGACAATTTATATAAGTAGATAATTCCTTTAAACTCAAAGTTGTACTGCAGTAACAGTGTGGGATGGATGGATGGATGGATGGATGGATGGACAAAATTTTGATGTCATATGTATGTTTATGTGGACTCAGGGAGGAGGCAGTGTCATGACCCCACGTGAGCAGCTAAGGAAGATAACAGCACTGGGAGAGCAAGGTGCTCTAGATGAGAAACACTGGTACCGACTGGTCAATGGAATGTCTACTGGAGGTGAGACTTTATCAAAATACTAATGGATATTATAAAATTTATATGATTGAAAAAAGCTGCAACATTTTAAACCACAGAGAAATTTGCAATAAACTGAATTGTTTACTCTTGCTTTTATTTTGGTGTGTTGCTCTGTGTGTTGTGTCAAGCAGAGTTGCGTCAGAGGCAGGAGCTCATGATGAGGAACCAGATGGCAATGGCTCCACAGATAATGGCTCAGGGGCAGCAGAGACTGCAGGGTGTGCCCACACAGTTTGATCCCCGCTTCATGGAGAGGTCTGTTAGAATTTTCCCTAAACATCAACCCCAAAATGCATAAAACTTGATGTAAAGTTGAGATTGGAAGTTGAACTTTGAAGATGAAGTAATCCTCTTTTATCTGCAGAGAACTGGTGCCACCCACTGAAATGATGTCAGCTGATGCTAGACAAATCCACATGGGTACTCATCTTGGCCCACCTCCGCCCCAAAATTCCAACGTTATTCCAGGCAGAGGATTCCCTGGAACAGGTTAGAATGTAGTTATATTCAGGCAAATAATACAGAAGAAGAGCAAATTAATACTTTTTAAGGCAAAATATTGTGGCAGTCTGCAGATATAACCAGTAGGAAAGAAAAAAGTCATTTTTATTTGTATAGCGCTTTTCATAAGCAGCCGTTTCAAAGCAGCTTTACAGAAAATCATGCATTAACAGAAAATAAAACCATAATATCTATTAAGTCTTAGAGTCATCATAGTGTAGTATGATAAAAATAAATCATTAAATCATTGTATTTAGAACACCAGTGAGCAAGCTGAAGATGACTGTGGCAAGGAACACAAATTCCATTACATGTTGGTTAATGGAGAAAAATAACTTTAACACAGTTAAAGGGAAAGGAGGAGGCGAGAAATGGCTTGACAATATAAATAATAGCTTTATTATAAACTTAAACAAAAACACAAACACATGCTGGTGTCGGGCAGCTGCCCGAAATTCTCCTGTTGTCTTTATCTCTCGTTTGACTTAATCAGCCTAATTAGGGACTGGGTGTGCGGAATAACAGCCTGGTCCCGCCCTCCGCCCTGCCACAATAACCTTGGGAGAAACCAGGATCAATGTGGGGGCCAGTTCCCCTCTGCCTAACCAGCATGAATATAATGGCAATATTAGTTATATATGTGCAGTGCAGGCCATGGTTTAAATTTGTAAATCAAGTAAGTGTTAAAGGCCAGTGTTTATACAAAGATTTTGTATGAACTGTAAGATTAATGACCAATGACTTTGAAGCCTGTATTAACTGCAGAAGTTTTGTTGGCAAATAATTGAAAGTCTATGTATTCCATAGTAATAGTGTAGTTCATCATTACACCAAGATGATGCAGGCAGAGATCAGTGAGGTGCATTGCAGTTTAACCAGCAGGTCATTTGGGTTAGGTCTATCCTAGGTCCAAGGTTCAGGCAGTTGCATATGAAGTATCCCATGTCTTATGGCATGAGTTGGCTTCAGTTCATCCCCTGAAGTCCATTGTAATAGACTGAAGTCATGTCTGGCTGGCACCGGCTGCATTTAGTCGTCATCACTCAAAGATACACAGCAGTGGAGTCCGACACCAAGCAGGAACGGAGGTGAATCTGGGTGGCTCTGGTAACCTCAGGATATGAATCCAGACTGGGAAACAAATAGGGAATGGGAAATGCCATTTAATTTTTTGCAGAGTTATAGAGCAAAAAACAAATTAGATCTCTTTAATATGCTAAATGTTTCTCCTATACACCAATGAGAGAAAGTGAAGAGAAAATAGAGCCATCTAAGCTAATAACATTTTCCTCTGGGAATTTGTAGGTTATGGCTACCTTCCTGCAGAAACCATGGAAACAGTTGCAAGACGACAAGAGTTAATTCACAAGCAGAATATAGCCAGGTAACTCTCAGTGCATTTGTTTTCAATGTTTGCCATTAAAATCACTCAACATTGCCACAAACCTCATAGGTGGTTTTTAATCATTTAATAATAATAATTTTGTTTCTGAAATAAGGATGGAGATGAATGCTATCCTGCACCAAAAAGAGATGGAGAATGCCAACCAAAAGGGTCTGATTGGCATGGAGAATCCCATGATATACCAGGGCATCCAACACAATCCCATGGCCTTCAGGGGCCGCCAGCGACTTCCAGATGGACATGATGTCTTCATCCACCGTACTGCCCTTGAAGACTTGCATGCTAACAGTCTCCTCATGTCAAGCCCCTACCCACCAATCAGCACATTGCAAAGGGAGCGAGGACGCAGGACAGGCAGAAGAGCCACCAATCACAAGAGCTCAGACAGCAACCTCACACTCCCCAAATGCCAATCAGAAGAGAAGAATGTAGAGCAAAGTCCAGGAGGTGCTTCAGGGGAGGAGAAGGAGGCAGAAGGAAAAGGTGACATGAGTAATGAGGCCCCCATCAGCAAACCACACCACACCATTATGGAAACTGAGCTGTCTTCAGGCAGTTGTAGAAAACGTTTTAAAGAAGGAGAGCCTGGGATTCACAAAGCCTGTATTAGTGGACAGGACGGCTGCTCAGAAGTCACCAACTGCAAAGCTAGCACCATTGACAAAGACATATCCAACCCATGCTCAGCTTTCCAAGAGAAATTTATGTACCCTTCTGCCACTGGCCCAACTGGCATGCCTTACATGCTTCCGGTGCCAGGAAAAGGATTTCTACCACTTGGTGTGTTTGCTAGTTTTCATTATGTATTTCTTTAATGCAGTGCTTGTGTTTAGCTGTTTGTTACACGCGTATTTTCAGGAACATTCCAGGATCAATACAATGTAAGATCAATCGGTAGAATTTGGGGCATAATGGTGGTTACCACATAAAAAAATGACTCATCCCACAATAAAGCAAAACATTTCTGTTACCGTAAGGCACTTACAATCTATTCCATTTAAAAAGTATAGCCACAGCATGTAAACGTTATATGCATTAACATTGGCATTTACCAGATTACAGAGTTTCCAGTGTTATGTTGTCATAACAGCAAAGTTTTAATATTGGATAGAATTTGATCAATATAATTAAATACAATTTGATCACAAAAAGTTAACACATAATATGTTTACGTCTTGTGGTTACACTTTTGAAATTGAACATTTAAATGTTTTTGGACTGGCCCCATTCACTTCCACTGTAAATGCCTTACCGTAACCACTATTTTGCTTTTTTCAATAAATGAGGGACAAGTCAAAATTATTTGTTGTGATAATTAACATCATGCCACAAATGCTGTCGACTGAGCTGAACTTGCATTGAACCTGAAACATTCCTTTAAGAATTTGCCTATAACAAAATGTTGCCATATTTGAGTCAATGTTACTTCCTGTATTCTAATCTATTTTTAAAGTGTTTGATTACACTTCTTCTGTTTTCTTTGATCAGGGCCTCCTAATATGTTTCTCAATGGAGAAGTGGTGTCTTCACAGCAAGATGTTCGCAAGTGGACAGTTGACGATGTTTACAACTTTATAAGTGAAATACCAAGCTGCACTGAATATGCACAGGTAATAGAATGTGCTGTCTTTAAATCTATCTATCTATCTATCTATCTATCTATCTATCTATCTATCTATCTATCTATCTATCTATCTATCTATCTATCTATCTATCATCTGTCTATCTGTTTGTCCAGCCATTCATCCATCCGCCCGTCCACCTATCTATACGTTATATATTATATCTTCATATTCATTCTATTTATTTTATGTGTCATCTAATACAGACATTCAAAGACCACATGATTGATGGAGAGACATTGCCTCTTCTAACAGAGGACCACCTTCTGGACACACTTGGGCTAAAACTTGGCCCTGCACTCAAGATACGATCACTGGTACTCTTTGGCTTGCAACTACAACAACCTAGTAACAGGATATTGCACCCTGCTACAAAGAGATGTGTGCTTGAGATTTGTGAATTTAAATTGAATTTGATAACTTCAGTACTACTTGAAAGATTCAAATAGGCGCAATTACTTGAGTCAGACTTGAGCGGATGAATAAAGACATTGGATTACCTCACAGATTTCAAATGTTGCTTAATATTTTGAAACACTGTATAAGGTTTCATTGTAGTTTAAAAACATACTGTAAGTTTCAGAACTCAAAACTTCCTCCTCACTGCAAAAAGAGCATTTATTCAAAACAAGCTGCCAAAATGACTCATTCTCTACTTCCTCTACATTGTGATGTCACACTGTGGTAGACATTTGCATCTGACCACCTCCACAACAACACAACATTGCCTACTCTACCAGTAGTGGTGAGCAGTGAGATGGCAATGAGAGATCAGGTCAGTCAAGAGCAGAGAGAGAATCATTACAGTGGACATTTACTGTTGTCTTAAAGGAGAAGCATCACCTAAACCAAGTGTTTCTGACAGAGGGTCAGATTGAATGTAGAAAATTATCAGGTTTTTACAAATGTAAATCTGTTTTGTTTGTTTTTTTTAAATAAAAAATTAACTAATATTATAAGTGGACCATATAAATATTACATGTGAACTAATATTAAAAAGAACATCCTAAAATAAAAAATTAAAATGACCCCTGTAAGATTCAATCTAGTTACTCTTTCTGACGGTTATATGTGTGAAAGAGGTTGGGGAAAAATATATCTGTTTAAGATGTAATTGAAATCAGTTAACAAGCAAGCTAATCTTGTCTGGGCCAGTCAGATACTGGCCCCATAAGTCCCCATCAATTAGATTACAATATTTTTGTAAAAATGCATAATGTTTTATGCATACTCTGTTACTACTAACCTCAGTACTAGTGCATATATTTACAAAAAATCTGCATGATCATGTTAATGATCATTTGCACGTATTACTTGAAGAAATAGCTTATCCTTTATGAACTTCCAACATTAACTTAGCTTGTTTTACTTGAAATGATTTGACACTTGACTTTCAAAACCTTTGTCTGCCACTACAGTTATTCATTCTTCAATATTTTAGGTTTACTTGTGCTACTATAACATTCGACTATAATAGTTAGTGGGATGAAAACCTTCTCTGAAAATAACTCATTAAAGTAATTCAGGAATTCTAATTGTCCCTTTCTTTTCAGTTGTCCCGGCGGTTGGGGAACATGTACTACAACATGATGAACTTGCCGCTGCCTGTGTCTGGTCTGCAGCCTGCACTTGAGAAAGACAGATCATCAGATATCAGCTCCCCCCTCAACTGCAACAGTGTGGAGATGCTTGGCAGCCCCCGGGACACAGAGGCCCTTAAATCCACAGAGCCTGTAACTGAAGCTGACAATCCTTCTCCCACACAAATGAGTGAGACAGTCTGAAGAAGACATGAAGAACTAATGGACTATTCACTTTTTTACCTCAAGAATCTGTTGTGATGCCCAATGCATTAGGTGTGACAAACACTTGACAAAGAAGAAAAAAAAACATACACACAAAAAAGTTTTAAACATTTAAGCAAATAAAAAAAACAACACTGAAATATTCATTATAGATAGCTCTACATAATTCAACAGGTTTGCCATTCAGCCTCAAACAATTCATAAGAGTTAGTAAAAGTGTGTATGGCATCCAGCTCATAAATTCTTCAACAAATGTATATATTTTTAAAACCCAATAGCTTTATTTTGAATTTATCATTTAATTTTTGTATTGTAAATTTGTTTTTTTTGTTTGTTTGTTTTTTACTTTAAAATTGCATTATTCTGTATTCTGCTATTTTGTTTGTTACAAGAATAATAATTATAATAAAACTCATAAACTCATAAATTCATAAAAGTTTTCAGTGTCTTTACTGTACTTCCCTAGCTAAAAATCCACTCCCACTGCTATGTGTTGCTGAGTGATGACTACTAACTGCAGTCTGTGCCAGCCTGACAGCTATGATCACTGATGATCTCTGACTGCATCACTTCAGTCTTCTATTATGGACTTCACAGTGGATGAGCTGCTACCAACTCCAATCATAAGACATGGTATACTTCACTATTCACTGCCTGCACCTCAGATTTAGGATGGACTTCACTGAAATGAACTACCAAGCTTCCAGCCGGACTGTGAGGCACACCTTGCTGACCTCTGCCTGCATCATCTTGGTCATAGGATGGACTACACTCTCTTAAAATTAAATACATATTGTATGCAGCAGGATATGCTGTCACATTTCTGTTTTATAAGAAATGATGTCGCTGACTGACTGCTAGTCAGTGACACAGCTGGTCTATTTAAGGGCTCTTGTCTGCCAACTGGGAAAGTGTTGCTGTTAACACTGCCCTCTTTCCGCTATCACATGGGTCATCCAAGCGCTACGTCCAGTTAGCTGATTAGCTAAGTCGTCATGGCTTGTTGTTTTGGTCAGTGCAGGCTTAATTGTAGTGAACACAAGGATGTTTCCTATGTTGAGAAATGTAGTGCTGGCTGTTCATCCCCAGAGAGTGTATCTGCTGCTTAACTGCTATTGGCTGCTTTGGCATGGTCTAATGAGCCACCTTAACCTGGTGGGCTGGTTGAAATTGATATGCTGAAGTGTTCCTTCAGTGACTACAGTTGGTTCACCTTCATTGGAACACTCCAGGGCAGCTCTTTACAGTCAAAGTGCAATTCCTATCTATCTATTTCAATGGGGGAACACCCAAATCTACAAAATGGCTGGTCAAGATTACAATCAAAGTACAAATTTCAAATCAGCAGTAAAATCATGCTTCTTAAACTCAGATTACAAAAAAAAAAAAAAAAGCTAATGCGCACGCACATTATCATGTTGACTGACAGGTGATGTCTGTCTCTAAAAGGTGCCCCGAATCCCGATACCTATACATATATTGGAGTCAGGTCCGAAACCACACTTATATACTTGTACTTGTGCTCGTAAAAATGCTCCGATACCAAAAACCGATACCATCTGACATCCTGTATGAATGTCATTCCATAAACATTCACAGTAAAAATGTAAATCACAATTTATCCTAGTGTGGTTATTTAACTGCAAAAGCTGAGATTTAATGAGATAAATATGCAGTTTGCGTGTACTGCACGTATCAAATGTGAGCACTTGTGAATGTGTTGAGCCAGTGTTGTGCAGACATAAAGACACACAGTGCTCAAACCTTTGAGAGATCCTTGAATCATACACAGAAAATCTCATCATGGGCATTGTGCACTCTGTTTGTAGTAGATGACAGCGAACAGAGCGATGATTCATTTTTTAGAGAGTCACAAACAGACTATATAGTTATGTAATTAAATAGCAGCCTTTTGCAGATTAATAATAATTAATTTAAGTCATGTAAGGACCAGCTTTCCAGATTGAGAAGCTACTGTCATAACACAGAAACACTTCAAAATAAGAGCTCCACCAAAAATAAAAGCTTTATTCAAAGGTCTTGTTAATGGTCACTTTAACAATTGGAATAGACTGATCATGACTGATTGTGAATAGTGAATTTCAACAATGGCATTTGTAAAAGAGATCTATTGATTTTGAATGACGCTGCACCCACACAACTAGGTGTCACTGTAAGTCCAGGATGAGTTTTTAAAGGGATAAAGGACTAAATAGATCACTGAGGAATAGTTATGCAATACTGTTTTCACTATAACTCTGCCAGTAGTAATGGTAATAATAAATCGATAAGAATTGTATTAGATTTTAAGGGACAGTTCACCCAAAAATGAAAATTCTCGTCATTTACTCACCCACATTTCATCCTTGATGTGTATGACTTTTGCAGAACACAAATGAAGATTTTTAGACGAATATCTCAGCTCTGTAAGTCCATACAATGCAAGTTAATTGTGGCCAGAACTCTGAATGTTCAGATATCACTTAAAGGCAGCATAAAAGTAATCTAAAAGACTCCATTGGTTTAATCAATGTCTTCTGAAGCGATCCAGTCAGTTTTGGTTGAGAACAGACAAAATATTCTCAAAAGATCACAATCGCTGAGGAGACTGCTGTAAAGATTTATAGTGAAAAAGAGTTATATTTTGGTCTGTTCTAGCCCAAAATTTTTGTTTTTTGCATTGTGCTGTGAGGTTCTTTATAAAAGCACTGCATTTGATAAAAAATATAGTACAATATAATGTATTATTAATTGTTATATTTTTAAATAAACTCCATTTCATTGATAAAACGTAAACAAACTGTTGATTATGGAATAATAAAAAAAAACTTTAAAAAAAACTCGATAATCAGTAGGCTACTCTGTAAATACCAAGAAGGAAGTATCGGTACACATACAAAAAATAGGTGTCAGACATCCCTAACTAAGGTTCTCATGTGTGAATGTGTGTGTGTGTGTGTGTGTGTGTGTGTGTGTGTGTGTGTGTGTGTGTGTGTGTGTGTATTTTACGGTGTTTCCCAGGACAGATTTTACCTCTAAAAGTAGCTGCTGCCTACTGGTAAACCGGGTAAAAACAAAATATTGCTAGCAAAGCAATTAAAGTGTTAAACATATCTTTTAAAACCAAAAATTATCACATATTGGTCACATTCTAAAATTAATGTTTATTGCATTTAAAGCCTGTATTCAGAAAATTATTGCATTTATCTCCTTTGCTATTTTAAAGGATAGAGGACCATTATGTTCAAGACTTGGTTATGGCCATGGTTGTATGGGTGTCAAAGTGTGTGTGTGTCTAACTGTGCTATTAGTTATCATTATTGGATGTGAATCTCTGCAATTCCAAAATTCCAGTGCCACAGAGTTTTTCAATGCTTTTATTGTTTTTATTGAGGGTTGTGAGACAAATGTGAGCACTTTATGGGATGATCTCATAAAAGTAAATAGAAAAAGCCCCCAGAAAATCAAATCCAGGAGCAAACTCTGTACTGAACATTTGACTGAATTTTTTTTACCCAATCACTTACATTGTGAAGACCAACAGAGCAGAAATTTTCTTCGTTGTATTCTTCTGAAGAAATAAAGTAATGCACATCTGAGACGACAGGAGGGGTGAGTAAACGAAGAAACAATATTCATTTGTGGGATGAACTACTAGTCCTTTAATATGCACCGACCTCAAGATGGCAGAATTCCTTCAGATGCGTTTGAAGCTGGCAAACGAAGAAGTGACTGATCGCGGTCTTTATGGTATTCTCGCGAGATTTCACCATTCCATGCTCCGTTCGTGACCACGTCAAGGGAAAACAGAAGTTAGAAATCATGGCGGAGCGCAGGAGACACAAGAAACGAATTCAGGTACCAAATTTCACACAACGGTCGCAATCAGACCCTTAACTTTAGACCCTCGTTTGTTTGTTGATCTAGTGTTTTGCTCTCCATTGCATACAGATGAGCTTTGATCAGTTATTGTTGCAGTGCATTCAGATGGGAGGTGGATTATTTATCAGCGCTTGCGGGCGCAATTTTTGCGGTTCTGTTCGGTTATGCATGGCATCTTTTGGCAGGGATCTGAAGATTTCTATACTTTTTTGATTGATTGTGCGTTAGCTTGTCCTCGTTTTAAAGTGTCTTCCCTCTTAATAGTCGCTGTCTGGTGACACATTTGGCCATCTGAGTTCTGTTTGCTGGCTGTTCGCTTTAACCAGCTGTTGTCTGTTATGCATAGCGGATTTTTAACAAATACCGCCCATAATACGTCTGCGTCGCTTCTTTACTCACCGTTAAGCATTTCATGTTACAGTTGAGAACCGTTTGTGATATCTTGCAAGGGGAAACTTGAATGCCAGGCCTATATCGACCGTTAATCAATGTTGTCATTCAACTCTCTGAAATGTTTATGAAAAGCAATGAAATTATGACCACCATAATAAGAATGAAAACAACGATTCTGCTAAATAAAACCTAAAAACACCCATGAGATTACGTTCTTAATTCGTTTACCACACAGAAACCTCCTTACAATGTTCTGTGATAATGAGTTTATTGTTAAAAAATAAAACTTTAAACGAACGTTCATGGAACGTTAGGAGTTGGTTCCAAAAAGATGACCAAATGGCATCCATACACTGTGGGAAAAACACGTTACAGTACTTCATACTGTGTTATGCATCACTCATGTTTGAATAATTACACCACATCATTATAAGAGTTGCTCATGGACGTTGTGCTAATGTGATCCTGTGCTATTCTGTAAGCAGTCCTCGTCCTGCAGGTGGGAAGCAATGCTGTGACAGCAGCACCGTCAGCCAAATGGCTCTCCAGATCATGCATCTGTGTCCATTTGCAGTGTGCTTAGAGCCATTCTTCACTATACAGACATGCTTTGCTTATTCAGTACTCAAATGCAAGGGCCACATTATTTGAATCAGCCACAGAGGGGCTGTGATTTAACCAAGTGACCTACCTACTTGGACATCGTAGACTCATTCAGATTAGGGCTGCAACTACTGATTATTTTGATAATCGATTAATCTAATGATTATTAGCCTATTTGGTGATTATTGCAACGATTAATCATTAGCTCTTAACCGATTATTCAGCTTGTGCCCCGACTTAAAATGTTGCATTAAACATGCTTACTAACAATAAAGAGGACAAAATCATCTATTAAAAATACCTCTAAATGACATTCACTGAATTAAAGGTGAAAGAAAATACTTTTCACTGCAAGAAATCCTATTGCTATAACGCGTTTTTGTTTTGTTTTCCATTTAACATCATCTAAAAATCCTTAAAACACTATACATTTACTTGAGAAGCAACATATAAGATATTAAGTCTTGCTTTTGGAGAATGTATCGTAAATATAAGTGTATTTTGTATACAAGTGTATTTTTCACTTGGTTATACTTCTGCGAGTGCATGAAAAACTAAATATACTTATATTCCAGATCTATTCTCTAAACGCAAGTCAAAATATCTTATATGCTGCTTCTTGGGTAAATGCATCTTTTTTAAAGGATTTTTAGATATTTTAAAATGTTATATTCAACATTCTCAGATAACAATTTTTTCTTCTGCAGTATAGCTGCTAAAGAAAATGCATGTTTTTTTAAAGGAGTTGTAGATATTTATATTGGAAAACAAACCAAAACAAATGAAGTCACAAGCCATCGCATTATAATCTAGTGCATTAAGCTTGCGTGCTCGAGGGACGTGCTTCTCCATGACAGAGTGTGCTTCATCCGTGCAGTTTCAATCTCTCCCCCCCTTAGATCGGGACACTTAGCGCAACTCATAGAAGTGCTGACCTCACAGAGAAATGCCAGCTTGTAGTTTACGTGATCTGCATCCATATTATTTGAACTTTAATAACGCTATAATGCATTAAATATAACTGCATTTAAGAAGTAACGCTGGGGTGTTTCCTTTAAAGTGCTCCGGCTCCGCTTATTCCACAACGAGAGTGCTTCTGTATTTACTTATTTTGTATTTTTTTTTTTTTCTATTATAATTCCCTCATACTTTGTGATCTACATCACCTGAAGCTGTTAGAGTGCATCTGGACTGTGAGCCATTTTCTTCCTCTCCTCAGTCAGGTGTGAACTGCAGTGCTGCTCTCGCGTGTCACCATTAGAGTTTCATATGATCTCATTTACGTTAAATGAAATCAAACAATTATTCAACAAATTTTAGTTGAGGGTGTCACACTTGGTGACTGTTTTGCTAAAAACTTGTTCTCTGCTGTCAGATGTATGACACACTGGCTGATTCTCTCTCTGATTCTCTGTCACAGACTGTTGTGCCTCTGCTTTCTGATTTCATTTAGTGTAGGAGAAAAAGGCTTGGTGACAGAATCACTGTGGATTACAATCAGGGTTTGTGATGATATACAGTTGAGTGCGATCGCAGATGAAAACTTCCATATCAGCTTGATGTCTTGTCAGCAGTTCAGTAAAAGATGCAGCTCACTTGTCACTTGACGAGAACACAAGACCTCGCCTCGGTGACAGAACGATTGTTTCAAGCATGCCTGATGTGCTTTTTCAGTTAAAAAATTTAAAAAATAAGGGCTGCTTTATTGGTATTAAAATAATCTTGTATATTATTGGACTTTATTGTACACACGGCAGTAACTCTATTAAACAGCATAAAAGCTTTTCAAATGAAAATGGTTTCTGGTTATTACGTGTAAAACCTTTTTTGTGTGTGTGTGTGTCTCATGCAGGAGTGGCGTGTTTTCAGATGCTGTGTAATGTTAAAAAGAACTTCACCTGTTAAAACGCGACCGGAGGCACATCTGTATTCGTGACGCTGCATCTAGCAAGGACATGTTCAGTGTGAATGGCCCCTTAAATTCTCTCTGTGTAGGCAACTGGAATAGTCAGAGTATAATGCAAGCGTAGTATTGAGTAATAAGTGCTGTAGTGATAAGAGTCACTCTTTGTGATCCTTTATAACTCACATGTTTGTTAGTTTTTGCTCTTATGCAACAGGTTGAAATCCACTGTCATTGCTGTTTTGACAGTTCCTTACAGTGCTTCTTTGTGGCATAATATGATCTTTAAAGAATTTGATTGTGTAATAGAAACCTTGTATGCACTGTAAAGGACAAGTATATACAGTTGAAGTCAGAAGTTTACATTCACCAAATACATTTAAACTCGTTTTTCACAATTCCTGACATTTAAACATAGAAAACATTCCCCTGTCCTTTGGTCAGTTCGGACCACTACTTTAGTTTAAGAATAAAATCAGAATAATAAGGCAGAATAATAGTAGTGAGAATAATATATTTCAGCTTTTATATCTTTCATCACATTCCCAGTGGGTCAGAAGTTTACATACACTTTGTTAGTATTTGGTAGCATTGCCTTAAATTGTTTAACTTGGGTCAAACATTTTGGGTAGCCTTCCACATGTTTCTCACTATAAGTTATTGGCATTGTAATAATTCCCTAATAAATTGGGATCTACATAAGATGAAGCTGTGAATGTTTAGAGTGCGTCTGGACTGTGATCTCTGTAATTCTTTCTCTCATCCGTCAGGCATGAACGGCAGTGCTGCTCTCGTGCTTCATTACAGTTTAATGTGAGTTCATGTTACGTTAAATGAGATCAAACGACTATTAGACAACGAAAAAAATTTCTCAACAATTTTTTATTTTCAACGTTGTCAATAATGTCATCTAAACATTTCATCCCTAATGCAAATGATAATATGCTTTTAAACTCACCTGCTTTATTTGCTTGAATAAATCCGGGTGTCTGTCTTTCAGGTGCTTTATTAAGTTTGATGTTCCCTCCTTTCGTCAGAAATTGTGAAAGCAGCGTTTACAAATAGGTTTTTGCTGATCTATGATGTTTTGCTTTTCATCAGCCTCAAATTCAAAGAATTTCCAAACCTGGCTTTTTCCATTTGTTCTTTTCGACAAGATTAATTTGAGACCCCGCAGCAGCTTTGCATGTAGTCATCTTTTGCTTGTTGTGAGCGTTCGAAAGTTCCCGACTCTGCTTGGGGACCGGGTCGACCCGGTACTTGGTACTCCGGTACCTCCAGAAATACTGGTATCGTACCGGTATTTTTGACAACACTAGTTGTGATGGTGTTCTTCAGCTTGCAAGTCTCACCCTTTTTCCTCCAAACATAACAATGGTCATTATGGCCAAACATTACATTTTTGTTTCATCAGACCAAGGGCATTTCTCCAAAAAGTAAGATCTTTATTCCCATGTGCACTTGCAAACTGTAGTCTGGGTTTTGTAGCTGTCTTGGAGTCCTTGCCGCTGCCATCCACCAAGGGAGCAGCCCGGCCGTCGAGAACTGGAGAAGCGGTTCTCTCCACCAGGGGTCGGAGGGCTCGCTGCTCTCCACTGTGGGAGGAGTGAGCTGTCATCCGCCATAGGGCGGAGGAGTGGTTGAGGACCTGTCGACAGTGTGTCCGGGAACCAGTGGTAAAGCTTTCTCTCTCTCTTTCGCCGTTTCCCTCTCTCCACACCTACCCTCGTCTCTCCCCCAGGTTACTAGGAGGCGGGGTGGACCACCGGCAGACAGAATGGCCTGAAGGACAGCGTTTCCCCTCCAGAGATGGGGGGGAGGAGTAAGTCACTCCGGTGGTGCCCTGGCCTGAATCGGGTGGTGGAGGAATGTGATGAGGAGGAGGGTGTGGCTGGGCCTTTAGGGTGCAAAGTTAGTGCTGAATCAGCTGATCGGTGTGAGAGCAAGATAAAGGGGTGCCGGAGACGCCAGTTCAAGAGAGAGAGAGAAACGCACACGGCTGCGTATTGTGTGTCTGTGTTCATGTTTCTTTTGTTGTTTTAATTTGAGTTTTACCATTAAACTTTGTTTACTGTTCAGCCAGTTCCCGCTGCCTCCTGCCCGTCCTTTATACTGTTACAGTTAGTAAATTTTATTTAAATTTTGTCTTGGACACTGTTAGCTGTTGTAGAAATTCACTATTCACAGTCAGAAATGATTTGTTTAATATTTAAGTAATAAGTATCCAATAACAGGGTGGTTACAAATATAAATAGAGTAGAATTTGGCTGGTCGTGTGATCCTTACATGGCAGCCCCCATAGGGGGACTCCCATCATTTTCTCCATCAAGAAAATCACAGGGAAAATCAGGCAAACCAACCCTAAATCGCATTGAATGCAAAACCACCGCATGATGTGACACAATAAGAGCCAATCAGAAGATATTTTATGTTTTATGTATACAGTTATTTGAAGTGATATTTTGGACCAATTAGTTTTTACTAGGAATGCACCTATACCTCGATCGGTACCGGCTCCGATGCTGACTTTTTTAGACAGATCGGGTATCGGTCTGATGAGCCCGATCCAAATCCAAAACTGTGTGTTAGTCAAGTTCATTATTGTGAAGCTCCAAAAATGACAAAAGAACCTGTGCATTGTATTCAAAGCCAATTGATTGCAAATAGTACTATGGTAATTATCTATAGCTCTTTACACTAATTCAGTTGAGACATAGTTTGTCTGCAGAACAGTATGAATTGAGCAAGCAATTTCAGCATATGGTTTACATAGCACAACATACCACCTTCACATCAGTATGTTGAGCTGAGGATTTTAATTAGTTCAGATTCAGTGACCAGTCAACTAAAGGGAGGTCCTGCTGCCAGCACGAAAGATTCAAGGCCCTGTGTCAGAAGGGATAGTTGGGTCAACTTCCTACATTGTTATTCTCCTATTCACTCTCTTGTAAGCACTGGCTTCTCAAGCCTGAAAGTCAACAAATAATGTCTGTCTGTGTTTCACACTCTGGATACCAGATAGTCTGCTGGTAATAAGGCCATTTGTGATCAAATAGCAGATTACTGAGTGAATTATGAATTTTGCTGTGAACAACATACAGTACCCTCTTCTTGGTCAGGAACAATGGTACTCTGTCAGAAAGCACTGGAGAACATTATTTGAGGCAGCAGTTAATTTTTTGCCATCAGTGCTTTTTTAAGATAAGAAATTAATAACATTTTTCAGGAGGTCAGCGAACCTACCAAGGAGGAGAAGGCGGTGGCCAAGTACCTGCGCTTTAACTGCCCCACCAAATCTACCAACATGATGGGACATCGAGTGGATTACTTTGTCGGTCAGTGTGCTTCCTACTCTTCATTCACCACATCACTTTTTCTCTAAGTATTTTTGTTAAGGCTTTAGCTATAGCAGTTCTCTTAGAAATGGCACTAAACAAAATGTTTGCTCTATTTTTGTCAGCCTCCAAAGCAGTGGACTGTCTGCTTGATTCAAAGTGGGCCAAAACCAAGAAGGGCGATGAAGCTTTGTTCACAACCAGAGAGTCGGTGGTGGACTACTGCAACAGGTGCTTTCCAGAAACCTAATAATTTCCTCCCTGTCCCAATTTCCTCAAATTGATATGTTCATAAATACCAGTGTTTCCCTTAGGACCTTTTTCAGCAGTGGTACTGTTGTGTACGCATCCACAAGCCCGCAATGCCGGACCCGTATTAATGCACGTTGGCCAAAATATAGACTAATACAGAGGTGTCAAACTAATTTTCTGCCAGGGCCACATCATGGTTTATTTGTGCCCTCAAAGGGCCATTTGAATATTTGGCACCAACACCTGCTTTGGTAGCACCCATGCAAATATTATTACATGTTATGTGCATTGAAATGCTCATTTGATAGTACAACATTGATTTTGACTTTGGGATGCTGATGAAAATTATTATATTAGCAACAGTAAAATCTGCTCTGCCCTCGTGCTGCTATGATTAAGCTGTGTTGATAACTGACCCATGTAGTGCTTTTTTCAATCCACTTTTGAAGCTAGCAAAATATGCTCCAAAATATACAGAAGATGGAAAGGCTAATTTAGATTCATGAGGAAAGTGCTAACTGATTATGCAGTGATGTCACTGTAAGTGTGTGTGTGTGTGTGTGTGTGTGTGTGTGTGTGTGGTGTGGTCCCTTTCGCAGTGTAGAAAGCGCACAGCTGACTGGGGCTGGCAAGTGTTATGTTGCGTCAAGAATGTTAAATTAAACATGTGAAATCCCAAGAGCGGTGCTCATAATTCAGCAGTGGTGCAGCACCGCTGCAAAATGCATATTGGGGAAACACTGCATACATAAAAATCTTTTAGTCAAAAGTGATGATTTGATATGTAAACTAATGTTTGTGATGGTCAGATGTTTTGGCCAGGCTGAAATATCTCAGCTCTGAAGGTCCATTCAACGCAAGCGAAAAAAACTTTGAAGGTCTAAATAGCATACAAAGGCAGCATAAAAAGGACTCCAGTGATTTAATCCATGTCTTCAGAAGCGATATTATAGGTGTTGGTGAGAGAGAGATCCGTATTTAAGTCCTTTTGTGCTATAAAGTGCATCCGGAAAGTATTCACAGCGCTTCACTTTTTCCACATTTTGTTGTTACAGCCTTATTCCAAAATGGATTAAATTCATTATTTTCCTCAAAATTCTACAAACAATACCCCATAATGACAACGTGAAGTTTGGTTGAAATCTTTGCAAAATTATAAATAAAAACAAAAAATATCACATGTACAGAAGTATTCACAGCTTTTGCTCAATACTTTGTTGAAGCACATTTGGCACGAATAACAGCCTGAAGTCTTTTTGTGTATGATGCTACAAGCTTGGCACACCTTGGGCAGTTTCTCCCATTCTTCTTTGCAGGACCTCTCAAGCTCCATCAGGTTGGATGGGGAGCGTCGGTGCACAGCCATTTTCAGATCTCTCCAGAGATGTTCAATCAGGTTCAAGTCTGGGCTCTGGCTGGGCCACTCAAGGACATTCACAGAGTTCTCCCGTAACCACTCCTTTGTTATCTTGGCTGTGTGCTTAGGGTTGTTGTCCTGTTGGAAGATGAACCTTTGCCCCAGTCTGAGGTCCAGAGTGCTCTGGAGCAGGTTTTCATCAAGGATGTCTCGGTACATTGCTGCATTCATCTTTCCCTCGACCCCGACTAGTCTCCCAGTTCCTGCCGCTGAAAAACATCCCCACAGCATGATGCTGCCACCACCATGCTTCACTGTGGGGATGGTTTTGGCCAGGTGATGAGAGGTGCCTGGTTTCCTCAAGACATGACACTTGCCATTCAGGCCAAAGTGTTCAATATTTGTTTCATCAGACCAGAGAATTTTGTTTCTCATGGTCTGAGAGTCCTTCAGGTGCCTTTTGGAAAACTCCAGGCGGGCTGTCATGTGCCTTTTACTGAGGACTGGCTTCCGTCTGGCCACTCTACGATACAGACCTGATTGGTGGAGTGCTGCAGAGATGGTTGTTCTTCTGGAAGGTTCTCCTCTCTCCACAGAGAAACGCTGGAGCTCTGTAAGAGTGACCATTGGGTTCTTGGTCACCTCCCTGACTAAGGCCCTTCTCCCCTGATCGCTCAGTTTGGCTGGGCAGCCAGCTCTAGGAAGAGTCCTGGTGGTTCCAAACTTCTTCCATTTATGGATGATGGAGGCCACTGTGCTCATTGGGACCTTCGTGCTGCAGAAATTGTTCTGTACAATTCCCCAGATCTGTGCCTTGATACAATCCTGTCTCGGAGGTCTACAGACAATTCCTTGGACTTCATGGCTTGGTTTGTGCTCTGACATGCACTGTTAACTGTGGGACATTATATACAGGTGTGTGCCTCTCCAAATCATCTCCAATCAACTGAATTTACCACAGGTGGACTCCATTCAAGTTGTAGAAACATCTCAAGGATGATCAGTGGAAACAGGATGCACCTGAGCTCGATTTTGAGTGTCATGGCAAAGGCTGTGAATACTTATGTACATGTGATTTCTTTTCTTTTTTCCTTTTAATAAATTTGCAAAGATTTCAAACAAACTTCTTTCACATTGTCATTATGGTTGTTTTTAATTATTTTCCTAAAAATTCTAATTTGTAAATCACAGTGAATTGCTAAAAACAAAAGACGAATTTGGAAGTGAAAGTGTACATTTATAGAAAAAAGAACTTGCATGTTGATATTTGTCTCACCCACACCTATCAAATTGCTTCTGTAGATATGGATTTAAACACTGGAGTTTTATGGATTACTTTTATGCTGCCTTTATATGCTTTTTGGACCCTTAAAGTTTTAGTCAGCATTAATTTGCATTGTATGGACCAACAGAGCTGAAATATTCTTTAAAAAATCGGACATATCTGTGATGGCATGAGGATGAGTAAATGATGAGAGAATTTTCATTTTTGGATGAACTCTTCCTTTGATCATCGGATAATTTGAGATTATTATCATAGGCTAATAACTTTGACTGATTTTGTCAGTTCCAAATTGTAGTGAAGGATTTGTTAATGGATAATGCACTTTATATTTTTTACTAAATATTAGAGTAAAAATAGAGGGAATTGAGTAAATATTGTGTGAAATTTGCATTTAATTTCTTAATGTTTTTGTACTTCCCATTTGCTGTCATTAACCATTTAAAAAAATATATCAGCTGACCACTAATTCAAACACTTACATTTCTCAGGCTTCTAAAGAAACAGTTTTTCCACCGAGCCCTGAAAGTGATGAAGAAGAAGCCAGAGAAAGATGTAAAGAAAGAAAAGGAAAAAGAGAAAGAAAAAGAGAAGGCTAAAAGTGACAGTGGCAAAGAAGAGGAGAAAAAGGGCAAAAAGGAGAAAGACAAAAAGAAGGATTTTGAAGCTGCAGACACAAAGAAGGACAAAAATGTATGACTGAAATTTCTGACAACACAATCAAACTTGTGTCCTGTTTCACAGTACTCAAATAAAGTAGATCTTTTTGTATACGTGCATATCAAAACTTGGCTTTTAACGTTTTTGTTTCTTAATGTTTAGGATGACAGTCCAGGATCGCCAAAGAAGAAAAAGGATGTGAAAAAGAAGTTCAAGCTAGAACCTCATGAGGACCAACTGTTCTTAGATGGAAACGAGGTCAGAACGAACTGCATTCTGAGACTAATAGATAACATATGCTTTAAATCTTGCATGCAGAAAGTATTTGCCAAAGAAAAACTCAACTAGATGAAAATGCACATATTGGGCATTGTTTTTATTGCTTTGTCTTTTCTGCAGGTGTATTTTTGGGTTTACGATCCAGTCCATTTTAAAACCTTTGCCATGGGATTGATACTAGGTAGGATCAATTCCAGTGGTCTGCAACCTTTTTGATATGAAGTTTCATGTCAGTTATTCATTTTCTAATGATTAATCTTCCACCTGCCAATGGTGGCATGCATGCTTGAGGTTGCTGATCCCTGATGCACTCCAGTGATTGAGCAATTCTATGTGTTTCTGTATGTTTCCATTACTCATTCAAAGCTTTGTGTTTGTTTGCAGTCATTGCGGTTATAGCAGCCACTCTGTTCCCGCTGTGGCCCGCTGAGATGAGAGTTGGTGTGTACTACCTGAGTGTGGCGGCAGGGTGCTTTGTTGCCAGTATACTTCTGCTGGCTGTTGGTACGAGTTCTAGACATTACATTCTTGTTGTTTGAAAGAAAAATGCATTTCCCTAAAGATTGCATACTTTCAATGGAATTTTACACACAAGAGCTGTGCAGATACATACATGTATTGAAATATGTGATACATTTTCTAACAATATTGCATCAAAAACTTTTTTTTATTAAATGTGTGCTGTCAGTCGATTTAAATATTTATTTTAGATTTAATTGCATAATTTTTCATAGTAAATAATGATTAATCACAGATTTCAAATTTGACTATATAAACAAGACAGAAATGCACTAAAATAGCACCAATTCAAATCACAATAAAAGTTTTAAGTGGTAGGGTGACTAATTGAAAAAACATGTTAAGGATTCATTGCAAAGGGCATTAATTCTCTTAAACCTTCATCCTCTACAATATTAATCATGGATATCCCCAGGGGCCTGGGCAGCTCAGCGAGTATTGACGCTGTCTACCACCCCTGGAGTCACAAGTTTGAAGTCAGGGTGTGCTGAGTGACTCCAACCAGGTGTCCTAAGCAATCAAATTGGCCCGGATGCTAGGGAGGGTTGAGTCACATGGGGTAGCCTCCTCATAGTCGCAATTAGTGGTTCTCGCTCTCAGTGGGGAACGTGGTAAATTGTGCGTGGATCGTTGAGAGTAGCATGAGTCTCCGTAGTGTCATGCACAACGAGCCACATGATAAGATGCACAGCTTGACTGTCTCAGAAATGGAGGCAACTGAGACTTGTCCTCCACCACCTGGATTAAGTGACCGCGCCACCACGAGGACCTACTAAGTAGTGGGAATTGGGCATTCCAAATTGGGGGGGAAAAGGGGATACATTTTTATTATTTTAATGGCTATCCCCTTTACTGCAGCAATAGTGAAGTCACATTCACACGATTTGTGCTGTTTTGAACTCCACATGAAATACACTAAAGAGAGTGTATTTTTTTTGCTTTTAATTCTGGTACTGCACATGAAAACGATACTTTATCTGAACTGTCTCATCCAATATGGCCAGTCCTCAAACATTAAAATATTGATTAAAATGTAAATATTATAGCAACAAGACAAAGCAAATGCGTGTAAAAATTATTTTTGTGTGATAAAATATCTTACCCATTCTGTGTAAAGTTATAGCCATTTTTACAACTTCGTTACCATGACGATGTAATGTCAACAAACCTTAAAGTGGCCCTACATCAGCATGGCTGTGATTCGGCCACATGTAATCACAGCTGTGCTAATTTAGGGCCATATAGCACGTTTTTGATTATTCCATCTGTTGTGTATTTCAGCTGTGAAAAGTCTTAATGCTGAAGCTGTTAGTTTAACTGTATTTCCCAGCTGTAGTGGTGTAGTAGTAGTCCGAGTGATCATTGAGTGACAATGCTGATGATGACTTCAACGGAACCGCTCGCTGATTGACGTGCCCTCACTCCATGCACATCAAACTTAACGGCTCATAACACACAGGGAAAAATTAAAAGACACATACTGTAGCTCTTTTACAAATCTGCACTGCTCTTACACTTTACTTTAGAACAGCAGGAACACAAGCAGAGTGATACAAACAGTGAAGCGTCTGAGATGTCAGTACTCCTGGAACCTCTCTTGTTCAGTCAGATTCGAGGACCGGAACAACTGTTGTATTAAGAAAAATTCATGCCTCAAACATTTTAAATGAACTCTGGTGCATTCATATAATTTTCTGCTGCTAAATTTGTGTTGTCCATTTATAGTAAATACTTTTTGTAAAGACAATTCATTGAAACGGTCACTATGGTGTCTAAACCCAGAACTAAACAGGCCTAGATTAGAGTATTATGTAGTATCATATCTTTAAAAAAAAAAGGTATTCACTACAAGGGCCCACATTATAAATATCTACTACACACTCCTATTGCATGTGGCAGTACAATATTACTGCCTCTTCTATCAAATGCTCATTTCTCATTCTATGCTTTAATTTACCTTTTCAGCTCGCTGCATCCTGTTCCTGATCATCTGGTTGGTGACCGGCGGGCGTCACCACTTCTGGTTCCTACCGAACTTGACTGCAGACGTGGGCTTTATCGACTCTTTCCGGCCTCTCTATACGCACGATTACAAGGGTCCACGTGCCAATTCAAAAAAATCAGGTAGTGACAAATCCGAAAACAAGGGCACAGATTCCAGCAAAGTGCAGAAATCAGACAGCGAGGATAAATCAGACAGCGAGAAGAAAGACGGTGAAGAGGAAGAGGATGAGGAAGACAATAAGGATGCGGGCAATGGCGAGGGGAGTGAGGAAGCGGGTGCAGAACATCAGTCAGACACAGACAGTGACAGACGAGAGGAGGAAGGATCGCAGCACAGCAACGGCAACGATTTTGAAATGATCACCAGAGAAGAGCTGGAACAGCACACAGAGGAAGAGGAAGAAGAGGAGGAAGAGCAAAGCAAGACAAAGCCCTTGACTGTTGAAACATAAACTTTCGGCCTCACGCCCACACACATACTCCCATGCTCCATGTGGACCTGCTGATGTTCTTCTGGCATGTTCAGGAGACTTTTCCCATTTCTGTTCTGGCTGAGATCTTCCTCTATGAAAACAGACAAGGTTAAATGACAGAAGACCTTCAAAGGCTGTTTTGTTTCCCTGAATATGCTTCCCCACTTTAGATGCAAGCAAACACATTTGGATCATGTATGTCTCCCTAAACAACTGGTTTACACCTTCACCTTTCCTCCTATTGTGCTAATGTTATCTAATGTCAAGGCGTTTTGTTTTAGAAACATGTCAGTAGTGTTAAGTGTTTGAGAAGGACTGGAAAGGTGAGCTTTCAGAATGGTCTGAATAAAGGTTCACTTTTCAGTCAGAATGATTTAAAGGAATAGTTCACCCAAAAATGAAAATTCTCATCATTTACACACCCTTATGACATCCCAGATGTGTATGACTTTCTTTCATATGCTGAATTCAAATTAAGATTTTTAGAAGAATTTCTCAGCTCTTTTGGTCCAAACAATGCAAGTGAACGGGTGCCAAAATGTTGAAGCTCCAAAAATCACATAAGTCAGCATAAAAGTAATCCATAAGACTCCAGTGGTTAAATCAACATATTCAGAAGCTATGTAATGGGTCTGGATGAGAAACAGATTAATATTTAAGTCCTTTTTTACTTTAAATTCTCCTCCCTGATCAGTCAATCTCCACTTTAACTTTCACGTTCTTCTTCTTGTGTTTTTGGTGATTCACATTTTTCATGCATATCGCCCCCGACTGGGCAGCGAGAAGAATTTATTGCAAAATGAACTTAAATATTGATCTTCTCACCCACACCTATCATATCACTTCAGAAGATATGGATTAAAACACTGGATTCATATGGATTACTTTTGCTGCGTTTGTGCTTTTTGGAGCGTCAACATTTTGCCATCTATTCAATTGCATTGCATTCAGAGCTGAAATATTCTGATGAAAATCATAATTTGTGTTCTGAAAGTCATACACATCTGAGATGGCATGAGGGTGAGTAAATAAGAGAATTTTCATTTTTGGGTGAACTATCCCTTTAAGATCTGACACTTAATTATTCCATGTTGGCATGGAATAATAAATAATGGATCATTTGAAAGGACCAACATTTTGTCACATAGTAACTGTTACTATTCACTTTAATTACAAATCTGATTTGTTTTTGACCCGTCACATTTCTGAGGAACACTTGTCATGGCCATGACAAGTTCTTGCTTGTCTTGGGAGGCAGATGTATTGACGTGCACTTGTCACACGGTCTGTTGCACATTGCAATAGAACTTTGTGATCCTGATAAGAAATATTCATTGTTCACGGAAACAAAGAGAAATTGCTGCAGTATCCTTGACACAGACCGTTTTTTGAAACATCCCATTAGTAATCATTTGGACTGCATTCAGAAGAGGAAACTACACCCACATTTGTGCCAAATTATGCAGATATTGATGCTTTTTCATATGCATAGCACATACAAATTATAACCAAGTCACTTTGATTAGCTGCAAGATAAATACAGTTCAAACATGTCATGCCTCATACAGTATGTCCCCTCTCCTGTTAAAAGGATAATTCACCCAAAAATGAAAATTCGCTCATCATTTACACACCCTCACATTGTTCCAAAACCTTATGACTGACTTTCTTCCATGAAACACAAAAGGAGCTGTAAGGCAAAATTGGAAAATTGTGTGTGACAGAATTTTGATTGAGGTGAACTATCCCTTTAACTATAGCAGACTAGCTGATTACATTCTTAGTCGAATCACACATCATTGTATCTTAGCTGCTGTTCATTCACACTTGGTACTTCCCATCTGGTGTGCTAACTTTAATGATGATTCTCTGCGACAAATCTTACTTACTGAGGGACTGTGGTCCAAAATAGCTTGTTATTGTGCATTCAAATAAGGGCTGAGGTCCAATACTATCCTTAAATGGGGTTGCATACTATTGATTAGAGTATTATTTTACATTAGCTGTTACTCATACTGAAGATGATATTTAAGAGATTAAATACAAATGTATAATTTATATAAATCTGCCAGATATGTTCATGCCAGCAGTTCAGGTAGTGATACACTCTGTTCAACATGAATTGTACTCTATTTTATAATGTCAGAAACCCAGGTTTTTCATTTTAGCATTTTATACAAATATTCCAATCACCAATAGGCTAAATGTTTTCCATGCCGAAGACTTTGGAATGATTGTTTCTGGACAATTTATTGGATTTAGGATACAGAAAACATTTTAGTGCAGATTCATTTTGTAGTTACCTAATGCTCTACTGACTTGTCATTTTTAATGCATGGACTGTTGGTGTTTATAAGATGCATACAAGAGATTGGAAATACTTGTTTTACCTCTGAACAAAAAATTTGAGAACCCTTGTTAAAGCATCCTTTAAAATACAAGGTCATCTTAAGTTCAATAGGAGCAGGCAACTCTTTTTGCTCCAGTGAAGATCTCAGTCCTTTTTTCTTCAAATGGTATGAATCTTTAACCATGTCTGTAAGTAGATCTTGTCAGTTAAACCCCAGGAGGGGTTACACTTTAGTGTTCCTTTAGAAATACTATGTATGTCCTCAATATTCTTCATCATTGACTTTGAAGACCTGGATAGACTGGGCACAACACTTACATGGCAGTTTTACCTAATTAAGGGTGTATTGTTTCTTTTTGTTTTCTGTTTCATTGTCTCAAAGATGCTGATGAGTTTTCTTTTTTATTGGCAAGAAATTTCATTTGTCGTCATTGGGTGTTGCTGCACAGTGTCAGTCTGTTATGTACAAATGTAGTGTTAAAACATGCTGTATTGCAGCATATTTCTAAAGAGGGAATCCCATTATCTTTTTTTTTAAATTTTTTTTTATTATCTGGTCAGCTTGTCCAACTAATTAATTGTCCGTATTTGGATCAATATTGAGGACTGTCTTTCTTGCAATATCTTGAGTATAATTTAAGTGTCTGTCAAAAGTATATCTGTATCCTTTCATTGCAATAAAAATGCAGGACGCAAGCTATTTGCATTGTTTTGCAGTTGTAATTTACTGTACTTAATTCAGTAGTGCAGTTCATTGTTTCACAACAATTTTCTACTGCCATGTGCAACTATTTTATCACACGTCACAACACAGAGAATTCAATAAAAGCCACTATATCCTGATTAAATAATGAACGTATAGTCCTGTGTTTTATAACTGTAATAGTTACAATAAAAACATACCATATATAATCATTACATTTTTCCAATTAAGCGTGGACAATTCGCCAAAAATTGAAATTCTGTCATACCCGCATGATGTTTAAAATCTAATTACTTTTTTCTTCCATGGAATGTACTCTCCCAACACTTTATTAGGAACACCTGGACACCTACTTATTCATGCAATTAATTAATTAGCCAATCGTGTAGCAGCATTGCAATGCATATAATCAGGCAGATACAGGTCAGGAGCTTCAGTTAATGTGATCTCAGTGATTTGTACCTTGGCATGATTGTTGGTACCAGACGGGCTGGTTTGAGTATTTCTGTAACTGATGATCTCCTGGGATTTTCACACACAACTGTATCTAGAATTTATTTTGAATGGTTCAAAAATAAAAAACATTCAGTAAGCAGCAGTTCTGTGGACAGAAATGCCTTGTTGATGGTAGAGGTCAGCGGAGAATGGCCAGACTGGTTCAAGGTGACAAAAATGCTACGGTAACTCAGATCACCGCTCTGTATAATTGTAGTGAGCAGAATAGTGTCTCAGAATGCACAACATGTTGAACATTGAGGCGGATGGGCTACAACAGCTGCTCAAGTGCTCAGTGAGTGTATATAAATATAGATAAAATGTTACAAGGTATGTTAGTTTCAGTCACTATTTACTTTCCAGTGAATAAAAGAGAATTGTAACTGAGGCTGTCATTCTGCCAAACAATTCCTTATGTGTTTGGAACAACATGAGGGTGAGTAAATTACCGATTTTTCATTTTTGAGTTAATACCCCTTTCAGGGGCATATACAAGCAAAAATTAAACTAGACTGACTGCACTACTGCTGCTCTGGGGTGAACTACATTTTAAAGGAATCTTCCAGGTTCAGTACATTTGTGACAATGTTGATTACAACAAAACTTTATTTCTACTCATCCCTCCTTTTCTTTAAAAACAATTGAGGCACTTACAATGGAAGTGAATAGGGCCCATTTTTGGAGGGTTTAAACACAGAAATGTGAAACTTATAATTTTATACAAACACATTAATTATATTAAAACCCATGTATTGTTTGAACTGTAAAGTTAAGTCATCATTTTTACAGTAATTTTATATTTTTAGGGTTTGTTAACATTTGATCGTCATGGCAACAAAGTTGTCAAATTGGCTGTAACTTTCCACAGAAAAGGTCTCGATTTTATCATAATAAAATTATTTATACATTCATATCCTTTATGTCTCATGGCTATACTTTTGAAACAGTGAGTATTTTAACAAAAAATTGGTCCCCGTTCACTTCCATTGTAAGTGTCTTAGTGTAATTCAGATTGTTTTTGTTTTTTAAGAAAAGGACGAGTCAGAATACATTTATGTGGTAATCAACATTATTCCAAATGCTGTTGGTTGAGCTGAACTTGTATTGAACCAGGAATATTCCTTTAAGGCATTATGTTCTGTAAACTTGATATACTTTAAATGTACATTTAAACAATTTATATATATATATATATATATATAGACACTTGTCTGGTAAAATATAAAAAGCACTAAAGTAAACAAAGGTATGTATTAATTATATTTATTGAACTATTACATATAATGAATTCATGTCATCGGATCTCTTATTTACATCAGTGTAAATGCTTAAATTCAATGACATTGTAGGGCCAGTAATACTTACTGAGAAATGCAAAACACACACAATGCATTTGTAGAATGTAAAAAACGCAGCTCAGTCATGATGCAGTCGATTTTTTGGCTTGAGAAATGTGCTTCTAAATGAAGCACAAAAAACCCACACTATGCTGTTCGACCACAGGGTGGCCCCAATGTGCTTTCACAAGAACTGTGTGGGGTAGAAATCGGGGAAGTGCACAGACATTTTGAGGGGCAGGAGCTCAAGTGTGAAAAAAGGGCACTTCTCATAATAATTTATTTTACAATTTTTTAAACAAAAGATTAAAATATATTAACACAACACTCACACAATTGTTTCATACTCAACAGATTTCTACAAAATATTCAGTTCACGCAGAGACCATGGTCTTCTTTAGTATTCACTAGGTTTATCGCAAGAGCAGGCGACATTAAAGGAAACTATGACACAATGTCCATGTTTTCTATGCTTCTAGTTTCAAGTATATATTTAGAATAAATGACTGCACCAAGGAGAGGGTAGTGGTCAATTTTGAGGTTTTGGTCTATTTTGCTTCCATATCTTCTTTTACTCTAATGGAATAAAACTTCCAAAATACACATTTAGATGTTGTTTGTTTTAAGCGTGGTACCCTCTGTCTGTTTGCATCTGTAGATTTCTTCTAAATTAACCAAAACAAGCTAATCTGCATATATAAACATAACATTTCAGGGGAAAAGACTGTAAAGACATTAACTGGGGAAGTTCTGTGGTGATATTCTTTAGTTATTTTGTTTATCCTATTCACCTGCAGTGCCTTGTCAAATCGCATTTAAATGAGTTAACACCTTATTTGCATATCATTATGGCGATTGTGATGATGTTATTAGACTAAATTTTAGACTGTTATTTTACTGTATTCACTTGTAGTGTCTCCATTAAGTACAGTGCATTAGCCTGTATGGCCATGATATATTGCCTTAGCTAAACTTTAGCTAACTTATTACATTAGCTATTAGCTCATGAATCATGCATGTTAGCAAGACACAAGTTAATTATATTTGTCTTTTGAATTTTGGCTAATTAGCTGTGAAGTCGAGGCACTGGTAGCTTAGTCTTTTGTTCATCACCACTCACCTCCACACAAGCCAAGAAAAACACAACTGGGATAGGAGCTGGGAGGGGCTGCAGCCTGCCTGTCTGTGTGTCTGATGAGTGAGGGAGAGAGAGAGAGAGAGAGAGAGAGAGAGAGAGAGAGAGAGAGAGAGAGAGGGAGAGCGGGCAGGCAGGCAGGCATCGGAACTAGACAAAGTCTCATCTCCTGACCTGATATTTAGATTTTTTATTCAATAAATATATTTGTTTGAAAGGGAAGCTGTGCGCAAACAGGATATATAAATATAATTAAGCACCCCAGAAAAAAGGGCACTTTCTCTCGAGGAAGAAAAAGGGCAGGTGCTCAAGCCCGATTTGATGTCTATATGTGCACGTGCCTGCAAGAAAGTACAAAATGTACTGGCAAAATTTCACAATAGACAGACAAACTGCATGAGAAGAAAGGAACAGCTGCGATTGCAGCTATAGGTAGACAGGAAAACTGCATTAAACACCTGGTGTTAAAATAATGGGACAGTTCCCCCAAAAATGTCATTCCAAGCCTTTACCACTTTATTTCATGGAACACAAAAGGAGATGTTAGGAAGAATGTTAAGGACTGACAGCCTGTCTAAGTCAATTTAAAACAAGTCATACAGGTATAACGGTTGTGGCTGCCCTAACATAAATACATTATTTTAAAGAGCTCTTCGGGCGCCAGACAGGATTATTCCCGTCAAAAATTAGATTGACCCAGGATACAACATGGAACAACATGAGGGTCAGCAAGTGATTATATAATTTACATTTTTGGGTGAACTGTACCTTTAAGACGACAAATCGCAATCCATTTTCTGTTACAATGTGTCACAAGTTTAAGAGGGTGGTGGAGAATCTGTGATTGTGAAGACCCCTATTTATACAAGCTCCATAATTCAAATATAAACCTAAAAAAAGTCAAGTTCTGTTTTGAAGCTCTTTCTGGGTGTGGGGTGGAGGATGGGATTGTGGGTTGTGGGTTGTAAACATAATTTAGTTCTGTAACCTGCACAAGTTAATACTGACTGCACCAAATTATTTAACTGCTTCAAGACAGCATGGTATTTTAAGACCTTGAGAAAATTGTTGCTTTCTATGTTAAAGAGTTAGGTTTTTCACAACAGCAGCATTAAATGATCTGCATAATGATTTTTAGCAATAATTTATAATGACATCCTAGAAGCACTCAACTTTCTTGCAGGCATCTGAATTGAGAAATCGTAGCTGACTTAAACATGACTGTCAAAATGTTCCATGTAAATTGCACATCCACAAGAGATTACGGAGCATGACATAGACTCCTGCAACCTACCTACCAGATCTGCTCTTATTGGTATAAGCATGAATGGGGATTTTTACATACCCTACAAACATAGAAGGGTCTTTAAGCTGAAGCCATGACTGCAGCTGAATTCTTCCTATGGCTGAAATGATTAGTCGAAATCAGACAACGTCGACAATAAAAAATTATTGACAAAAAATTTAACTACATTTCCATCAAAGGATTTTTGGCAAAAAAGTTTTAGAGCATTAAAACAAAATTTTCCGTTTAACTCAAGCACATAAACTCTAGGTCGATACATCAAATGTCACGAAAAACTGGTTTGGAAACACTTTTTGTTGATAAAATTGGCATTAATGCAAAAATGTAGTGTCACATGACAGAGTTTGCCCCAATCGTTAGCCTGTGTTAATCATGACAACAGTACCGAGAGCCAATTTATTGTACAATTATGGATTGATTTTTACAGCATATAGAGCCAATATAGAGCTGCTGTAAGTACACTTACAGCCCAATTATATTAAATTATTGTTTAGTTTTACTTTTGAAAAAAAATGCAGGCAAAATTCTCTGTATTAAAATATATTACCAAACAAAAAAAGTATATATATATTTTTAGACCATATATATATATATATATATATATATATATATATATATATATATATATATATATATATATCCATCCATCCATCCATCCATCCATATATATATATATGCCTTTTCTTTAAACAAACTTAAATGAGCTTTACCCTGTTCTGTAGATGAAAACAGGTGGCTGAATGACATTCTCAGAATGTTCTGCACTTTTTCAAATATATAAACTATCAGAAATATTTGTCCAATGCTGAGTTCACTTTCAGAAAATAAGCTTTTGAACATTTTAAAACGTTTAAATACTTTAAATCTAACCCTCTTTACCTCAGATCACATTTACTGCTTCTTCAGAAAATGTAAATTTGCATTAGGAAGCTAGATTAGATGATAATCAAGTTCAGTTGGTCGTTAAAAGTTGCTGGAGAAATATGCGGGACATAATGCAGATGTGATGGCGATGCTTTTGATTAGATGATTGTTCAAAATATTGAATATCAGGAATGTATCATATGTAAACCCTGATATTACACCGGATACATTTGTTTTCTTTAATAGCTGTGCACACAGCATATACACATCGATGGATGGTCCTTATACTGAGACAGAAAGTTTCCACACTACTTTTGCCAGCAGGTTGCCAGCTTTAACAGGACTATGACGATCTACTTTCGGGTCGGAACCGGTGCCAACCTGCGATATGCGCAACATCAGGAACATCAGGACCAATATTACAGTCCTATCAGAAGGGCAACTGCTCCCTTTTGATTGCAATTCCTCATCTTCTGATTGCTTTTATTTATTAATTAAAATGACAGTAAGCTGACTAATTTCAATGAATTGTCTCAATACTCTCCCCATGTTTCCCAAACTTCAGAGGATAAAAAAATTAGGGACATCTGGGAGGCGAATTAGCGATAAACACATTTCTGAATGGAAACTTCTTTTGCGCTAAACCAAAACCTATGCGACAAAGTGTTTTTTTTTAAGCATGACGTCTGTAAGGCGGGTGCCAGCAAGTCTGGGCTATTCCTAGACAAAACAAAAGGCTCTCATGAGAATTAACATTTGAACTATCTCTTGCACATGTAACAGCAACATCTGAGATGCAACAAACTGTGCAGCTAACACCTCCCTTCTACAGTCTCATCATCTCCCCCTACTCCCCCCTTCTCCTCCTCACTTAAAGCTCACTAAAAACCTATGCAATGTGAAGTGTGTACAAAAAGTAACTATAACATGTTTGGTATCATTTAAAGTGTCTCAGTGCGCCTGGTAAACTGGTCTCATCCTCCCAGCCATAATGAAAAGCTAAAAGAAGTGATAAAATATGAGAGATATGGTGTGCCCCTTAAAGGTGTGCCCTCCCCCAGATCCTCCATACAAACTATATGTAAATGTACAGGAACCCCCTCAATAGGGGACCCAAATCTAATTAGAAGGGCAGACACCACCATTTGGTTAACTTATTGAATTACCTGATGACACAAACCATACAGTAAGAGACTAAAAGCTGTCTGTAACAGTTTGGCTTTGACCATCAGAGGAAAATAAAGAAAGTACCACATGTCTAAATGCAAATGATATAAAGGTCAGCATTAACTGTTTTCTCTCTCTCTGTGGTTGTTCCCATTTCAGGTTGTAATCTCACGAGGGACAGATGCCAAAAGGTTTTTTATCCCCCTGCTTCAAGCCAGGACATCAATTTGGCCATGCTGGAGATGGGTGGGAAAGCAAATCTAATGGGCCATTCACACCTCACAGCTCTACAAAAACAAAAAATAGCTGTATGGCCTCCCGCCATTCCGGTTTAGCACTGGAACCAAAATTGTGCAACACCAATTGCTCTAGATCAGGTTCCACCCATTTCCTAAACATACAGAGCACACACTTTTATTACTTCTCATCATGGAGCAAAATAATGGCCTAGATTCTGAAAATTAAAATCCACTGAAGATCTGGCCCGCCTCTAGCCTCTCACACATAGGACATTAAAACCCTGTTTCCATAAAACAGTCACTATTTACAACTTCCCCTTTAAATACTGTAATATACATGGGACATATGCATGGCTACAGTCACACATCGATGATTTAATTACTAATTGCAAGCAAACTTGCCACCCAAATTTCAACATTTCCATCTACATATAAATCAAACCAACTGATTGTTGTTAGAATGGTTGCAGACCAGAGGGCCCTTGGTTTTCAACACATTGATAATCACAAATCACAATGGTAGTAAAAAAATCTGATTAATTAGACCCCTTTGCATTTTCAAAGACACACTTGAGACCTGGATTACCACTCGCACTTGAGACATCGATTCATTGTTTGTCTTTTCATCATGTATTGATGTATTACTCAACCCTTTCTTATGTCAGTATAACATTAAGTTCTTCAGAGTTTCATCTTTACATGGTCATCTAAGAAGCTGTTTAGGTGTATATGCATTCCCAGTGAGAACTCCTTCACCTAATTGAGGTCTGCCCAGAAGACCACCACTGGAGGTGGCAGAGAATTCTTCAAAGAGTCAGATCATCATTAAAGGGAAGGTGCAACCAGAAGCAGATGTTTCTCCATGATGGAATGACATGTCCACTGAACAAGCCACAAAAGCCTTGATGGACTCTATGAACGGAACACATGTGCTAACCTCAACCAGACACAGTGTTGCGACTTCAGATGCCTCATCAGATCCTTACGGACATCAACCGACATGGCCCTTACAGCTGCCCACCTTACAAAGATCTGACGTGACACCGCAAGAAAACCCTGTGAGTGACCCACGGTGCCAAAACGGGGAAAACTGTAAGGCGGGTGCCAGTGAGTCTGGGCTATTCCTAGACAAAATAAAAGGCTCTCATGAGATTTAACATTTGAACTATCTCTTGCACATGTAACAGCAACATCTGAGATGCAACAAACTGTGCAGCTAACACCTCCCTTCTACAGTCTCATCATCTCCCCCTACTCCCCCCTTCTCCTCCTCACTTAAAGCTCACTAAAAACCTATGCAATGTGAAGTGTGTACAAAAAGTAACTATAACATGTTAGGTATCATTTAAAGTGTCCCAGTGCGCCTGGTAAACTGGTCTCATCCTCCCAGTCATAATGAAAAGCTAAAAGAAGTGATAAAATATGAGAGATGTGGTGTGCCCCTTAAAGGTGTGCCCTCCCCCAGATCCTCCATACAAACTACCTCCTGTATGTAAATCTACAGGAATCAAGAACCCGTTCATTTACAAATTCTGATCCCACAGTTGTGAACCCCTCAATAGGGGACCAAAATCTGATTATAATGACAGACACCACCATTTGGCTGGCTTATTGAATTATTTGGGTGTTTAAGGAGATGTGGCACATCGTTCGTGGTTCTCTGTAGTCAGACGATCCCACATAGTTTACTGTGTGTAGTTTATATCTGTTAACTGCAATGAACTTATGTTACCTTCAATAAATTGTAAACATTTTATTTTATTCTGACTGACTCTGAAATTGTTTTCCCAAGCAGATTAAACGATTCGTATGTTACAGCAAGTCTGCGTCAGATTAGTGACTAATATTTGGCATCAGTTCAAGTGTACTTGGTTTGCAAAGACAGAAAGTGTGTTTCCGTTTAGAACAGCTAAATGCTGCTTGACCAATCTAAATTCGGGTGTGTCTTACCTCTGTTTTAATTTGATGTTTCTCCAGATAAGTGTACGTGGGAAACCACGACATGGCCAATCTAAAGCAAGATAAATTATGTTGGTCAGTTTACATCCGTAATAGTGGCCGTGACCTCTACTGAAGAAAACATTAAGTTAAATTCAAGTGTATGCAATTCCATGGGGGCTATACTGAAGTATCTTTGATTGTGTAAACGTGAACGTGACCGATCTCAGGTAAATAGCAATTACCTCTGTTTGATGATCCAATACTGACCGCTTGTGATCGTGAGACCCGCAGTGTAGAGAAAAACACACGAGGACCTCAAAGCGACATAGTTTCCTAATCTGAACGGGTAAAATATAATTAAAGAGTTAAAAAGAATAATCAAACATTCAACAGATATCATTAAAAACTTTTTCATTTATGGAGTCAGATGAAATAACGAGGTAATACATAAGAGAAAATGTATTTCATTTAATCTGGTTGTGTTGCATAAAAGAAAGACAGTAACGCGCAGAGACCTTCACGCGCAGAAACAGGTGTTGTGCCGAAAATGGAATCCCTGCCAAAATCTGAGTGCCCCTCGCGTGCACGCGCTTGACGTCAGTTAACGAAACAGTGGTGCAGCGAGTTTAAAACTCTTCCGTCTACAAAGCGTTTATAATCAATCTTTTTCACACAATTAACCCAAAGGCAACGTAGGAATTAGTTATTTAAATGCATTAAAGTATGCATTAAAAAATACAATGTAAATTCATTTGGATGAAGTAACAAAACTGAAACTAAGCAGAGGCTTCGGCCGTGCATTAAATACACCATATGTTGCTAGCGTTGCAGTTGTGAATAATCCGTTTGTGTAAAGTGCATTGATATATGTTTATTATGTCAAATGTGTACATTATGAAAAATAGTGCAATATGTATATGATGTGTAAGAGGACTGCACATTGGTGGAACAAGCATTCAAGGAATCTCACTCCTTTCACAGATAAAACAAAGTTGAACTGATTTGACATGCTATTCATGTAGGTTATGGTGTTATTCTAGTCATTTTATATGTAATATTGACTATATGAACTCTTATCCTTGAACCTAAATATGAACATCATACAAATTTATATTAATTAATCTGAATCATTATGGTTTACACATACAATTTCAATAAAAATACTAAAGAAAATTGATGAAAAGTGTGTTTATACAACAAGACCGTAAATAAGAGAATAAGTAACATATTGTTAGATAGTAAGGCACACAGACAAATCTGACAATGGAAGTGAATTTATGAGGGTGTTAAATAAGTGAGCCACTATGTTTGTGGATGGCATACTCACATTTCCATCAAAGGGGAAAGGTAGATCCCAAAATTTCTAAAGGATTTAACTATTTTACTTTGTAATACACTTAAATGTTTATTCCCACAGTGCAAGTATTTATTTGCTCATGTACTGCAACAAGCAAATTTCATCTTATTTTTGTATAAAGATTAATCTTATCTTTAATAATATCCTTTTGCTATAGCATATCAATTGTAATATCCTTTATCCATAACAACATGAGTTTACCTGTGGACAGAATCATTTCAACAATCTCATCTGAACACCTGCTAAAATTATATTGCTCTCCCTCACCTCAGCATTTTGAGGTCACATCACATTTATGCTGGTGACATATCTTCCTATGAAGGCTGTGTGCTCAAAAGCATTTTGACTGTAGCTTTAATAAAATGGGTTTACCTGGGGGGATTATCATTTTGGCAATGCTATCATTACACCTGCCGAAATTGGAGTGCCCTCCCAATCTCAGGATTAATATTTCACAGAGACATCACATTTACACTGGGGACATATCTTCATATGAGGGCTGTGTCCTAAATACCATTTGACTGTAGCTTTAACAAAATGGGGTTACCTGGGGGGATTATCATTTTGGAAATGCTTTAATTACAGCTGCCAAAATTGGAGTGCCCTCCCAATCTCAGGACTAAAAGTTCACAGAGACATCACATTTACACTGGGGACATATCTTCCTATGGATGCTGTGTCCTCAAAACCATTTGACTGTAGCTTTAATAAAATGGGTTTACTTGGGGGGATAATCATTTTGGCAATGCTATTATTACACCTGCCAAAATTGGAGTGCCCTCACAATCTCAGGATTCAAATATTACAGAGACATCAGATTTACTCTGAGAACATATCTTCATATGAGGACTGTGTCCTCAATACCATTTGACTGAATCTTTAATAAAACATGTTTAACTGGGGGGATTGTCATTTTGGCAATGCTATCATTACACCTGCTGAAATTGGAGTGCCCTCCCAATCTCAGGATTAATACTTCACAGAGACATCACATTTACACTGGGGACATATCTTCATATGAGGACTGTGTCCTCAATACCATTTGACTGTAGCTTTAACAAAATGGGTTTACCTGGGGGGATTATCATTTTGGCAATGCTATTATTACACCTGCCGAAATTGGAGTGCCCTCCCAATCTCAGGATTACAATGTCACAGAGACATCACATTTACACTGGGGACATATCTTCATATGAGGACTGTGTCCTCAATACCATTTGACTGTAGCTTTAACAAAATGGGTTTACCTGGGGGGATTATCATTTTGGCAGTGCTTTTATTACACCTGCCAAAATTGGAGTGCCTTCCCAATCTCAGGATTACAGTGTCACAGAGACATCACATTTTTACTGGTAACATATCTCCTTATGGAGGCTGTGTCCTCAAAACCATTTGACGGTAGCTTTAATAAAATAGGTTTACCTGGGGGGATTATCATTTTGGCAATGCTATTATTACACCTGCCGAAATTGGAGTGCCCTCCCAATCTCAGGATTAATACTTCACAGAGACATCACATTTACACTGGGGACATATCATCATATGAGGACTGTGTCCTCAATACCATTTGACTGTAGCTTTAACAAAATGGGTTTACCTGGGGGGATTATCATTTTGGCAATGCTATTATTACACCTGCCGAAATTGGAGTGCCCTCCCAATCTCAGGATTAATACTTCACAGAGACATCACATTTACACTGGGGACATATCTTCCTATGGATGGTGTGTCCTCAAAAGCAGGTTATTCAGAGGGCCTGTGTAGCTCAGCAAGTAAAGACGCTGGCTACCAGCCCTGAAGTCATGAGTTCAAATCCAGGTCATGCTGAGTGACTGTAGCCTGGTCTCCTAAGCAACCAAATAAGCAACCAAATTGGTCCGGTTGCTAGGCGGGGTAGAGTCACATGGGGCAGCCTCCTCGTTGTTGCTGTAATATGGTTCGATCTCAGTGTGGTGAGTTGTTTGAGGATGCTGTGGTGAATAGCGTGAAGCCTCCACATGCACTACATCTCAGCAGTAATGCTCAATAAGCCACAAGATAATATGCATGGTCTGAAGGTCTCAGACATGAAGGCAACTGATATTTGTCCTCCGCAACCCAGATTGAGGTGAGTCTTTACTCCACCACAAGGATTTAGAGTGCATTAATAAATTGGGCATTCCAAATTGGGGAGAAAAAAAATCCTCGGTTTTCAGGGAGGATTTACACTATATTTATGCTGCTGACATCTGTACCAGTGTGCGAGTATGAACATTGTCTTCAAGATCCTTTCACTCACAAACAGACAGGTGACAAATTAAAGGAAAAACTAATATAAAGTGTCTTATTAAGATGTTGGGCCGTCACGTGCCAAGAGAACAGCTTCATTGACCCTTGGCATTTATTGTACAAGTCATCATAGGAGAAAGGTGATCATTCAGAACAACTTTGTATTGAGTTGCTGAACATTGAACTGAAAAGGCAGTGATTGGAAGGGATTGACACTTCCCTTTTAGGGGCCAAGTGGACATAAACCATGCCAGGAAAATTCCTCCCAGAGCATAACAGATCAACCGGATCCCCTCACTTTATTCAGGGTTTTCCTTTAATTTGTCACCCGTCTGTATCTTTGAAAAATACATTGTAAATGCATATCACTTTGCATCCTTTAGCCACATCTTAGTCAGTCGACTTCCATATGATCTGAGAACAAAACTGAGAGCACCAAGAAGGATGAACGATTCCCACCTTTTCAATTTCTTTGCCCAAGCCTTATCTTTCACTAGAATGAAAATTCTGCTTATGGCCACATTCTGTATAATTATTTGTATTGCTTCATTTCTTCACTTGTACAGCATGTACATTTATGATAGAATATTTTAATTAAATTTTCTTGCTGTTAATCAATGTTTTGATTCTTGCTTTTAATCGTCATTTGTGTATGTCAGTAATGTGATTCCATACACACAAAGACAAATGTGTGTATGGAATGTGCAAATTCCTAAATATTATAAAGATAAATGAAGTTGTAATGTCTATACAATAACCTGTGAAGTAAGCACTTAAATAAATTTGTTCACATCTTCTTTGTAATCTTTACATGAAAGATAATCTATAAATAAATGTCGTCCCATAGTTCAATCTGGTGTATTGTTATTTAAATGTTCTTGTTCACATTAAATGTCATTGACCCACTAAAACAAATTGAAAATCATAATTTATTATAATTTCCATGTGTATGAATTTTCTGTTAACCTTTCCTTTAACTTTTAGATTCTGTAGATTTTCAGTTCTATTAAACTTTCAATACAATTATTATTGGAAACTGTTCAGCAGGTGGCTGCCTTTTACTTTGTGGTCTAAACAAGCAGACAACAACTTTTTAAGGTAAAAAATTCACACTCTAGTATTCAGCAAACAGAGAATTAACAAAGAGAACATATGTAGAGAATAACACTTGATAAAATTTAAAACATATGAACAGAAAATTAAACTGATTACCTCAAGAACTCAGTAATACTCAAATTAACAAACTATAATAGAGTCAGACACAGATTTTTCTCTTCAGTTTTTACAAGCCAAGCAGATGAAGCTTGTCACCTTCGCTGATATATTGATGCGATCACAGTGGAACCACCGCAGGCACACGTCACAGCAAATCTTAACATATTGATGCATACAGTTATTTGGGTTTCGATAAGCAGACTTAACTATTAAATCATTCATATAAACATATTTTCTCATTAACTCTTGAAATAAATTATGTTTGAAAACAATCAAAAACAATCAATGTTAAAATTGAATAATTACCCAGTCAGTTCCATTATCTTTTTCACCACAGAAGTAACACAGGTCTTTCAGGTCATCTAGAATAAAATGATGTTATAGTATTACAGTAAATGTAGTGTTATGTTATAGTATGACAAAAGTGTATTTAAAACAACAATAACTTTTTACAGTTTCTACTTACATACAGTCGTATGCAAAAATGTGGATAACTCGAGCCAAATTACATGATTTGTTGATTTTCCAAGTAAGAAAAAGACCATACAATCTTTTCAGTGGGCACACTTAAACTAGACATATTTCTGCAAATTGATGTGCACATTTTTTTGTAATGTATTTGCTAACATATGCACATATGAAATCTACTGAAATATATGGATAGATCTAAAACATGCAGTGCATGCAGACACTCTAAGAATATTGCATTCTGTAAGGAAGAGTGAGGGAGAATTCCTAAAGGAAGAATAGAAAGACTGTTAGCAGGCTACATAAAACATTTGGAAGCTGTGGTTTCTGTAAAAGGTGGTGTTACTAAGTACTGACTGAAAGGGTTTCAAACTTTTCATCTGCCACATATATACAGTTTTAATTTCTTTTTAATCTGTTAAATTATGCAATTAAATAATAAATGTGCTCAAAAGTTTGAAGAAATATATGAATTTTAAGGGTGTTCACTGAAAATATTGTGTTGTTCCCCATCTGTCGCTCACTTCGACGTCGTGTCGAAGAAGCGACACTAGGGGTCTATCTTGAGCGCCGAATATGCCTCTGATCTATGAAAAAAGGCCAATGAGAAGTTGGCAGACAGTATTTGCATACCCTGTCCCGGACATACGGGTATAAAAGTGGGGAAATACATAGAGTTCATTCAGAGATTTTCTTCGGAGCCGATGGTTGTACTGCAGCGAGCTGCGAGTCACACACCCGTTCCTGTTCCTGCTTTCTGTTGTTGGCTTTCTACAGCGCACTACAGCGGCTTTCTTCTTCCTTGCACAGCAGTGCAATCTGCCCCTGGGCACTGTGACAGTGCAAGAGCATATTAAAAGAGTGATATTTCTTTTAAAAGAGCAATACAAAGTGATGTTGAATGTCCTTTTCAGGACGCGTCTTTATAAAGATGCCATTCCGCCCCTGTGTAATTTCTGGATGCGGTGATTTCTCCCCACCTCTCATGGTCATAAAAGCTACCTCGCGTGCCTGGGCTGCGATCACACGCAGGCAGCGTTTTATGAATGGTTCATGTTCTCAGTGCTAGAACACAGCCATGGCAACAATGCGGTTGCAGCTTTCTTTTGTCATGAGAGAAAGCAACTTCAGCCGCCCCCCGCACCTCACCTCCTTCCTACGGGATTGGGGCAGGCGCCGCAGCGATGAAGGCGATTTGGGGATAATGACGGTTTGCGTTTCGCCGGGTAAACCCCCTCGAACAACCTGCCTCCCCGGCACGCTTGCTTGCTTCAAAACCCGAGCTCGGGATGAGTGCGGCCTGCTTCACGGCCGGCCAGCCGTTCGCTTGAGCTCCCAGAATTGGATGACATCACAGCTGCATCGGAGAGTAGTACAGCGGCATCTGATGCTGATGACTCGCCTGGGCCGCCACCTTCGGGTCTGCTTGCCCAGTCTGAGCCTGACGCACAGAGGTCCGCTATGCTTTTCCGGGCTACCGCGAGCACGAGGCTGGACCGGTAAACCCCGTCCCCCCCTCTCGGCTACTTGATTGGTCCCGCGGACATGTGCGCCACTCACAGCCGCCGCCCCCCCCCCCCCCAGTTCCTTTCTTCCTGGACGTGCATGACGAGTTGTATAAGCAGTGGCTTCCTCGCTCCTCCGCTCTCACTACCCTCGACAGTGGAGGGGTCCGCCCTGCATGCCATGGCCCTTCCTGCAACCAAAGCCAGGCCAAGGCACTTCAAAACTTGCACTTGGGTAGTCCTGTTCTTGATGTGCTGCAGGAACTGCGCTCAATGACCAACTGCACCCCCCGGGCCACGAAGGTCAGAAGCGCCGGCACTCAAAAGGGCGATGGCCACAAGTGTGGTCCGAAATGCAATATATGGACTTGACCTGGTCGAAATACGGGAGGTAGACAAGGCACGCCTTCTCGAACTCCCCCATCTCCAAGCTCCATCCATTTGGCGGCGCCGTTGACGACTCCGCCCAGCAGTCCTCAGCGGTGAAGCAGCGGCATGCCCCATCTCCTCGCCGAGGGCGTCCTCCTGCGGCTATGAAACACCCTGCTCTGCCTCAATAAAACGGGCCCAGCTCTCAGCCCCAGCGTTGAGCAACCTGCAGGAAGCAGACGCCCCCCATCTCATGGACCCCCTTGAGGATCCAGAAGGCTCCCAGGTGCTCCTGAGACGCTTGACCCAGAGCCTGAAACGTTAGCTCCGGAGCTGGTAAGACCACTCCGTCTCCCGGTGGAGGGCCGGGAGGAGAATCTTTTGTTGAATTTATTTTCACATGCTCAATAACAGAGCTATTTCCTTTGTCTCTGGGTCAACTGGCCCGCAAATGCCGTTCTCACGGCAACCTGCCGGCAGATTTAAACTGTCCCAGCACGCTGGACGTGAACCTCCTGCCTTCAGCACCACGACTGTTCCCCGGCCGGCCGGTTCAGACGAGTCTAGAGGACGCCTACGTTGGACCTCCTCCTCAGTCGCTAACCCACCCCCTAATGGGTGTGCGGAGCAAGGTAAGTACTTTGATTCTTTTCTCAGCACTAGAGCCTCGGGACGCATCTTCGCCTCCTGATACGCTACTACCTCCTTCGCCCCGCTGCAAGCCCTGCCGGGTATGTCAAAAATAACTGTCCCCTTGGTGCCTCTAGCACGGAGTTTGGATGCATGGCTTTTACCTCCCAACCCATCTTGCTGGCTTGCCCGGACCATCCGACTCGGTTACGCAATTCAGTTTGCCCCCGCCTACATGGGCGTCTGCTTCTCCGCAGTACACGGCGAACAAGCCAAATCCCTGCATGCGGAAATCGCTACTCTCTTACTCGAAGACGCGATAGACCCTGTCCCTCCAACCGAGATGAAGAAGGGTCTCTACAGTCCTTAATTCATCGTACACAAGAAAGATGGCGGCTTACAACCGATCTTGGACTTGCAAATTTTCAACCAAGCTTTGCATAAACTCCTGTTCAAAATGCTCATGCAGAAACACATCCTAACCTGCGTTTGGCATCTAGATTTGCATCTAGACTCCATAGGAAGATATGTCCCCAGTGTAAATGTGATGTCTCTGTGAACTTTTAATACTGAGATTGGGAGGGCACTCCAATTTTGGCAGGTGTAATAATAGCATTGCCAAAATGATAATCCCCCCAGGTAAACCCATTTTGTTAAAGCTACAGTCAAATGGTATTGAGGACACAGTCCTCATATGATGATATGTCTCCAGTGTAAATGTGATGTCTCTGTGAAGTATTAATCCTGAGATTAGGAGGGCACTCCAATTTCGGCAGGTGTAATAATAGCATTGCCAAAATGATAATCCCCCCAGGTAAACTTATTTTATTAAAGCTACCGTCAAATGGTTTTGAGGACACAGCCTCCATAAGGAGATATGTTACCAGTAAAAATGTGATGTCTCTGTGAACTTTTAATCCTGAGATTGGGAGGGCACTCCAATTTTGGCAGGTGTAATGATAGCATTGCCAAAATGATAATCCCCCCAGGTAAACCCATTTTGTTACAGCTACAGTCAAATGGTATTGAGGACAAAGCCTCCATAGGAAGATATGCCCCCAGTATAAATGTGATGTCTCTGTGACACGGTAATCCTGAGATTGGGAGGGCACTCCAATTTTGGCAGGTGTAATAATAACATTGCCAAAATGATAATCCCCCCAGGTAAACCCATTTTGTTAAAGCTACAGTCAAATGGTATTGAGGACACACCATCCATAGGAAGATATGTCCCCAGTGAAAATATAATGTCTCTGTGACATTGTAATCCTGAGATTAGGAGGGCACTCCAATTTCGGCAGGTGTAATAATAGCATTGCCAAAATGATAATCCCCCCAGGTAAACCCATTTTGTTAAAGCTACCGTCAAATGGTATTGAGGACACACCATCCATAGGAAGATATGTCCCCAGTGAAAATGTGATGTCTCTGTGAAGTATTAATCCTGAGATTGGGAGGGCACTCCAGTTTTGGCAGGTGTAATAATAACATTGCCAAAATGATAATCCCCCCTGGTAAACCTATTTTATTAAAGCTACCGTCAAATGGTTTTGAGGACACAGCATCCATAAGAAGATATGTCCCCAGTGTAAATGTGATGTCTCTGTGACATTGTAATCCTGAGATTGGGAGGGCACTCCAATTTTGGCAAACTTATTTTATTAAAGCTACCGTCAAATGGTTTTGAGGACACAGCCTCCATAAGGAGATATGTTACCAGTAAAAATGTGATGTCTCTGTGAACTTTTAATCCTGAGATTGGGAGGGCACTCCAATTTTGGCAGGTGTAATGATAGCATTGCCAAAATGATAATCCCCCCAGGTAAACCCATTTTGTTACAGCTACAGTCAAATGGTATTGAGGACAAAGCCTCCATAGGAAGATATGCCCCCAGTATAAATGTGATGTCTCTGTGACACGGTAATCCTGAGATTGGGAGGGCACTCCAATTTTGGCAGGTGTAATAATAACATTGCCAAAATGATAATCCCCCCTGGTAAACCCATTTTATTAAAACTACAATCAAATGGATTTGAGGACACACCATCCATAAGAAGATATGTCCCCAGTAAAAATATAATGTCTCTGTGACATTGTAATCCTGAGATTAGGAGGGCACTCCAATTTCGGCAGGTGTAATAATAGCATTGCCAAAATGATAATCCCCCCAGGTAAACCCATTTTGTTAAAGCTACAGTCAAATGGTATTGAGGACACAGTCCTCATATGATGATATGTCCCCAGTGTAAATATGATGTCTCTGTGAAGTATTAATCCTGAGATTGGGAGGGCACTCCAATTTCGGCAGGTGTAATAATAGCATTGCCAAAATGATAATCCCCCCAGGTAAACCTATTTTATTAAAGCTACCGTCAAATGGTTTTGAGGACACAGCCTCCATAAGGAGATATGTTACCAGTAAAAATGTGATGTCTCTGTGACACTGTAATCCTGAGATTGGGAGGGCACTCCAATTTTGGCAGGTGTAATAAAAGCATTGCCAAAATGATAATCCCCCCAGGTAAACCCATTTTGTTAAAGCTACAGTCAAATGGTATTGAGGACACAGTCCTCATATGAAGATATGTCCCCAGTGTAAATGTGATGTCTCTGTGAAGTATTAATCCTGAGATTGGGAGGGCACTCCAATTTCGGCAGGTGTAATGATAGCATTGCCAAAATGACAATCCCCCCAGTTAAACATATTTTATTAAAGATTCAGTCAAATGGTATTGAGGACACAGTCCTCATATGAAGATATGTCCTCAGAGTAAATCTGATGTCTCTGTAATATTTGAATCCTGAGATTGGGAGGGCACTCCAATTTTGGCAGGTGTAATAATAGCATTGCCAAAATGATAATCCCCCCAGGTAAACCGAGGTGAGGGAGAGCAATATAATTTTAGCAGGTGTTCAGATGAGATTGTTGAAATGATTCTGTCCACAGGTAAACTCATGTTGTTATGGATAAAGGATATTACAATTGATATGCTATAGCAAAAGGATATTATTAAAGATAAGATTAATCTTTATACAAAAATAAGATGAAATTTGCTTGTTGCAGTACATGAGCAAATAAATACTTGCACTGTGGGAATAAACATTTAAGTGTATTACAAAGTAAAATAGTTAAATCCTTTAGAAATTTTGGGATCTACCTTTCCCCTTTGATGGAAATGTGAGTATGCCATCCACAAACATAGTGGCTCACTTATTTAACACCCTCATAAATTCACTTCCATTGTCAGATTTGTCTGTGTGCCTTACTATCTAACAATATGTTACTTATTCTCTTATTTACGGTCTTGTTGTATAAACACACTTTTCATCAATTTTCTTTAGTATTTTTATTGAAATTGTATGTGTAAACCATAATGATTCAGATTAATTAATATAAATTTGTATGATGTTCATATTTAGGTTCAAGGATAAGAGTTCATATAGTCAATATTACATATAAAATGACTAGAATAACACCATAACCTACATGAATAGCATGTCAAATCAGTTCAACTTTGTTTTATCTGTGAAAGGAGTGAGATTCCTTGAATGCTTGTTCCACCAATGTGCAGTCCTCTTACACATCATATACATATTGCACTATTTTTCATAATGTACACATTTGACATAATAAACATATATCAATGCACTTTACACAAACGGATTATTCACAACTGCAACGCTAGCAACATATGGTGTATTTAATGCACGGCCGAAGCCTCTGCTTAGTTTCAGTTTTGTTACTTCATCCAAATGAATTTACATTGTATTTTTTAATGCATACTTTAATGCATTTAAATAACTAATTCCTACGTTGCCTTTGGGTTAATTGTGTGAAAAAGATTGATTATAAACGCTTTGTAGACGGAAGAGTTTTAAACTCGCTGCACCACTGTTTCGTTAACTGACGTCAAGCGCGTGCACGCGAGGGGCACTCAGATTCTGGCAGGGATTCCATTTTCGGCACAACACCGCCATTGGACCGATAAACGGGCTTACATGTCACCACGCACAAAATTTTTATCAAATAAAAAGCCGTTTGAATGGAAATGGGCCGAAGGCAGCAAATGTCGCAATTTCGTTTTTCCGCATTTTCACTTTGTCGATAAAAAATAGCGTGAATGTTGGATGGAAATTTGATCTGATTTCATGTAACACAATTCGAGATCTTTTGAAACACTAATGACGACACGGGAGAACAGCCCTTTAAGAAAGAACAGCTCACAGCTCATACACACGCCAAACAGATTAAGGTGATGTAGATCGCAGAGTATTATAAAACTAAAATGCCATTATAAATAAGTAAATACAGAAGCAGTGTCATCTTGAAATAAAGCAGAGCCTTACTTGGGTGTTTCGCTTGAGCAAAACTTGCCTGTCAGAGCGTCTAAAAAGGAAACGTTATATACTGTATTTAATGCATAATTTATTAAAGTTCAAATAATAAGGAAGCGGGCTGTATAAATAAGCACAAACATTGGAAACATTGCGATTTTTAAATGTTTTTGAAAGAAGTCTTGTAATCTCACCAAGGCTGTATTTATTTGATAAAAAAAATAAAGTAAAAACAGTAAAATTAAAATAGCTGTTTTCTGGAGCATCATTACTCCAGCCTTCAATGGTTTGTTTGTTTGTTTTTAATTTCGTTTTTGTTTTGTCTTTCCTATTTGTAGTCTATATATGCTCAGGTTTATGTGTTGGATACAATATGATTGGCATAATAAAAAAAACATCCAGTCTTCAATGTCACATGATCCTTCAGAAATCATAGAAAAATGTTGATTTTGAGCTATTATCATTATTATTGGTGCTCAATTATTAAGAATGGTTCTTATTTTTTTTTTATCAATGTTTAAAACAATTTTTGCATGCTTAATATTTTTGTAGAAACTATGATGAATAGAAAGGTAAAAAGAACAGCATTTATTTGAAATAGAAATATTTAACTATATAAATGTCTTTTACTTTCTCTTTTGATCCATTTAATTTGTCCTTGCTGAATAAAAGTATATATATATATATATATATATATTAGCACAACTGTTTTCAACTGATAATAATAATGAATTTTTCTTGAGCAGCATATTAGAATGATTTCTGAAAGATCATGTGACACTGAAGTAATGATGCTGAAAATTCAGCTTTGATCACAGGAATAAATTAAAGTTTACAACATATTCAGATAGAAAACAGTTTTACATTGGAATAATATTTCACACTATTAGTGTTTTACTGAATTTTAAATCAAATAAATGCAGCCTTGGTGAGCAGAAGAGACTTCTTTCAGAAACATAAAAAAATCTGAATGTTTTCAAACTTTTGACTACTTGTATGTATATATATATATATATATATATATATATATATATATATATATATATATACACACGTGTGTGTGTGTGTGTGTGTGTGTGTGTGTGTGTGTGTGTGTGTGTGTGTGTGTGTGTGTGTGTGTGGAAACTTGTGACTCAATGAATTAAGTAACCAAAATGATTTTACTTTTGAAATTGAATTACTGTGTGAATTACTGTTGAATTACTGTGTCACTCCACTTCTCAGGTTGTCATACATCTCCCAGACACATGGAGACTTCCTGCAGTAGGCCACATAATGTCCAAGAGCATCCTGAGTTAAGGCTCTTTTGAAAGCAATGATTGTCCTTAAAGCAAATCTCTCTCCTTGGAGGAGCATCAGATTGGAGGGACATTCACACAAAGGCAATTCTGTGGAGTTGCTTCCCAGGTCAGTGTCAATCCGCAGAAGTTATCCCAGACTGTAACTGAGCACTTTTCCTGAGGTATCTGTCTTGAATGCAGAGGGACACTGTGACAGACTTTGTATTGGCCTGAGGCAGGGGGACTCCAGAAGGGTAAGGCCTTCTTCCACAGTGGCCTGAAGATGAGCCATGCCAGAAGCCTGCAGTACAGCAACAGAGGTACAAACAAATGGAACTTCCTGGGTGACTTGTGTGCTGAGACCACAATACTGTGAGGAGCACTGTTTTGTGAAGGAAACACATGCATGTTCCCCTCACAGATGGATCTGCATGGAGCCATTCAGGACAAGGAGAGAGGTATGAATTCCTCTTCCTCTTATGGGTGGAACCGCTTGGTCTCTCCAGTTTTCAACAGCGTCTTCATATGTCCCAGAACAGGAAGCATCCATTTATGGCCCTTTCTTCAAGCAGTCCCACTGGCAGATCAAACAAGGTGGTACTTTTGCTGACTGTTTACTGAGTAGAGGAGGGAGGAGGATGAGGAGTAAAAGCCTTGACCAGAGCTCCGAGCAAAGCCAGAGAAAAGTCACTCACAAACTCTTTTGGAGTTGGTGCACTTGCATATATCCATTCTGTCAGCCAATGTGTTATTGCATTAACATTGTGTCTCTCTGACAGCATTTGCACCTCTGGGACACTTGAGCACTCATCCCCTGCCAGAATGCCCTGATATAAGAATATATGGCCAGACTTGCCATTTGGTCTCTGTAGTTTCCTCACTACTGAGCCAGTTGCATCAAAACTCACAGTGGGGTTAGTAGATGTCTTTGAGAATGACTTGTACGTATACATTTATGTTTGACTCCAATAGTGACAGAAAAACTTGTCCAGTCCAATGTCTTAAATGCGACCACTGTGCGGTGCACTGTATTTTAACATCTGCAGTGAAACAATGGGAACCTTGTCGCCTAATTCTAAATCATTTCTCTCTTGCTTTGCTTTGTGCAGGGTGGCCAAATTAGGCAGATGACTTGGCTCAGGATCTCCAAAATCCATCAGCTTTGTTGCCTCTGAAGCCCTCCATACATGGGGATCCATTCTACCCTCACACAGTTCTTTGGCTATCTGCACACGCAAGTTACCAGACATCGCACGCTTGGAACAGCCAGTGTGCAGGGAGTCTTCAGTGTTTTTAATTAAACACTTGAGCACTGTTGGGCTGTTCATTTCAGGCGCTTTGTCAAATTTTTGTGAATGTGGCCACGACATTCCTTACAGTTGCCTCTGATTTCTATGTATTTCCCTGTGGCTGTTGGATAGACCTCGGCTCTTTTAAAGGCAACTGTGCAGGGGCATTTCACTTCTTGCAGTATCTGATTATTTATCACATGTGTCCATATGCCAGGCTTCAAAATTGTGTATTCCCTTTTTGATGTTTTAGAGAACTTGCTGTATTTAACCATTTCAGACATGAATTCAATCCATTCCTGAAATGGAACTTCAAAGATCAAAAGTCCCGCAATCTTTTGGTCTGGGTGAAAGGGACCCTGGCTCAAAATCAGTGTCATCAGTACTGCCATTTGTTTCATGAGTAAACCCTAAAGCAGTCCAGACGTTGTGTCTATTTAATTTAACAAAAGTGATAGAGCCTGTGATCTTGTTTTCTAGCTGCTTACTAAGCTCTGTCCAGATGCTCTGATTAGGAGTAGTTAGGATTTTGATTAGGATTTTGGACTTATTTTTTGATGAACACCAAAATGGTGTTTTGTGAAAATGGAAACTCTGTCAACTGCTGGTTTCTTGGACATCGGGTATAAACATAATTACCCACTTAAATAATCCTGACTCAAAATGTCATGTTCAGTATAAACTTGTTTTCATTACTGTAATGGTCTGACTATAAGAATAATATAGTAATAATATATAAGGATAATATATCTTATATTAGGACCAATATGGTAATGTTGAACCCAAGATGCACAATGTATTCAAAAAAACTAACATGGGTCACATGTAAAACTTTAGCATGTATTTGTATTAGCAATGAGTATTCTGTTCAATAAACATTGACAATCTTAGCTCTCTTGAATGGTGTACAATTGTTCTTGAAGTTAATAAATACTATTGTAACTGGCAGTGTTAAAACATTGTGCAGAAATGTAATTTAGTAACTACTTTTTCCCTATTAACTCTACACTAATTTCCACAAAAGCATCTTGAACAGAAGTGTCACTTGACATAGTGGTGGCAGTGAAGTGTAGCAGATGATACTCCATGTAAATAAATAAAAAGTTCAATCAGGAAACACCAGTGAATGAAGTAAAGATAATTGTTTATTGAACAAATTATGTAATTAGTCTTGACAGAAATTCTTCGACAATTCGACTCTAAAAGTGTGTTCACATCGAGGTGATTTGCGCTTTTGTTATCGTGCCCAGAGCTGAGCGAAAGTGAGTGACAGAAAGAGTCCGACAGACACCAGATGACTATTGAGCTGCTGTTGTCTGAACACCAATACGTTTTTAATAAACACCATAGCGACTACAAAAACATTGATAAGGAGTTGTTGTTGTATTAAAACATCTTCATCCAACATTTTGGCCAGAGATTTAAATGACAAACCCAAAATAAAATGCTCACTGCTCATAAATCTGTCTACACACAAAACAAGATAGATCTATTTTAGAAATATATAATATATTAGTCTAATATATAGTAATCAGAATGACCGACTGCTACTAAACTATATTTGATTTTTGTGACCATTAAGTGATCTATTTTATGTCAGTATTGTATTCAATAAATAAAAGCATTTATAATTCGCCTGTAATTAAGTGTAGTTCTTCATTGAAACAGGCCACAAATTTCCATTTACTTTCATGCCTGCTGGCCTCTTGTCAAAGCACCAATAAAGTCAATTTAGTGCTTTGTGGGATCTGCTTGATCTAGTAGCAGAAAAAACCTAAATGACTGGAATGAAGAGGAATAAAAACACGTTTGTGGAAAGAGTTATGTGTGCACAGGTTTAGTCAGGAGGGGTGGCCTGGAGTGTTTTAGTAACTCAGTATACTTTATAAGAGGAATGTGTGTCTTGAGCCTGTGCTATGATGTTCTAAGTCCTTTCGCTTACAATCGTATACAATAATAAAACTAGTCTCTCCGGGGGGGATTGTCCCTGTAATAAGTGCACTGTAAGTCGCTTTGGATAAAAGTGTCTGCCGAATGCATAAATGTAAATGTAAAATGTAGTCTCTGAATGCAAGTGTTATCGTTCAAAGACTGCAACCAAATACTGAAATCCAGTTTGTTTATACCAAGGGGATAAGGTTTGGCTGGCTAGCATGGGCAGTTAGTCCCTGCTTTTAGATTATGTAACTATATCATTAGGGGCTGTTCAGACTGAAAGAGTTGAAAAAAAGCAAGATGGAGACCAATGAATGGAACTCAATGAAGGTGTCTCAAGAAAAAGTTGAAATTCTTTTCAGTTGACGCTTCGTTATGTCCCACCTTGAAAAGGTTTCTTACCGATCCAATCATAGCAACTGTTGCATTGCTGCCATTTATCTGACAACTGTTTGCTTTTTTATAAAGAGAGCCTATGGGAGGAAAGTGTTGGAGTTGTTCTAAGCAGGATTTTATCGAAAATGATCCAAAACCAAAATATGTTGTTGCTGGGTCACTAGTAATACTGACACAAGGTACCCAGAGAGGATACATGGAGTGTATTTTATTTCTTTTAAAAAAAATCCTTAAATAAATCTCACAGAGCAGGCTGTGTCATTCCTTATTCCTAAACGAACAATTAGAACTTCAGCGAGGACACCTACATTTGCTCCAAGGTAAATTAAAGCTAACAACTTACATTAACTATGATTCAGGTCTGAAGGTGATAGTAAATATAGAGTTCACAGCATCATAGTGAGTGTGTTATTATGATACGTTTTAAGCAGTTCTTTTCAGTTACACTATTGTTATGAGATTTATAATCGCTATCAACTGGCGCTTTTCTCTTTTCAAGTGACTGATTCACAGTCTCCACAGTTTCAATCAAATTCCTGTGTAATTTAACCATTTCTTTTACAAAAAACACCAGATAAATATGATTTACACTATCACTTTTGCCAAAAAACTTGCTGTTCACGGCAATCTCCTATTCATTCCCCTGGAGAGTTCTGCAGAGCTTGTAAGAGCGAGCGACTGTAACCAAGGGTGGCGGCACTTAGCGGAGTGTAAATTGACACAGTATCTTACAGCAAGACGCAGCACAGTGGTCAAAGATGTTCGTCTACTACATTTACAAAGAAAATTTTTTTTTTTAGAAAAAAAAATAGCACAGACAGATTTAAAAACGTGTGCCTTGTGAACGGCTCCTTATGTGGGTGTTTGTCAGTCACAGCCAAGCAACTGCTACTGAGATCTAAATGAGAACAGATACTCTCTGGATAACAGGTTTATTATGCATGTCCTCTTTGTTTGACATCAGTCTTGTCTCATTTGCAATTTGTACAAAGGTCATTACAATACATTAACCACAGGGACAAAAGATCAACAAGTGGATAGTTCCTTGTTCACGGGTACAATAACGGCATATTATTAAAAAAAAGGAACTAAGTAACACTATGAACAAATCCTGAATGTATTATTAACCTAAAAATGCCAAGTGCTGTCAAACTGTGCTTACCGTCTCCCTGAACTGATGTGATGAGGCGTCCATCCAGGTAAAGGTCAACATTAGACAGGTATGAGGAGGGTCCTCTGTTCACCACCTCATTTAGAACCTTTATACACACATAAACAATGTCCATATCACAAAAGGTGAATGCATTACCTATCGATTAGAGCAGTAAACTGTGTGATCTGACAGCCTGAAATTATAATCTGTTTAAAGATACTATATATTACTATAGAAATAGCATTCCACGTTGGACTAAAATATCCATCTCAGATGTAAACGAGTAGAGCCGCAGACTGTAAAAGACCTAAAGTTATTGCTAGGGCAACTGGCAACTCACAACTGTAATTTTCAAATAGCTCATGTTATGTCTGTCACCATGGGGAAAAACTACCATAAAGCCTTGAAGGAAAATCTCGTATCAGACTGGTACCTCTTCTTAGGCCTAAATAACACAATTAAAGGGTTAGTTCACCCAAAAATGAAAACTGTTAACACACACCTGTGTTGTTATAACCTTATAACCATATGACTTTCTATCTTTGTCTTAACACAAAGGGAGCAATTGTGAAAGCACACGATAAGGTTTGGTGAGAAACAAACCAAAATCAAAAATATTATTTAGTGAAACTCTTGACTGGCAGTTGCTGTCCTGTGCGCATTCATGAGACTGCATGAGAGCAACAGATGGCTGGATGTTTTGTTTATCTAAATATAGTCAGAGAATAGATGCATTTATTTGCTCTGCCAAACTCATTTGTTTGAACATGGATGTCTAGAGTTGATATTAAAATGTAACTATGTTTTAACAATACCAGTCTTTCTGCAGGATTTACAAAACTGATTACCAATTCAGTACCTGCATGCTGTCCAACTAATATATATATATACACTCACCTAAAGGATTATTAGGAACACCATACTAATACTGTGTTTGACCCCCTTTCGCCTTCAGAACTGCCTTAATTCTACGTGGCATTGATTCAACAAGGTGCTGAAAGCATTCTTTAGAAATGTTGGCCCATATTGATAGGATAGCATCTTGCAGTTGATGGAGATTTGTGGGATGCACATCCAGGGCACAAAGCTCCCGTTCCACCACATCCCAAAGATGCTCTATTGGGTTGAGATCTGGTGACTGTGGGGGCCATTTTAGTACAGTGAACTCATTGTCATGTTCAAGAAACCAATTTGAAATGATTCGAGCTTTGTGACATGGTGCATTATCCTGCTGGAAGTAGCCATCAGAGGATGGGTACATGGTGGCCATAAAGGGATGGACATGGTCAGAAACAATGCTCAGGTAGGCCGTGGCAATTAAACGATGCCCAATTGGCACTAAGGGGCCTAAAGTGTGCCAAGAAAACATCCCCCACACCATTACACCACCACCACCAGCCTGCACAGTGGTAACAAGGCATGATGGATCCATGTTTTCATTCTGTTTACGCCAAATTCTGACTCTACCATCTGAATGTCTCAACAGAAATCGAGACTCATCAGACCAGGCAACATTTTTCCAGTCTTCAACTGTCCAATTTTGGTGAGCTCTTGCAAATTGTAGCCTCTTTTTCCTATTTGTAGTGGAGATGAGTGGTACCCGGTGGGGTCTTCTGCTGTTGTAGCCCATCCGCCTCAAGGTTGTGCGTGTTGTGGCTTCACAAATGCTTTGCTGCATACGTCGGTTGTAACGAGTGGTTATTTCAGTCAAAGTTGCTCTTCTATCATCTTGAATCAGTCGGCCCATTCTCCTCTGACCTCTAGCATCAACAAGGCATTTTCGCCCACAGGACTGCCGCATACTGGATGTTTTTCCCTTTTCACACCATTCTTTGTAAACCCTAGAAATGGTTGTGCATGAAAATCCCAGTAACTGAGCAGATTGTGAAATACTCAGACCGGCCCGTCTGGCACCAACAACCATGCCACGCTCAAAATTGCTTAAATCACCTTTCTTTCCCATTCTGACATTCAGTTTGGAGTTCAGGAGATTGTCTTGACCAGGACCACACCCCTAAATGCATTGAAGCAACTGCCATGTGATTGGTTGATTAGATAATTGCATTAATGAGAAATTGAACAGGTGTTCCTAATAATCCTTTAGGTGAGTGTATATATATAGATATAGAGAGAGAGAGAGAGAGAGAGAGAGAGAGAGATTGTATATTTGTTTAATTATATAATTACTTGCGATCTTGAACCAATGTTTAAGCAATCTTTTAAGAAATACTTGAAGACTTGTTTTCATTTAATTTACTAATATTTATATTAACATTTATCATTTTACATAAAATAGTGCATTCAAAAGCATCTACCCCCGTTTTGCTGAGGAACTGAAAGTGATATAAAGAACTAAATGTTTCATTTTTGAATATCCAAATGCAGCATACATTGTGCACCATACACAGGTGAGGCCAGTCAAAGGAAAGCAGCTGATAATTATGACTGACCTAGTAGAGAGGAGAGTACCTGAAAAAGGGAGGATGCATAAAGCAGAGTTCCATCTCCACCCAAACAAATAATCAGATCTATGCAGTCTGAATAGTCATCATACCCTATATGAAAATGTACAATGGTCTATTGCTTATTTTCCTAATACACCCCATCCATTATTGGTTAAAGGTGTGTCTAGGGTTATGCAAATCCTGCTACAGGTGCATTAACAGACATTTTGATAACTGCTTGTTGAGCAGGCCCTAGCCAGTCCTAACACTGTGAGGTATCAGTACCTTCCCTGAATGTGCACAGGTGATTGCGGATGGCAGATAATGACACATCCTTCATGAGAGTGGCATCGTCCACAACTTTCTTCTCCACATAAACCATCAGATGTTTCTCCTGAGAGTAAAGAGAAACAATGTCAAGGCTTTTGATACTTCAGTATAGAGCTTCCTGATTTTAGCACAAAATAATATAGGCAAAGAGACAGGCTCTGACCACAATTTTCCCTCTGATTTCTTTTTCTCCATTTGATTTGAGTGCAAGATTAAGCAATATTCCTGTAGTTATGATAAATCATGGGCCTGTAAGACCCTCATCTGCTCCTTGACTGATCTTTGGAGAGATCTGTGGAAGGACCCTATAAAAGCTACATCTATAAGCACAAACTTCAAAATATGAAATCGCTTGAGTTTTGCCAAAGCAAAATTATGGTGTGTGCACTCTCCAAAAGTTCTTTTCACTGCAGCCGAGCCATTCTCATCCCAAGTAATAATGTGGGCTATGCAATAGTCTTAGGAATATTCTGCATTTAAAACAAGTTAAGCTCAATCAACACAATTGGCCCTTCTTTTCTTAAAATATTTTTTTTTTCTTTTAAAAAGGTTACAATGAGGTAAGAACAATGGAAGTAAATGGGGTCAATTTTGGAGGGTTTGAGAACAGAAATGTGAAGCTTACCTGTATAATTTTATAAAAGCACTAATTCTTCTTCTTTTAAAAATTGTGCATTATTTTAGCAGTAACATTTTTTAAAGGAGCACTTTTACAGTTGCTTTAGGATTTTAGTGTTTATGCCATTACGTTACATTTTACGCTGTAAAATTGGATATAATTCTACACAGAAAAGGTTAGAAAGTTTATCACACTAAAGTCATGATAACATGCTTATTGTTCTTGTTTTGTGGCTATATTTTTGAAACAGTGAGGATTTCAACATTTACGGAATGGCTTCGTTCACTTTCACTGTAAGTGCTTCACTGTGACAGATTTTTGCAGTATAAATATCTTTTTGTGATTATTCAAATTATGCCACAAATGCTTGAGCTGAACTTTTACATTATTCTACATAAATCAGAAATTAGAAATACAATTAAAAATTATTTTAAAAATGACAAAAATTATATTTTATTTTTATTCAGTAATAACTTACTGAATCATGTACCACTGACTGTGTACCACTGGTGGTATGCATACCACAGTTTGAGAACCACTGATATAGATAAAAACGGTGTAATCAAATGTATTTACAAATAAAATTAGGACAAAGAGTAAACAACAGTATCCCAGGTTACTAGCTAGCCTAATAGCTAGCTTCCCCTGCCCTCTGCTTTTGCTTTCAAATGGCCTACATCTACAAGTAACCTGCAAATCTCTTTGAATGGCTCCACCAGGCCCTCGTCTCTGAGCTTTCTGATGAACAGTACACTGAGTGGGGGTTTGTTCCATGTAAGACATTGGCTGGCTGGATCCTGAATGTGCCTGTGTGGAAAGACAACAGAGTAGTCAAACATTCTGTGTTGCCAACACAGTCTGCATAGAGTAAAACCAAATGCACTTTGTCCCACCCCTACTTTTGTTACAGAACATACAGTCATGCTCTACAGTTTATACGCAATGCAAATGTTGACTTTGCTTCTGACAATTCTAAGATCAGATGATTTTCTAAATAAATTAGTTTTTGCAATAATCCCATTTAAAATGGAGTGAAACGCGAAATGAGTGATTTTTACAGATTCGCTCAAATCGTCATTCTTCATTTGATTTACATAACCTGCTGACTTGTAAAATATATTATTTATACCGAAACACATTCAGCGTAACATCAAATATCAAATACCAATCCTGTGATCATAAACCAAATCCCCAAACAGACTCTAGAAAACCTCACATTACCATTTGCATGTGGTTTGTCCTGGAGGGTGTAACACAAGTATAGTGCTGGGGGCTTTTGGAAGTGGTGCATTTAGAAAGTTCCAGCAGGAGAGGTGGTAACTGCCACAGTTCTGCTTGTTCTGTCCTCCGGTCCCATCTAACAAACCACCCTTGACTAATCGCAATGCAGTTTACACAGCGTTATCACTTCTCTATCCAATCCTTTGCTTGACTTAGTTTAAACAGTAACAACATACAGAGATGACCTGGCCCCTTTTCATTGCCTAATGTGGGACTGAATGCTCTTACTTACATGACTGAGGTCGAGTTGGGGAGAATACAAGCTTTGGGTCCAAAATGAGTAGCAGGATTTGGACCATGAAGAAAGTGTCCTCATCTGAAACAAAAAAGGGCACTTCAAATCTACGTCCTCCAACGCTAAGATCTGAATTAACCTAAATCAAGTCAATCAAATCACATACTGATTACAGTTGTGGTACCTGCATCCATCCCATATTTTAAGGGAACTCTCTGCAGTCTCCTCAGCTGATGACCCGTGCTGCTCAGGCAACCAACGTTGTTCTCTTTGCCCTGACAGGTGTTCTGGACAGTCTGCCTTCCGAAGAGACCTCTTCACCTCTCTTCGTCTCCTTGGAAGCTTCCCCTGCCGCCCCTATGTACTGCAATTCGCACCCTCCTCCACCTCTTTGGAGGGCAGCTTCTTCTCTGTTCTCTCCATTCTTATGAAGCAAAAAAATACAGTCATTACAGACGTTTCTCCTCATGCATTTTGACCTACTTGAACTACTGTTAAGATCACAATTATGCATGCCAATCTTCTACCTGTAGTGCGCCCTTCAATATGGATGTAGTTTTTTTATCATTCCATGAAAAAATTAGAAGAAATAAAATCAACAAGGACAGCCAAATCATGGAAACTGCTAAGAATGGCCACTGTAATATCAGCGTCAGGTAAGCACCTCACCTTAATTTCTCAGCTCAATTACGTAATGTTCTAATTATATAATTCACAGATAAATATTGTTTATTTCAGTGGGTTTATTATAAGCAGCCCCTTCTATAAACGCATGTGAATTTTTTAATAGGGTTTTTTTTTAATAATTTATAATGTATAATTAATATATTAAAAGGAAATCAATAAATTAAAGAATTATTTAAAAATGTTTTTTTTAAATGATATGTCATGGAGTTTAATAGAAAAATAGGTTAATTTTATCACCTAAATTAATTCAATGTGTTTATCCTTCTGTAAGGATATATATATATATATATATATATATATATATATATATATATATATATACACACACACACACGTATATACATCTATATATGTATATAAACCGCTAGAACGGAAGTTCGGAGACAACATTTTCAAGATGGCTGCGCTTTAGTTTATATATGTGTATCTAAGTCCTGTTGGAAAATGAAATCTGCATCTCCATAAAATTGATCAGCAGCAGGAAGCATGAAGTGCTCTAAAACTTCCTGGTAGACGGCTAAGTTGACCTTGGACCTCAGAAAACACAGTGGACCAACACCAGCAGATGACATGGCACCCCAAACCATCACTGACTGTGGAAACTTTACACTGGACTTCAAGCAACGTGGATTCTGTGCCTCTCCTCTCTTCCTTCAGACTCTGGGACCTTGATTTCCAAAGGAAATGCAAAATTTACTTTCATCAGAGAACATAACTTTGGACCACTCAGCAGCAGTCCAGTCCTTTTTGTCTTTAGCCCAGGCGAGACGCTTCTGACGCTGTGTCTTGTTCAAGAGTGGCTTGACACAAGGAATGTGACAGCTGAAACCCGTGTCTTGCATACGTCTGTGCGTGGTGTTTCTTGAAGCACTGACTCCAGCTGCAGTCCACTCTTTGTGAATCTCCCCCACATTTTTGAATGGGTTTTGTTTCACAATCCTCTCCAGGATGCGGTTATCCCTATTGCTTGTACACTTTTTTCTACCACATCTTTTTCTTCCCTTCGCCTCTCTATTAATGTGCTTGGACACAGAGCTCTGTGAACAGCCAGCCTCTTTAGCAATGACCTTTTGTGTCTTGCCCTCCTTGTGCAAGATATCAATGGTCGTCTTTTGGACAGCTGTCAAGTCAGCAGTCTTTCCCATGATTGTGTAGCCTACAGAACTAGACTGAGAGACCATTTAAAGGGCTTTGCAGGTGTTTTGAGTTAATTAGCTGATTAGAGAGTGGCACCAGGTGTCTTCAGTATTGAACCTTTTCACAATATTCTAATTTTCTGAGATACTGATTTTGGGGTTTTCATTAGTTATCAGTTATAATCATCAAAATTAAAAGGAATGAACACTTGAAATATATCAGTCTGTGTGGAATGAATTAATATAATATCCAAGTTTCACTTTTTGAATGGAATTACTGAAATAAATCAACTTTTTGATGATATTCTAATTATATGACCAGCACCTGTATATATATACATTTCATTTATTTATTATTTTATATATATATAAATAACAGTTAGTTCCTCGAATCTGATTGGACGAGAGACGTTCCAAGAGCACTGTTGGTCTTACACCATCAGCACTCAGATGCTTCTGTGTCTATCACTCCCCTTGTGTTCGTGGTCTTAAATTAAAGTGTAATGGTGCATTCACATACAACATGAATCGAGCGTTTGTGTGACACAATGTCAACATATCTGGGACTTCCGCAGCAGATACAGTGCAGCAATCGTTGTGATATCGGCCATGGTTGATGGCGGAAAGTCTTAGAAGTCCCTCCTCCTGTCCTTTTCCGGAACAGAAGGGGGAATACACGCGGGTTTGCGTTACTCGTGCAAATGCAAGTTTAAACACAAATTTAATCCAGTTGTCAAACTCGCGCGAGCAATGCAAGGCAAAAAAAATTCTGCATTGTATGTGAACACACCATAAGAGCAGTGCAGATCTGTAAAGAGCTTCTGTTTGTCTTTTTTTTTTTTTGACATTAAATATATGTTAGCCAGCAGGTGGTGGCTAAAGATAATTTTTGTGTGAAATATGAACCAGTTAGGTGATGTGAAGTGAATTTGCATCAGTTAGTGTTTACATAAAACAGCTCTTCGTGATCGCTTGTATTACTACAATAATAAAGCTAAGAAATGGCTTTAAAAGAACAACTTCAGCATTACGACTCATCACAGCTGAGAGACACATCTCTCTCTATCTCTCTCTCTCTCTCTCTCTCTCTCTCTCTCAAACACACATGCATCCTTGTTTATCCAATAACTTGACTTGATCTAATAACTAGAAACAGCACAAGCCGTGATAGTATTTCTGAAGTGATATTTTTTAATTACTAGTTTTGTTTTGAATTTCGTTTGAACCAGCAAAGGCAGATTCTAATCTGCTGCATAAGAAAGTAGTTCCATGCACAAATGCGTTTTTATGACCATTCTCAGTTTTTCCTATTTTTTTTAATTTACTTGTTCATTGAACTGTGGTATATAAGCAATATCACCACACGATTAAAGCTTCTCACTGCTGCTCTGTTCATTGAGTCGTATCCACTTACAGGTGCATTAGGTCTATTTGATGCTACTAAACTAGATACTTCAGATGCGTCACTAGACTTTAGAATCAGATGAACCGTAGTATGAATGAATACCAACCCGTATAAAGGAGTAATAAATATATTAAAGCAAACAGGAACTTGACTATAGATTTGATTAACATGAGTGATAAACATCTCCCCCCCCCACGAACGCTCACTGGAGGGCGGTACCACGCACGTTGAGAACCCCTGATTTAGAGTGACAGAAAAAAACACTAGCACTAGAACTTCACTAGCATTTTCATGTATCAAAGGGGTGGTGTAGACTCACCATCAACTCTTGGTAAAAAATACTTTTTAGGTTGTTTTGCAAATGAGAGATGCCTTTTTTTCTTCCTCTTCTTTCTTCCTATAGAGACGACCAGGACGACTTAATTCATGATACCTTACATTTAGATGCCCGTTAGTTGCTTATATAGAAACCATATCAGTTTAAAGGAGCAGTTAGCATGCCAGGGCAGTAATCCTTTGTTTTTCCCATCCATCCTCAGTACAATTTTTTGCCCTCTCTAACTTAGCAAACTCGTACAAATAAAATGTTGACTGCTCAACCAGTTCCTGCCTCCTTGCCGTTAAATGGGAAACTCAACATATATACTGTGTGTGTAATATCTCAGTATTACTGTTTACAGTATACAATGTTGCTGATCAAAATAGACTGTAAATTCCCTGAAACACATGACTACCTATTAACAATGAATTTGGAGTGTCAACAGGGCAAAGGACACAAATCTTGAACATGTCATGGCACTGACACTGCACAGAGGACATTCACATTAAAATATTTCCAATGACTAAAACTGCCAGTTTTGGTCATTGAAAAAATATCTAGTGTTGCATTTTGTTAAAATCAATTGTATTTTATTGTTAGACACACCAAAACAGAGGCAACCAAGGTAGTTTTTATTTCGACCAAAATATAGAATAAATGAACCACATTTAGACAACTTTTTTTAAATAAACCTGTTTGAAAATCCTAGTTTGGATGGATATATTGGCGCTACACACGATTTGACAGACTTCCTTACATTTTACTGTTAACTTTATTTATTCTTTTGGAATAATTCTCCTTTTGGTTGTTTAGGAATAGTTGCAAGGTATCCTACTTCTATGAATTCACCATGACTGGGAAGGTCAAGTCACTGAATACCCAATAGATGTCATTGAGATGTAAACGAGGGCAGTCTATTAATTTATTCTTCTGTCTGATGAGGGAATCTTTTTGCAGCTCAGTTTCAATAAATGGTCTTTTTGGACCAGAGAGAAAGTTCTGAAAGTTATGTTTTGTTCTTTCTCACAATTTGATTCCTCTTTATATCAGTCCTTGATTGATCAAGGAGAAGGTGGAAAATTGACAACTAAATTACATTGTGGTGAAAGAATTCTTGACTAACATTATAAGTGTACCTTAGGGAAAAAAATTAAGTAGAGATAAATGTGGGCTAATAACACACATGGGGCAGTCCTTCACCACTCAGAAGGGTGTGTCTACTGACAACCGGTTTAAACTGTTCAATGAGTACTTGTTTGCCATTTTCAACAAAGTCTTGCCTTGCCTTGTGTGGGTTGTGATACTGACATTGGATAATGCCTTACCATGGATAACTTGATCCCGTCACTTCTGCTTGTACTGTGGTTGAAGAGTACGCTGAATTGGATGGTAGTTGTGATACAGCGGCACTATATGATTCGGTCCTTCTCAGGATTCTTCTGCATTTCCTTAACACTTATTGATACACTCCTGGGTTGTGTTCTCACAGCAATATTTCATTTTGAAGATGTCAACATCGCAGGCTGGCGTCTCACCAGGTACCACGTATGCCTCCTGACCCAAATCACTTGTTTTATCTACGGCGTTCTCCACTGGCCGGTGTTTCTCCTTGTATGTCTGGATAGCTTTTGGACATTATCACTCAACTCAGCAGACAAGCCCTGGACAAAAAGTTTGACTTACGCTGCTGGAGTGTGTCTCATTTGGATACTTGCAGCTGTTTATGTTTTCTGGTTCCTTGATGTTTCTTTACTAGTAGAAGACGAGAAGAACCATTGCCACCTGTTCAGTAGTCCTCAGAGTGCTCAGCTATTCAGTGCATTAGTAGTGACAGTCACCTGCATTGTTCTTTACTCTTACTCTCCATGTGAGAAATGGAGGGTACAGTTGTTTCTATATTCCACTAATCGAACTCAACAGACCTGTTTGGTGTGTTTAAGGCAAATTATGTTTACGTTCATCAGCACGTGGGCATCTTTTCTGATTCTAATGACCATACTTCCTTTGATTTCTACAGAGATGCATGCACACCTGCAAATGAATGTCGTTTGGTTGTGTTTCCTCAACAGCTTCTCTGTAGCTACGGCTCTGTGCATCCGCTCATTTGCATGTAATGCCAAAAACAGCGATTCCATAACAGATGGATTTTGCTCCTGGTCTTTTTTTTTACATATGAGGCTGAAGGGTGGAATTATGAACAAAAAGGCAAAACCTATAGCCACATTCAAGTTAAACACTAAATGCTTGACCAGAATAAACGTGATTCCTGTGACGATGGAAAATGACGTTTTTCTTAAAATTTAAATAAATAAGATTTTTAAAAAAAGGTATTTATTTGTGCCCTGATGGTGTTCTGCTTCGTGTCTTTTCTATTTTCATGAACAGCAGACAGCTTTGGTTGTTCTCAAATGATTGCACCTGGCTAGCCAAATAAATAACATAAAATGCTACATAAAGTACAAGAAGCACAATGACACAGCAACTTTGACACTACAGTACTTTACTTGAATTTAATCCAAGTTCATTGTCTATACAAGGTATATTTACAATGTCTGAAATTATGGAGAGAAAAAATACTAGATACAACTGAGGTATTAGCTAAAAGCATGTACATGTATTGAACTAGTATGATGGTAAACAGTTTGAGATGTGCCATTTGCTTTAAAAACATCTTATATCACAACATGAGGTAGGAGAGCAATGTCTTATTTTCATGCACGAGCAAAAACATTTCATCACACTGTAGGATTGGCAACATATTATGCAATGATACACACAAACACTGCATTTCATATTTCAAAATAGCAACTTAAAATATATTTGTCTTTTACAAAAGTTTACATCTTCATAAGTGTTAAGTGTGTCGTCAAAACAAAAAAAAAGAAAAAAGTAATGTCTCAGTTACACATTAGAAAAGAAATAATTAAAGATTATGACACATGATCATAGAGACACATGCTGTGCTGGCAGGTAGTCATTCATGTACTACAACCATTATAAAAAAAGCTTTATTTTTGTATTCTTTTTAGCATTAAAATTACAGAATCAGCTCAAGCGAGCCATGGTATGTATTATCCCCAGTAAATTTGGGATGTTCTTTTCTAGAATGCAAAATACATTGTAGCCTTGCTGGAAAAATCTTATTAGATTGCTTTTAAGGTCAAATTTAGCTAATTATATATCAGGCCTATACACATCAGATTTTCAACATATTTCACACCTTTCAATTATGTACAATGTTATTTGTATTCATATGCTCAACAATGCAAAAGCCAAAAAAACAGGTTTGTCGTTTTTAAGAGTCTAAAGAGTACAGTAGACCTACGCCCATTTTTCAAATTTAACATGGCATTCTACATAAAAGATATACAGCGCCCCCATGTGTATAAAATGCAATTTACATGTTTCATAGAATTGTCAAAAATGAAAATGTATACTCTAGAAAGCTTCAGAAATACATTTTATTACCCAAAAACTATCAAAAACAGCATTGAAATCGGCTGCTACAGAGGTATCTGTGGTGAAAAAAAAAAAGAAAACCTAACACAGATTGCACAGAAATTGTAGGTGACACTGTAGTAATGCATTTCATTACAGTGCCAAAACAAATGCTACAATCTCTCTTAATTTGTGAAGAGAAAATAAAGAACAGCATATGAAATCATATATATATATATAAAACCTCATTTACCATTGACACACATGGTCTTGCATATCAAAAGTCTCTAACATCTGTATTAGGCTCTCGAGCACACTTTGTGTCATTTCCACACTTTTTTTTTAGACAATATGGAGACACATTTTTAAAAGCTTGCATTTGTGTGAGAGAATAAAAAAGCACTTCTACATTTAGCAATAATGAATTGTGTTTTAGCATAACAATATAGCTAACAATACATGCATTTATTCACTCCCTTCTTTATAAGAAGTATTTTTTTCTTTAAATATTGTTTTTAATATATTGAATGGCCACACATCACGCTTACTGAGGAAGAGGAAAAGCTGGACGCCACCAAAATATCATCAGGCCTTCAATCTCAGTGGGCTCCACACAAACAGACCCACTTGAAGGGAGACACTGAGGCACTGGACAGCATGCTTCACTTCTCCTGTCCCCCTTGGAGTGGAGTAGGGGTTGTGAGCACCATGCATCCCACTCCCCTACTTCAATTTAAACCATATCAACAACCATTCTTGAGTCCTTTAGGCAAAATTAAACAATAGAGCATGGGCTACACCCATCCAAATGTGATCATTAGAAAGCTTTGAATATTATTCATAAAAATGTAGTGAATATATTAACCACTACTATATGTACAATGTGTATATAAATCTTTATTAGTTAATACATTAAATAATTTCTGAATAATTCAAAGAAAATTTTAACAATAACAGAGCACTCATTTACAGTCATTTAAGTTTGTTTTCAATTCTTCAATGCTGGATGTATTCACATCAGACAGGGTGTTTTTTTCCTCTTCACTTTCAAGAGGTTTTACACTGTAGACATTAGCAGAAAACAGCTGTGGCTTGGCTGATATTGAAATATATGAGTTGTGCACAGTGGAATGTTATATATGAAATGTTTTATGTACAACATGAAAGAAGGTTTTTGATTGACTATAATTCTCTCCATTATTTTTACACACTCACTCAACTCAATGAGCCCACAGGCAAAAAAAGAAATGTACAACAACTAGCAAAAACACATCCCTTCCTATGTCTGTCACTCTGTCTCTTTTTCTACCCATCTATCTTCACTCTCTGTATGGGTGGGCAGAGTGGCAAGCGACCCCTGTGCATCAAAGGCAGCAGCCCCATTCTACAGAGACAAAGCCAGCCCGTCTACCCCAGTGACAAGGAGCTAGCATGTAACGTCCCTTCTTTGGCCTCTCTCCTCTGTTTTCCTTCTCTCTGTCAGACCTGTTTGTTCAGTCATCCAGAATAATAACACCATTCTATTTTTTCTATCAAAAAATAGAAAATTTGCTCACCCTCATGTTGTTCCTAACCAGTTTGAATTTCTTCTGTGCAAAGCAAAAGGAGATATTAGGCTGAATGCTAGCTTCAGTCAACATTCACATTCCATAGAAAGAAACTGAATGATGACTGATGCTGTCCTTTTGTGTAACACGCTCCATGGAAGAAAGTCATCAGAATAACATGAGGGTGAGTAAATGTTGAATGTAAGGTCTACTGTGTGCTATGTTGCAACATATGGCATTGATTCAGAGAAGGATGTATGTCATATTTAAATGGCACACAGAATCCAGGGTCCTCAACAACTTAGTCTTGTAATGTTGGAGAAACTTTGTCCATGCTTTGATGCTACAGAACCTTTCCAATGTTTGGAGATCCCTTTGAACAGAAACATGAGGGTGAGGTGAACTGCACTGTACCCTGAAACCCTGTTTACACTAATGCCAATGTTCCCTGTCATTGAATATTCTCCAGCAGAGGGCGAACGCGAGTCTTTGCTTACAGCATCTCTTAGGAATGAAGTGAGCAGTTTGTCATATACCAGCCTGTACAGGGTCAGCGGTACAGACAGGAAACATATAATCAACACCAGACTGCAAAGACAAACTGCGGGTAGTTCAAGAGGAAGGGAGGGAGGTAATTGGAAAAAAAAAATTGGAAAAGGGGGAGGATTATGATCTTAAACCAGAGGGCCTCAGTAAGGGGTCTTCCAGCTTGTATGTTTTTGAATTACTTTCATGAACATATTCTGACTTGTTTTACAGATTTGTTTTTGAATTGAGCCATTTTCTTTAGCAATAATGAAACACTCAAATAAAAAGGTACACATCCATGTGGTTTCTTGCTGCGCCTAGTGCAGGGCACTGGCATCTTGTCGTTTGGCCTCCTAGGGTTCAGAGTGACGGGTTGTATTAGAGTAAGTGTCAGCTTCAATTCCTGTGGAGCCGGCCCGTTTTTAACGGGCTGGGAGACGGACAGCCCTCGACTGCAGTTCTGAGGTCAGCAGCACACTGTCTCACACCACAGGAGGCAAAGAGTCTTGAAAACAAGCACCTCCTCCTCCTCCATGTCCCATTATCTTCTCAGAACAACTATAAATTAATACAAACATGAGCACCCAAACAAATGCTTAATGACTGGTCTAGGATAAGACGACAAAAAAAATAAAAAAATATTTTAAAGACAAACATTTGTCTTTTTTGTGGTGGTGAGACATTAAGGGTAACAGTTATGGGAGGGCTGCTCTTTTCTGCAGAAGGTTGATTTGTGTTTGTCTGTGACTCTGCAGGGAGTGGGCTAGTGTGTTCCTAGACTACAGGCGTGGAAGTGTGAGCGGAGGGGGCCAGTGGAGGAGTTTAGCCAGAGGTTACCTCAGGGGCCGGTGAAGAGGGGGAGTGCTGGGATTGGGGGCTGACGGAGGGGGTCGGGGGCTGGGCAGGGCTACTGCCTCGGCTCCCCTTGGTGCCAGACTGAGCCATCTGCTGTTGAAGTTGCGAGATCATGAGCTCCAGCTTTTCTCTGGCCTCCCGCTCTCTGCACAGCTCCTCTTGAAGTTCCTGACGTTCCGTCTCGGCACACTCGAGACGGCAGCGCAGCTCGCAGAGCTAGACAAGGAAAGAGAGAAGTTAGAGACAGTGACACAAACACACACAACCCCCAAATGTGAGGGACACACTAGCAAACAGGAAACGAATGAAAAACAGGTGGACAATCTGAACTTGTAGAGCTAGTCTCAGTGACAACGTCTGGGGAAACAATCCAGCTCTATATCATCAAACATATAGACCATTTACACCTGGTATTACCATCTGTCTATGTTTATCCAATCGCAAGTGGTCAGGCAAGACAGAACTGTTGTTTTCTGCACCAAGCCAGCAAAGTTTAAAACCCTTGTTTTGGAATGATTACTTGAGTTGGCAGTCCTTCTGGCCCCGTCGTCTGAGATGCATCAGGACATATATACTTTGGCTTTAAGCAATGTCATATCGTCATAATCCAGTCTGCACAGCCGGACCATGCACAGGCCAGATTTTCTTGACTCGAGGACGTCGGCACATGCACTGGCCACTGACTCTACTAATCGCTCGTGGTCAGAAGAGCATACTCAAAGTCAACGTGGTCGACCAGGCGTGAGGCGATCCCGAACGAGCAAAAACAAAGTATACCTGGACCTTTACACTGAGAATGTGATGTGGCCATATGCATTCCTGGCCACATCTGAAAGAAATTAAAGTGATTACATCATAAAATGTATTGGGCCCCATTTACACATGTAATTAGCAATGTACCAAGAATATACCGGAGAACAAGTTAAGCGAAATTACTCTTTTGCAAGATACTTACATTTGAAGTGATTGGGGCCAATCCAAAAACATTAAAATACAGACAGTTTCAAAAGTAAAGCTACAAGACATAACAGTATAACAGTATAAAATTGCTTATTAATCTTATCTGTGTAAAGTTTTATCCAATATTAAAGCTACATTGTCATGACAACAATGCAGTACAACCTGTTATCTTGTAACCAACGTGAAGCAGGTAAATCCCTGATTTTTTTTTTTTTCCAGATTTAAATCATGTTGATATGTGTAATGTTCACATCTTTTGGCTATACTTTTGAAACAGCATGATTTAAATGTTAGTGGACAGGCCCCATTCACTTCCATTGTAAGTGCCTCACTGTAACCTGTAGTTTTTTCTTTTTTCTTTTTATGTAAATAAACAAGGGACCAGTTTAAATAATTTTTTTATGGTAATCAACATTATGCCAGAAAAGCTGTTGATTGTGCTCGTATTGAACCCGAAACATTCCTTTAATATGAGGTCTACACAGGACACGCACTATAAATCAGTATTTTTCAAACTGTGGTAAACATACAGCCACTGTGGTTCGCCTCTGGGAATTTGTAATGATGAATATATTACAATAGTACACAAATTTTAATTGAATTGTCATTTTCAATTTTCTACTTCTACATTTGTTATCCGTCTGCAGCTTTTTTTTTTTTTTTTTTTAATAGATTTGAGTGCGTAATCAAAACACTCTAGTGCCACTACTTTTATGTCAACCGTGTGGGGCCGGATAGACTACTTGGTGCTAGGTGGAACTTAACTGGTCATATTTGATCAGACAGGGTACTTATCTGAAAAGTTTGTGAACCACTGCACTAAATGATTGTGAGCAGTTGAAACCCAGACATCAGGACCAGTGTGCAAATCAGCCAGACACTGCCTCTTCAATACACTGTGCATGTGTTTATCTTTCCAGCTACTGAATCACTCCCACACAGAGATGAGCTGCGGGGATGCACGCAGCTATGTTGCATATAGTACAGGAATAATTGACCATATAATTTACTGTGCCATGGCATCACACTGTTATGCCATCCTGCTCTGGTCCATGCATGTACCTGTGCATTGTATTGTGCCTCTTGTTCTTTTGGTTTGCAGGCGCAGCTCTGCTGCCTGAGCTGCTCCAGTCTGTGTTCCAGCTGCCTCTGCTCCTGCCGCACCTCCCCCAGTCTCTGAGCATGCTCAGTGTGCACCGCTTCTAGCTCGTTCTGCAGCTCCAGCTGCTCCGCAGACAACTCCCTCAGCCTGGCCGCCTCGCCTCCGCGCACTGCCTCCAGCTCCTGCACGCATGCACATCAAGACATGCGTCAAACAATGTGTGGCAAATGCTGTGGATTTGTGGCAGATGAGTCAGGGGTGATAAATCTCAACTGTTGACATCTTCTATTCTGCTCTGGCCTTCACCCTCACTACAACCAGGTCTTTCTCTCTCTCCACAGGACTAGACTCAAGGCTTTCAGATAGACAAATAGTCCATCTCTCTGGCTCTGTTCCAAACCATAGTGAGCAACCTACCAGTATTTTTAGACATCATATATATGTTCCCGACACGAAGCCTGTTGTAAACAGTAGGCAGCAAAATGATGCCTTGTATTGGCCAAAATCTAAGGCACGTTATTTGCAGATAACCCAATCCCAGTATGTACTACGACAAACTACGACTGTTTTATCCAAGATGATGGACAGAGTAAAGGGAAATATTGATAATTACATTATATATATGTATGAATTACTTAAAAGTATTAGTCCTAATTAAAAACAATATCATTTCATGTACTATCTGTGTTCATTAAAGTATCACCTTCGATAGCTTACATACATATTTTTATGTATTTTACGAATTACTGATAAGTTTCAATAAAACATTCATTCATCAAATTAAAAATAAACTATTACACCAAAAATTATTGTGTATTATGTAATATTAATGCTTAACAGTCTATCAAACTGTTAGCTTAACAACATGCTAACTTCAAACTATTGTAATCAACGGTGTTGAGTCTCTTGTGGTCTTCACGAGAGAAGCTCTATTTTTGTGATGCAAATTAGTGATCATTAACAGAGTTGCTGCCTATCTAGAGTGTCTCAAATCAGGCATTTCCATTAACTTCAGGATGCTGCTTAAGATGGGAGCTGCCTATGTAGATAGTAGACAGCAGGGCACGCCATTAAGATATGGAACAAATTTTCAGAGTATCTCAGAGGAGGAGAATGCAGCTAATATGGCTGTCTCACCATCTCCAGCTGCAGCTGTTTCTGAAGGGTGGAGTTGAGTTTTTGTTGCTGCCGACGGTACATGTGAACAATCTCCAGCATGATCCTGTCTTTGTTGTCCTCCATACCATCTTTGTCCACTGTGGGAGCGGGGGCATGCTGCTTGCCACCCGGGCTTGTCTCCATGGTGACTGGCGGAGGAGGTTGGCTGTGCTCGTATGCGTCGCCCGCATGTTGGGATTTGGCCTCCTCTGCGACGGAGGAAGGAGATGCGGGAAGATCTGAGGGAGAGGGAGGAAGAGAGTTAAAGCCTTCATACGCTCACGCACACACACACCTTATCTCTGTCATGTGCTGAAAGTCTGTGTGACTAATTCTCTGTGGGTGTCTCTCTTTGAAGGTCAGAGTGGATGGGAAGCGCTGGAAGTATCACACAGAAATGAAGCATGGAACAGCCAGTGAAGAAAAGAGGAGAAATTCTCCTTGATCTACAGTATTTTTTAACATAAGGAAAATAAGGATGAGGCTGGGAACAGAGTACTGATTTTTACTCAGAACTGGTTACATTTAAAAAAAAATACCAGAACAAATGACTTTCATGACTTTGTTAAATAAGTGGCTCTTGAGCGTGCATTCTATCGCAGATGTGGGCAGAACATACTAAAACAAGACTTATAATACATAGAAACATATACAAATACAATCAAATATATTACACATACATATATGATAGAAACATGGGCTGTTATGTAGTAACGATGTCAGTTGGATCATAGTTCGGTTCTCAAGTGGAAAACCAGTTGGATTCGGGGGGGAAATCTTGTCATATTGGTGTTTATTTTTCGCTGTAACACAATGGACTATGCATTATATGCTATATAAATGACACAATCAAGTCAAATTAACAATAAAAATTCTCATTATAGCTGCTTTTTCATAACATAAAAAGGGCAGTCATGGAATTAGCGTTCAAAACAAAAACTTAGGGCAAAGCAAAAAGCTAGACTGCAATTTGTCACATCTTTTGATCACAAAAAATTCTTAAAATAACAAAAATTGTTAAAAAGGTTATGTCATAAGTTCTCTCCATGGCTAATTTCTTACTCTTACATTGCACAGAAGCGTTTTGCTGCCAATGTGAAGTCAAAAGTGTGCAGAGTTTCTCTTTATCTTGAGATGCACATAAGCCTGGTGTCCTTCTCCAGAAGACGGCAACGCAGGGCTGTTTTGATGAGATTCTGAAGTGAGAAGCTTCTCAATGGGGACATGTGAGAAGGGAATGACGCCGGCTGCTTTTCCCAGTGTGCTAGACAACCCGCTGTAGTTATGGATTAGGACTTTGCAAGCTGATGGAAAAGTTTAAACCTCCGTGGAAGCAAAGTGCTGTCATCATTGGGATGGCGTTATGCTGTACACTTGTGGCATCAACAAAAGGGGTTGCTGATGCTTTGTGTTCATATTTTGAAAATGGTTTAATTTGTAGGATATTAGGACATTTTAACAGTCAAAAAACAGTATGGAATTTTGGAAACCCTGGCACGGTGAAAAGGGTGTGTTTGTTGCTAAACGAAATCCTACTGACTATGGTTAATTAAGGCACGAGCTGTTCGAAATGTCCCACCCCCAACTTGATGTTTCAATAGGAAATATGTCCAAAGAAAACTGTGCTCGCCAAGGCACTTCATGGGGACTTTAAGGCTTGTGAGACTGAAATCAGTGTTTTTCATATGACGTGTAATTACCACTTTTGTTGTACTAAGTGGTGTTTTATAAAAAAAATAAAACATTAGTTAAAAAATTAAACATTTTTGTTTAGTATTTTTCTCTATATATTTAGTACCAATTATTGGATTGCATTTATGCTCAATCAGTGCCAAATGAAAAGTCTGTACTGAGAGCAGTAAATGCAATAAGAATTGCATTACTTATTTCCAAAGAACTCGTCATCTAAAAGAATTGTTAACAGAATCATTAGGGAACCACTATCATTAAGAGCAATTTGAACCAGAATTGTTAAATCCTTACATTTTTCATCCCTATGTAAGGACTTACACACACATACTCCACATACAAATCAACTGGACCGCAGACAAAACAGCAGCAGCCTAGCATGTGTGTTTAGATGAGCAATACGAGAGTCCAGAAGGACAGAGAGAGAGAGAGAGAGAGAGAGAGAGAGAGAGACTCATTTAAATGTAGGACAGGCAGGCTGCAGGTCTGGCACTGCAGAGCGAAAAAAAAAAGCCTCACTCTGTTGCTAGCCTCTACTGTGACTCAGGCCTGCCTGTCACACTCAAACACACACAAATCAGTCAGATGCAGAATGAGAGAGACAGATGAAAGAAGAGAGGCAGAGGGAACTAGGATGGACAATGGGAACAAGGAGGAAAGCAAAAGAATCAGGGGCAAGCAATAAGAGGAAAAGGGAAAAGAAAGAGAGAATCAATTAATAGAGAAGGGTGAAATAGAGTTTGTGTGTGGGGGGGGGGGCAGAGAGAGGATGAGGAGAGCGTATTAACAGAGTGAGGCACAGACAGAGAGAAGAGACAGAACGAGAGGCAGGAGGGGAGGGGGGGTTGTGGTGTGCTGCGGTGAAGACAAGAGACCCCTCCCCCAGCACTCTCCACAGCGATCCGACACATACAGGGACAGCATCCTCTTTTCATTCTCTCTTTCCACTGGCAACTATTAAATCTGAGTTGTATTAATCATTATCAAGACACTCTCTCCAAACCCTCACCCTCTGTGTGTGTGTGTCAAGCACGAGTACACCCCTCACATTTTTGTAAATATTTGATTATATATTTTCATGGGACAACACAGAAGATATGACACTTTGCTACAATGTAAAGTAGTGAGTGTACAGCTTGTATAACAGTGTAAATTTGCTGTCCCCTCAAAATAACTCAACACACAGCCATTAATGTCTAAACCGCTGGCAACAAAAGTGAGTACACCCCAAGTGAAAATGTCCAAATTGGGCCCAATTAGCCATTTTCCCTCCCCGGTGTCATGTGACTCGTTAGTGTTACAAGGTCTCAGGTGTGAATGGGGAGCAGGTGTTTTAAATTTGGTGTCATCGCTCTTGTACTCCCTCATACTGGTCACTGGAAGTTCAACATGGCACCTCATGGCAAAGAACTCTCTGAGGATCTGAAAAAAAAGAATTGTTGCTCTACATAAAGATGGCCTAGGCTATAAGAAGATTGCCAAGACATTGACACTGAGCTGCAGCACAGTGGCCAAGACCATACAGCGGTTTAACAGGACAGGTTCCACTCAGAACAGGCCTTGCCATGGTCGACCAAAGAAGTTGAGTGCACGTGCTCAGCGTCATATCCAGAGGTTATCTTTGGGAAATAGACGTATGAGTGCTGCCAGCATTGCTGCAGAGGTTGAAGGGGTGGAGGGTCAGCCTGTCAGTGCTCAGACCATACGCCGCACACTGCATCAAATTGGTCTGCATGGCTGTCGTCCCAGAAGGAAGCCTCTTCTAAAGATGATGCACAAGAAAGCCTGCAAACAGTTTGCTGAAGACAAGCAGACTAAGGACATGGATTACTGGAACCATGTCCTGTGGTCTGATGAGACCAAGATAAACTTATTTGGTTCAGATGGTGTCAAGCGTGTGTGGCTGAAACCAGGTGAGGTGTACAAAGACAAGTGTGTCTTGCCTACAGTCAAGCATGGTGGTGGGAGTGTCATGGTCTGGGGCTGCATGAGTGCTGCCTGCACTGGGGAGCTACAGTTCATTGAGGGAACCATGAATGCCAACATGTACTGTGACATATTGAAGCAGAGCTTGATCCCCTCCCTTCGGAGACTGGGCCTCAGGGCAGTATTCCAGCATGATAACGACCCCAAACACACCTCCAAGACGACCCACTGTCTTGCTAAAGAAGCTGAGGGTGAAGGTGATGGACTGGCCAAGCATGTCTCCAGACCTAAACCCTATTGAGCATCTGTGGGGCATCCACAAATGGAAGGTGGAGGAGCACAAGGTCTCGAACATCCATCAGCTCCGTGATGTCGTCATGGATTAGTGAAAGAGGACTCCTGTGGCAAGCTGTGAAGCTCTGGTGAACTCCATGCCCAAGAGGGTTAAAGCAGTGCTGGAAAATAATGGTGGCCCAATTTGGACATTTAACCTTAGGGGTGTACTCACTTTTGTTGCCAGCGGTTTAGACATTAATGGCTGTGTGTTGAGTCATTTTGAGGGGACATCAAATTTACACCGTTATACAAACTGTACACACTACTTTGTAGCAAAGTGTCATTTCTTTAGTGTTGTCACATGAAAAGATATAATCAAAAATTTACAAAAAAGTGAGGGGTGTACTCACTTTTGTGAGATACTGTACATGTCCCTGAACCTCTGACCTCTAAAGTGGGTGTCATTCTTGCGTGTTTATATGCACATATTGTGAATGTATGCATGTTGTTGCTTCGAGTCATTCATTTACTACTAAAAAAGGTTTAAAGCGTACAGATTTATTTATGGCTGGGTAAATATTAAGTACTGACCTATGGTGGGCTGGCTGTCATTGGTGAGTGTTCTTCTGCCGTAGTGTTGTTTGAGCAGGGCCCCCAGAACCTCATGACTCACCTCCCCTTCCTTGCGCAGAGACACGTTTGGGGCCACCACCTTATCATACGTGTAAAGGTAGTAACTGCAAACACAAGAAACACTCTCATATTAGTGCAGCAGCTTTACACATACAACATAACTGAAAAATCCAGCAATAACAGTTCTCTCAAAGAGCTTTTGGCACATTCAGCTGAGCAGATAATAATGCACTATGGAGCTAATTGCAATAATCAAATGAGACTGGGAATAGAGTAACATTTCAAAAAACAAATGGGGTCAAGCATGTGTTCATTTTTCTTATCGATTAACTCAAGCCTTCAGGTCAACTGGTTTTATTTTCCAACAAGTTTTGAAATGGTACATCTTAAATAGATTTTTTTAGAGGGTTTCCACACTTTTTGATGGATTAATTTTCATGATATTTCCATTACTTTTACATGATTTTGTCAGTCGAACAGATTACTAGATAAAGGTTATTTTTTAAATAATTTTATTGAGAGAAATAGCGTCCAAGAAGGCATGTGCTGGTCAGTTAAATATTTTACAGCAGAGAATATCTAGAAAAAATTATATTCATGCCAGACATTTCTATTACTTTTTAAGATTTCACTAATTTCCATGACTTTTCAAGGCCTGAAAATCCCCATTAAAACCTCCCTGATATTTCCAGGTTTTCCAAGGATACACTTGATTTGCCTGTGCCTGTGTAAAACTCACCAGCAGCACAAAGCTAGGACTTTGTGATTGGTTGCCAGGTAGTTGCTGTGTGGTTGCTAGGATGTTGCTTACTGGTAAGTCAAGAGCCCACACCAATTCTCTATTATCATGCACAGATATGGCTCTTATGGGCCTTTCCTTCAATGTAAATTCATGGGATTTTTTTCCAGTTTTATCATGTGCCGGGCAAAACATATTAATCTAATTTATTAAAGTAAAAGCATTCCTCTCCTCAACAAAGCACACTATTTGAGGCATCATTCATGCCCACAAGCACAAATTGCAAGTGATGACTTGTGCTCCAAAGGGCGTTTACTCTTTTTTTTTTTTTAATTCCCAATTTACACATGGGCTCGCCTGTTGCTGTTGTAATTCTTAATTCTCTGAGTTTAGACACAGATAGAGGGATAGATCAACCCTAAAGGGAATTCTGGGAAAAATGGGCCATACCTCGGGTGGATGATGGGGCTGTGTTCTGGTTCCTCTTTGATATCAGGAAACAGTCGATTGAACACCAGTGAAGACTGGGAGTTGCCCTGCACACACACACACACACACAAACACACAAGTGCGCATCAATTTTAATGAAGCGCATTAAGGGCATTTGAATATGAAATTGACTGTTTGAGCTGCATTAAAATACACATCTCCACATATTTGTGCATGAATAATAAACAAGTTCTTTGAGGACTTATTGCACATGCACACAGATTATCACAGTGTTTAGTGTTTTGTACAGTAGTCACACAGCAAAAATTACATACAAATGTACAAACACACAAAGACAAACTTGTTAAGGGGAGAGAGGATGCCTGAAGCAGAGTAAACTAAGAGCAATACAAACATCCTGCTGTAATGTCATGTATTCACGAGAAGAGCTCATTAATCAGCAGCCGCAGAGCATACGCTGACAAGTAGCGTACTGAGGAGAAGAGACATTAATGAATAGGAAAAGAGAAATACTGTGTTTAATGAAAGAGTGTGGTTGGGTTTCTGGCTTTTTGATTGTTGTGTAAATGTAAAGGCCGGGTTAAGCATCTGGGGGGGGGGGGGGGGGGGATCTGACCCAGTTTACAGCAGGTATGAACATTTGTCTCTAGTGATCCATTTCAAAGTGATCAGCCAAGACAGATTGCCATTTACACGTGGTATTAACATGTGTCTCCTGTGACCACTTATAATAACATTTTTCAAGGGGAGGTTCTCTGATTTCATGACTACAATCTATGTCATTTTAACTGCATGCAAGTAATAATAGTCGCCGCACTGTTGCTCTAAAATAGTCAGCTTGAATTTGAATCTTTGCGCAAACAATTTGAGTGAAATATTAGTTGGATACCTGTATTAAAAACTTAAAACAAACTTAAAGGAATAGTTCACACAAAAATGAAAATTCTCTCATTATTTTACTTTTACCCTGATACCATCCCAGATGTGTATAACTGTCTTTCTTCAGCAGAACATAAATTAAGATTTTTAGAAAAATGTTGAAGCTCTGTTGGTCAAAAAGTTTAATTATTTAATACAGGTATTCAACTAAAATAAAAGAGAATTTCACTAAAATCTTTGTTTGCACAAAGATACAAAATTCAAGAGGGCTACATTTTAGAGCAACAGTGCGGTGACTATTCTGTGCTTTTTTTTACTTGCATGCAGTTAAAATGATATAGATTGTAGTCATGAAATCAGAGACCCTCCCCTTGAAAAATTTGATTAGAAGTGGTCACAGGAGATGCATGTTAATACCACGCATAAATGGCAATCTGTCTCAGCTGACAACTTTGAATCGTATCACCAGAGACAGGGCCAAATATTTCCCTCCAAGATGCTTAACCCGGCTTTTACATTAACAATCAAAAAGCCAGAAACCCACCCACACTCTTTCACTTTAACGTTTACATTTTTTAATTTAGCAGATGCTTTTTTTCCCCAACGCAATTTTTTTTACCTGTATTTTCCGATGTGATGTTTTTTATGTTTTAAAACACTTTTGTTGAAAAACTGAAACCCTTGTTAAAGCTGAATGGTGGATTGACAGGCGAGTAGGCGATCCTTTGTAAATGTCAGAGATGCTTCAGGATTTATTAACATTTACACAACAAATATGGTGTGGTTACAAGCGTTACTGAATTACTCCAAATGTGGTTTTAGTGATCTGATCACAAAACATTTTACAACCTGTTATCACCTGCATTTAGCCCAGTCCACTTGTGATCAGATTCCCTAAAACAGATGTTAATACCAGGAGTAAATAGGGTCTGACTGAGATGTTTTCTGCTGGTGACTGTACAAGGAAGTGAGGGAGGAGGATGTATAGATAGAGATGCCGTTCTGTGCTTGTGTGTTTATGTAAAGAAGTGTATTACCTTTGACTGAACCTTTTTCTCCAGGACATTATCAGACAGCTTGCTATTGGGAGGGCAGGGGTCAGGGCTGGATTTCCGCCCATTACTGTTGTCATCCACCACCTTCTGTAAAAAACACACAAGCACATGCTTTATTGAAGACACCCTCATTCTGAAGACATCACAAGAGTATTTGCTTCTAACTCCATGTTTTGATGCACAAATAATAGAAAACTAAAAAAAAATAGCTCAGTGGATGTAAAAGGACACTGAACTCTCCTCACATACACACTCAACTCAATTTGTCACACAGTGTTCAACAAACAGGCTACTGCTCAGCAGCTCGTACGCGTGTGTGTGTGTGTGTGTGTGTGTGTGCGTGTGTGCGTGTGTGCGTGCGCGTCTTTGAATCCAGGGCAAGCACTGTGCTGATGGTTCTCTCACAGACAGAGCCTAAAAAAGCAGACACATATTGTGAAGAGAATGGCTGTTATTCATGCGTGTATTTCTAATGTTTTCAATCTGCAACATCCTCTCTATAGTAGACCAAACCAGAAAGCACACAACATCCCTTCCTCGTCCCTTCATCAGAGAGACACTGACAGTAGAGTTTGTGTGGGTGCCAGAGGACAACAGAGAGGAGAAACGTGTTGTAAATTAGAACTTACTCCAGACCAAGGAATCTCCTGATTCCTGTAGCCTAAGGAATGAATGGCTTTGTATGTCACATTACATTGGCTGTACAATGGCAGGGTGACATGGCAACCCCAACACATCTGTGTTAGACACAAGAAAAACTGTGCATGTGGGAGATAGGGCTGTTTTTCTTGAGGGAAGAGGAGGACTGCAGCACGATGGAGGGTTGGGCTGGAACAATGAACACACTGCAGTGGTGAGCCCGTCTAACCTTGACAAGCACACACGTCCAACGCAGTGTCTATTGACCCATCGTTTGCCAAGTAGTTTCAAAAGAACCAGCTCAAGAGTCTCATTAATTTGGTAAATGAGCTCCACTGGTTGCGCTGTATCTTTTGCAGCGTAGATTCAAAAGAACCAGCTCATTGGAGTCATTTGTTTGTGAATCAGACTCTACTGGTTGCACTGTATCTTTAGCAGTGTAGAATCAAAAGAAACAGCCAAAAATAGTCATTCATTTGAAAACTGGGCTCCACTGGTTGCACTGTATATTTTGTGCTGTAGACACAAAAGAACCAGCTCAAAAAAGTCAGCCATTCTGGAATTAGCTCGAATGGTTGCCTTGTATGCTTTGAGGTGAAGATTCAAAATAACTCACTTATAGGAGTCATTTGTTAGAGAATCTGGCTTCACTGGTTGCAATTCTGTGGGGCCTCAGCAATGCAGGAAACACTAAAAAAAACTGTTAATGGCACCGAAGGTCATGAAAATCATTTGGATCCAGTACATTTTTAAAATTGTAACCGGTACTCGGTTCCTAACCCTAGCATATACAGGTTTTCCATGCATGCAGAAAATGTGCATACTATGCGACACATTCGTCTAAAAATAGTACTAGTAATTTGCAGTATGCTATTCTGAGTATAGCCATAGAAACCTCAGTAATGACGCCACAAACACTTCTTCATATTAGAGCTTTCTGTCTGCTACCACAAGTCAGGTGGAGTGCAGCCTTGATTTCAAGAGACCATAGAACGAAACAAAGCAAAATCCAGAGGAATTATCTAGGTGGCCTGCAGCACATGGTGCGAGTAGTGATTGTGATAGCTGTGCAATAACTGCACAGTTTACAGTAAAAGTTATAGCTCTGTTCTCCTCAAGAACATAACACTGAAACAGTTGTCTCGTTCTCTCCTTCATACAACCACACAAAGTAAATCCTTAATATATACACATGGCGCAACATATACACAAAGACTTGTATGAATGTTTTTTTTTTTCATTGGTCTAAGAAACTGTGCAGAGAAAGTAATGTATACAAATGTGCTTCCATATTATTCTAGATTGTTTGTAAATGACGTGAATTTCGGATGCAGTTATTTCTTGTTTAAAAGTCGCTTCAGATCCCAAATCCTACAGATCAGGTTGTTATGAGTTTCTCTCCTGTTTCTCTTACAGGGATTCAACACCTCAGCCATCTCTAATCTCTTTAAGGAGTATGTTATTAAAGGCGCACGCACACACACACACACAGCATTATCTACTATAACACCATATTTACTGATTTCATGTAACACAATTCGAGATCTTTTGAAACACTAATGACGACACGGGAGAACAGCCCTTTAAGAAAGAACAGCTCACAGCTCATACACACGCCAAACAGATTAAGGTGATGTAGATCGCAGAGTATTATAAAACTAAAATTCTCTATATATTATATAAGTGTCACAGCATATATCTGTGAGTAGTGGTGGCGTAGTGGGCTAAAGCACATAACTGGTAATCAGAAGGTTGCTGGTTCAATCCCCACAGCCACCACCATTGTGTCCTTGAGCAAGACACTTAACTCCAGGTTGCTCCGGTGGGATTGTCCCTGTAATAAGTGCACTGTAAGTCGCTTTGGATAAAAGTGTCTGCCAAATGCATAAATGTAAATGTAAATATCTTATGGTGAAGAAAATTGGCGATGCGCAGCTCTATAAAGAAGAAAGAGCTTGTTTTTCGTGAGTTAAAGATGGATTGAAATCAAGTGAACAAAAAGGTGAGCGGGTGTAATCTTAGCCCATTATACAATGCAAAAAAAAATAAAAAATACACTTATATTTACGATACATTCTCTTAAAGCAAGTCTAAATATCTTATATGTTGCTTCTCAAGTAAATGTATCTTGTTTTAAGGATTTTTAGATGATGTTAAATGGAAAACAAGATCAACACTTGATAACAATATGATTATTTGCAGTTAAATTATTAATTAAACAATAAGTCGTTTTTCCCCTTTAATATCATTTGTCATTTTAATATCGAATGTCATTTAGAGGTATTTTTAAAAGATGATTTGTCCTCTTTATTGTTAGAAATAAGTTTAATACAATCTTTTAAGTCAGGACACAAGCTGAATAGTCGTTTAAGAGCTAATGATTAATCGTTGCAATAATCGCCCGATTAGTCAAATAATCGTTATATAATCGTTAGATTAGTAGATTATAAAATAATAATAATTAGTTGCAGCCCTACTCCTAACATTTAAATCAAACAGTGCAGTTACTGAAGGACCAATCTAAGTTTTGCTCTTTAATAAAATATTTTATTATAAAAATTTATGAATGAAATGTGTCAAGTACTGTTACAGTAGGACCAATCTAAAACATACCTTTTGAAAGAATTCTATAAAATTATTGTCTAATTTACGATTTGGTTAAATCTGAAATGATCTCATTTGTCAACAGACTTATAAAGCAAACTGCTTTTTTTCATTTCCAAATAATTCTTCCTGAAAAGTAAGAATCATTAAGAACTGTAAAGGAATCGAAATCAGAACCGTAATGGCTAAATTCCTAATGATTTCCCCCTCTGTCCCTCTTTGCCCTAGATCTTCTGTGTTTCCAAGTTGCTTGCTAATCTGAGCCAAACATTACACGCCAACCGACACCAAAACAACATTAACGTCCTAAAACTAACCCAAAAAACTTGAAACCCCCCAGCAAATTCTCCTGTGCTCTCTCTTAAAACAGGCACAATGAGGTCACTGGCACACAAACACTTTTGCTTTGACAATTAACATTTTACAGAATGCATACACGCCTGACCGCATCGCTCTTTTACTAACTATGGAGATCCCCTGACGAAAACAGCTGCTATGAAGAAAAAAACAACAACATATACACAAAGAGCCATAAACACATGCAGGGTTTTTGTAGTTCCCGTACGAGTATTTACAGTGTGTTTTATGAGCTACAGTGTTAAGGGGGAATTACAAGCCCCACAGGCTGATGATGAATCTTATCTAGGCCAGCCTCATACTGTCATCATACTACACAATGACCTTTCTGTGTGTGTGTGTGTGTGTGTGTGTGTGTGTGTGTGTGTGTGCCTTAGAAATGACATTTTACACAAATCTGCATTTTTCTGTTTAAACGTGTGTATTAAAAGCACCATATTTGTGAAACTGTGCTTATGACAATGACAGTGTGCGTGGACTCAAGAGAAGCATTTTCATTATAATAAGCATCACACACACAGTTTCACACAATCAGTGAAGAAGGCTACACATGAGGGTGATTGTGTGTCCATCTGTTGCAGCTCTGGCAGAGGGTACATACACAGCAAAATGCAGTGCACTCATGCAGTTTTCAGTCACAAACACAGAGCTGCTGGGGCCCCTCACTGTACACCACACATAGGCTTGCTATTCACAAACCGTGCCACTACAGAAAAACACAGGTGACATGTGAGGGCCAAGGGATGCTAGACAAATATAGGCCAAGTTGATTTAAGGAAAGGAAATGAAAACAGAGAGAGAAAATTCTAAACTGCGCTTCACTTTTTCCACATTTTGTTATGTTACAGTCTTATCCTACAAACAATACCCCATAATGACAATGTAAAAGAAGTTTGTTTGAAATCTTTGAAAATTTCTTTAAAAAAAAAAAAAAAAAAAAAAAAAAAAAAATCACATCAGCCACTCTGCTCTCTGGATATTGGCATCGGCCATTAAAAAACCCATTTCGGTCGACTACAAGTTTTAATGTAAAGATGCAAAGGCATTCCTGACTGCACTGAGAACACGCAAGTTCTGTTGTACCTTAATATGGATGCTACCAGCTTACTAACGTCCCACATACACTCAGTACCTGTACCCACACAAAACAACCCCAACACTCATGTCAAACTAACAGAGTTGCACAAAGACAAACACCACATCTTCACATATCAACGCACACAAAGGGATCAGACGCAAAGACTCAGACGTGCTCATTCCGAGAGGATTTGGCTGACAGCCTGGGGGAAAATTTTTAAGGGAATGGAGGGAGGGCTGAAAAAAAAGAGGGAGGGACAGAGATGAACATTCCATCTAGACGTGGTCATCAATAGTGCACAGTCTGCCTGTCTGTCTGCCCATCCTGTCAGCCATCTACACACATCCACGGTCATATCTACAGCATTTGATCTGATAAGATCCTCGCACACACACACACACACACACACACACACACACACACACACGCAAACACGCACAGAGTGGCCAAGTTACACACACACATGCGCACACACATACTCGCGCAAGCAAAACATACTGTGCTGTGATCAAGGAGGGCTAAGAGCAGTAAACAGACAGAGGAACAGTCTCTCCCTCTCCTGATCTCAGATTTCACATATTCAAACAGAGCTCTGCCTGTTCCCTTCTTTACACACTGGCTTTTAAATATTGTCTATGAATGGGAGATCTGTATGCGTGTGTGTAAGAACTGAGTACTCTCAAGTGTGCGCCAGTGAAAAAAAAGCTGTAACCTCGTTAGTCTCCCATGGCGCAGCTGAGCTATTCTAACATACACACTCATACATGCACAAAGACATTGGCAGACGCAATGATGGAGTTGAGTCTCTGAGGTGTGTGCTCTCTGGGCTATGGCACCCTATGGCTTGTTTCAGAATGCTGCTGTCAGAGCTCACCCAGAGCCATCACAAACAGTGACGTTCAAAATGCCCCCCACACGCCCACACTGCTCTCTGTAGGATGTAGAGACAGAATGTGACCTTCCTCTCTCAGCAGGACACAAACAATCCCTGAGAGCTGTGGTCAATGGGGCACAAACTAAGGACAAAACACAAACATTTGGGTGTTCGTGTGTCATCTGTGGGCATCTGCACTGTGTTCTCTTGTGTTAAGAAGGGGATTGCAACCATAGTGGATAAATTTTTCTGGCTAAGGCTTTCTGGCTTCATTGGTACTGGCACCAATGAAAAATATATGCTCAATATTTGGGATGGGTCAGGATGGTTGACTAGTTCACAAGTCATTCAAAAAATGATTACTTTAAAGATAGACTTGCATATGTGAATTCTATGAAAGGGTTTCAGCATGCTGCTAAACTATTAGACTGTTAGCAAACAAAAACCATATCCAAGAAGTCAAATCTCTAAATTCATCTTAAAGCATATATACTTGTATTAGAGATGGGTGATAATACCAAAATTCGGTAAAACTAGGCATATTTTATATCACGGTGAAGGAATACTTAAAAATATAATCATCTCTAGGAGACAGAATAAGTCTCCTTCCTGAGCGGTTTAAATGTATTCTTGCATACTATTGTTTGTACAGATGAACGTGATACCTTCAGGCATTTGAATATTGCTCCCAAGAATAAACCACACTTGTGGAGGTCCAGAATTGCATTTTATTTTATTTTTTTGAGGTCTTGGCTGATTTCTTTTGATTTTCCTGTAATGTCAAGCAAAGAGGCACCGAGTTTGAAGGTAAGCCTTAAATTACATCCACAGGTACACCTCCAGTTCAGTACACCTACAATCAGCAGCTAATTGGCTAATTGTCTAAAGGCTTGACATCATTTTCTGGAATTTTCCAAGCAGCATAAAGGCATAGTAAACTTCTGACCCACTGGAATTGTGATAGTCAATTAAATGTGAAACAATCTGTCTGTAAACAACTGCTGGAAATATTGCTCATGTCATGCACAAAGATGATGTCCTAAACAACTTGCCAAAAAGTGTATGTAAACTTCTGATTTCAACTGTAAATGTGCCATTGACAAAGGTGTTATATAATTCCTGAGGTAATTTACTCGTAAATATATTACTTGTAAATATTTCTAATGTTTTTAATTCGATAACTTCGAAATGCTTCTTGGTATTGTAGTTAATTTCCTCATGAAAAGACAAAGTACATGGTCTTGTACCTTTGCCTTTTTGTCAAATTTTCAAATATTTTGTTTCAACTCAAAGCTTGTATAAAGTTGTGATTCATGGGAGTCACGTGATGCCATGTGAGGATCAGACGTGTGAACGGCGAGCTCTGCGCACTTTGCTAGTTTTAATATTTTTTACGACATAAACCGGTGAGATGCGATACACTGTTTCATAACTGTTCTAGGTGGACAATATGTCAAAGAATTCAAAATCCTTGGGCTCTGGAGACATTAAAAGACACTTATCTGCTCAAGCTGACACCCTGGAGCAGGCCGCGGGCCAGTCGATTTGGTTGGAGCGATGCGAGAAATGCGGCGAGAGATGCTGAATGAGTCGGCAATGCTGACGAAGGTTGTTGCTGCCTTGGAAGATCTTGCTGTGATACGTCGATCGATCACTCCCATGGATGCGAAGTTTACTGATGTGATCACAAGAGTGGGTGATATCAAGAAATGGATAGATTACCTGGAGTAATCGGAGAGGGAATTATCTGCTAATCTGCTCGGTCCCGGAGGGACAGGATATGGTGGAATTCCTGGATGGGATCTTTCCAAATCTGCTCGACATAGCACGCCATAAGCTGGAAATCGAGTGAGCTCACATAGTTCAGGCTTGCCGATCTGTGGAAAGAGACAGGCCCCGATCAATTCTGGCCACATTTATGAGATCATCCGATAAAGATTTTGTGTTTCATGAGGCGAGGGGTAAAGGAAGGCTTTCTTGGAAGAACCACAGCATTTTCTTGTTCCCAGACTTTGCGAACTCAACGAGAGAAAAGTGAGCAATTCAAGGAATGCAAGAAACTTTTACATCAAAGGAAGGTCGCTTTTGCACTGATATTCCCAGCCAAATTGAGAATAGATTCTAAGTATGGCCATAAAACATTCACATGCCCACAGCAAGGGATGTCCAACATAAAGTCAATGGAGTGAGTAAGTCATCTTGTGGTACCCACGCTGCATCGGAATCACTGAACATTCGATTGACTGTTTGTAGATTCTGCATGCTCTTTTTGTGCTGGTTCCGCCTAGCAGCTGGAGTTTATTTTGTAGAGCAACACAACTCCGGGACAGTTTTTTCAATGAATCTACATGCTCTTTGTGCTTAGTCCGCCTATCAGCCGGAGTTTATTTTGTATAGTATTTCTGGCTATCATTGGAGTAAGTAATTTGCTTGCCCTCACGTTTTGCTACTCTACTTTTAAATAAAACAATTCAAATTTAAAACAAATATTCTCCTGCAATGTAATATGTTTGAAACAAAGCAATGTACAATTTTTACTGGCTCAGCAAATTATCTGTAATGTGATCACACCCACCAGCAGAGCGCGCCATTCATACGCTAATGTGCTGAGGCGATTAACGCAAATGGTACATGCTGCCGACTGTGCCTTAAAAACAAAGTCACTCACTTATCTGCACATTTGAAAGACAGCACGATACACAAGTGAGAAAACTCCTGGATAGTGATGAAGAGTTAACATTTTCCTCAGAAGAAGAGTGGGAATACGATGAATGTTTGTATTTTGAAGAGAGACTTGATCCAGCCGAGGATACAATTTCAGACGAGTAAGTCATTTAGTTTTCATTAGTTGACATGTTATTTTATATAAACATGTACATATTTTACTAGTGGGACTGTTTCAAGACTTGCCAGCCAGGATTGAGAGTATTGACATTTGAAATATGTCCTAATAAGCTAGTTTTAGTTACATTTAAATGCTGTTTCTGCTAAAGCAGGTATTTCAATTGTAAGCTGTATGATATAAATATGATATGTAATATGATATAAAAAATAATATGAATGTTTAGATTATATTTTATCTAGTGTTTATAATGCCTCATTATCATCAACAAAGCTTGTGCTTTCAAATATGTGTTCAGGTTAAATGAGTAAAATGCACTTTAAATATGCCCATATTAGAAGCTTTCTGAAGCATCATGTGACACTGAAGACTGCAGAAATAATGCTGAAAATTCAGCTTTGATCACAAATACATTTTACAATATATTCAAATAGAAAAATGTTCTTTTAAATTGTAAAAATAGTTCAAAATATCACTGATTTTACTGTATTTTGGATCAAATAAATGCAGCCTTGGTGAGCAGAAGAGACTTCTTTTAAATGGTAGTGTAGATCTAAAACTGAGTAAAGTCTTTATTTAAAGAAAATGTATAGTCAGATTACTTCTTTTAACTTAAAACTTGATTTTGACCATTAAGTCTCCTCACATTCATTCTCTCTCTGTCACATTCCTCATTGATAGGCCCAGGGGAGGGGTCATTTGTCTCCTCAGGTGTGAATCACAATCAGTATTCATGATCATTCACGCCTCCTCGCATATGACCTTTCTAACACTAAAAGTGACTTACAAAAGTTAAATTACTATATTGTTTTGTATGAATGAGTGATCAGGATGGTTTTCACATCATTTTGTAGCAAAAACTCTAGGCTACAAGACCCAGTTCTCAAAAGGCTTGTGGACAAATGTTTAGTATGTGTTATATGGCCTTATTTCAACGACTTTATTTATTTTCAAAAACCATGCATAAATGTTCTTTTCTCAAAAATACAAACATGTACACACATGTTGCTCACATATTATTGTAGCCCAGTTTGTATTGAATACAGTGTTATCATACTTTAGCCATTAATGTGTTTTTAAGCAACTGAAACAAATGTCAAGGCGTCAAAACTTCTCCAGGGCCCAAAACAACCTCAGACCCCAGAGGGTTAATATTTTGTTGCGTTATGGGTCATGCTTGTGAAGCAACCAATAAGAATGTTAATCTGAAAAAAAAAATGTTGTGTTATGTGTCATGCTTGAGGAGCTACCAATAAAAATGTTAATCTGTAAACACTGGTTGGTTTAGTTCATGGCTTAGAATACTTCATGAAGACTATGAAATCACTATGGAAAAAATGAAAGGGGGAAAACCACTTCCCAGAAGAAAAAGTGGGTGGGCACTGCTTCCCTGTCTTATTTTTTATGAATATCTGTCAGTTATCATATTGTATGGCTGTGGTTAACATTCATACATCAGAAAAAAATGGTCTGGTCAGTGTCTGGTGATGGATATTGTCCTAAACCAGCCTAAATGTACGTGGCATCCTTAAGACCAAATGGTCAAATAACAATTCAGACAACCCACCAACCAGTTTATCTAGTTTTGCAAATTGATGTTCAAACGATGCAGCTTAACCAAACATTACTGGTGTTTCTTAATTCTAAGAACATGTAGAATGGACTTGCATTCTTATACCTTGTCTACATGACAATGTCTTGAGGTTTTCTAGACTGGATGCATCGACACAAACATTTAAATAATTTATTTGTATTGTTGGGAATAGTATCGCCAGAACTTGCAGCGCAAAGTGGAATAGGACACCAGTTTAACTCTAGGCATGATGAACCGCAACGGATGCTTTCAGCGTAGACAGCATCATTGATTATAATTGGTTTGATTGTTTCTGATGTCCAGTGTAGACACTGTGTTTTGAAGACCAGTCTTGTCAAGCTACCTTGGAGGAATGAACTCAGAAGGACAGGAGGATGTAGAACACATCTATTGCAAGTTTTGAGATCTTCTGCGATCTTCCTGATGTGCAATTAACTGTACCCAGACATTTGTAGCCAGTGAAAAAACTACTCACACACCAGCGAAAGCATTATCATCATCACACTAGTGAGGTTTTGCAAGACTAGTTACACACTGAAAGAAAAAGAAAAATTAACTCTAATTTCCTACATATGTGTATTACTTTATTAAAATAATGCCTAACAAAACAACAAATGTTGATGGAGGATGATGTAGGGATGGGCATTTTGGTCATTTTGTCTAGACAAATACTCAGAGTACTCAAGAGGCAATTACATGTTCATAACTGTATATATAATAACATGTCTGCTGCATTGCATCTTGTTGTTCCATTGTATCGCCTATTCATTATTATAGGCTGTTATAAAATAATGTTACAAAATGTACAAAAGATTGCATAACCAAAATATAACGCATCATATTTTGCCATTATGTGAAGATTCACTGCCCAACTCTGTAATCTTAGTAAGTGTGCACATGTTTTTATAGTGACTGTCTGAACTGGAGTTGCCATAACCTTTGTGTTTTAATATGCTTGTTAAGTTGAAGTTCAGTTTTGAAGATGCTGCACTGTTACATTAAACTGCGCTCTGTCTAGCTGCATGAAACGCTCACCTGCTGTACACTGCCACACGCACCTGGTGTGTATGTGTAAGTGTGTGTGTGTCCAACTCCCCAGATGTTCGCTCTTGTGAGGAAAGCCGCAATGTCTGTATTGTTGTTGCTGTGATTCATGAAGCATTCCATTCAAATCGGAGAGTCTGAATTTCCACCTTTCAACTGAGAAAAGTGCAACAGAATGACACTTTATATCGGATGTCTAACTTGGAAACTCGTCGAGAAAATTTAGTCGAGATACAGGTGTGTTACGTCATGTAGGGCAGGGAGGTTTAGTCAGTGACAATCATTCACGTTTATTAAACAATATCCATTAACGAGTCAAAGTTCTTACATTAAATGTTAATAAAGTGTGTAAAGCAAACGTTTTACAGAGGCATGTTTTCAAAACAAGGTTAATTACACTCTTTGTTTTGATTATTGTAATGATAGCATTGCAGCAATGTATCAGTTTGTTTGCCATGAGAAGTCTCTGATAATCAAGGTACCCCTCAGTCACAACGTAATCAATCTCAAAATGAAAAATAAGCTCCTTCTTTGACACGTTTGTTTTTAGTTGTCAGGTAATCATCACTGGATTTCGAATTAAGAGAAAATTCAAATCATGCGTGATCACTATCGATCACTGATTTCATGATCGATTATTGCTGCCATGTCCGAGTACCTGAATCCTCGATTACTCAAGTATGATGATTCTCAAGAGTTTAAAGTGGGAAACTCTTGAGGGGAAAATGACAAATATCCTTTGTCTGCCACCGTAGTGCCGCTATGACTCACGGAACTTCAAATGGGTTCCTGCCAACAAGACACCATACAATGTATCCTTCATATTTGGCCTGATCAAGAACACATCTGGGTAATTTTCATGCATTCTCTGTACTTTTGTTCTTGAGTATTGGAATTTAACTTCAGCAGTCGATGACGATGCTGAACGTGTCAAAGAGAATGTAAGAACACATAAGAATGCAGATTGAGAAACAGACTATGTTAGGTGTGTGTGACGGGGGGCTGGTCTCTATGGGTGCATGTCATTAAACCATTCGCATGGCACAAAAGAATCACCAACATGGCAGCTTGACACACAGAACTACCAGTGTATTTCACTATTGGCATCTCGAACAGTCCTAGAGAAAGAGGGAGTGAAAGAATACAGAGCGTACGAAAGACAGTGTGAGTGTGAGGGAGAGAGCAACAGCCCACCCACTGATAGTGGTGTCTCATATGCAGGGTTTTAGCTATAGACAGCACACACACAATTTTACTCTACACACTCGACGCAACGCAGCTCATGCATTTTGCATGGCCGAGCCTGTCAGAGGCCACAGTGACTAGCTTTGCATAGAAAAAAAAAGTGTGTCCTACCCATTCCCTGTAAGAGGAAGCAGGCATGTACACACTGCCAATCACTCTTCAAACTCAATATAAAGTATACAATAAAAGACAGGAGAACAAGACAACAACACATACATGGAGTCAGCAGGTGAATTTAAGACAAATTAATCAAATAACATTACTGACAAAACAGCACACCTCAGGTGACTGTGACAACCTCAAAGTCTTTAAGCAATATTTTCTTCACATACTTTATTGCTGGAAGCATACTCTACACAAGGAAATACGAAATGGTTGACCAACATATTCCAAGCACACAGTCCTCTTGTACAACATAACATATGTAATACTGTGGTGGTAACAAACCTCAGTACTCAAAGGGGGGAAAGAGTTAAGTCAAAACAGCGATACAGCTAAAAAATTGATCCCGGTATAATGTTTCATTTCATTCGGTATCGATAATTATTGATACATTTTAATAACCTTTTTTAAACAAACACCAGTAGAAAAAAGGGTTGAATTTAACCACTGTATGCAAATCCAAACCAAAAATAATTTAATTTTTAACAGTCAAAAACAAAATAAAATTTAAAACAAATATCTTCTTCCTTATATCTTATATGAAGATTAAATACATAAGTGTTAAAGAAACTATTGAACTTAATAAATAAAATGTTACAAAAATCGTTTGGAGGATTTCTCAGAAAGAATTGTTGCAGAGTACTACGCCATCGTGGACTGCTTGTGGGTTGTTTGTTGAGGTGAGGTAGATGTAGGTTGAGGCGGATAACATGCTGCATATTCCAAAGGGTGGAAGTGGTTAAAGGGATTAAATAATTAGTTGCTTGTGTTTCCGTACTTGGCCGGGACATTTTTTTTCAAAGCTTACACACATCGGTGTTCTGATGTTGGTCAGATGTAAAGAAACCAAACCGATACCGATTTTTTCAGATTACGATTTTCTTTCTAAGAACTATTGACCACATATACAAACAAAAAAATCTACCTTTCTTCAATGCAAAATGTTTATTTTAAAAATTTTGTGCAAATTTTATTAAACATTTCAATTTCCCCCAAACAAAGTTACAGGATCTAAAGTGCTTTGTGACTGGAAAGAGGTAGAAATAACTTTTATATAACAAAACAGATGTAATTTTCCACTATTTTTATAAATGGAACTTTTTCTATTTTTTAACTCATCTAACAAAACAATTCAAATATTACAAGCCTATGAACAAAACTGAAGTGTCCAATACACTCAACATTGACATTAAGCTTACATTAGATACCAAATATCAGAGGTAAAACTGATTGCTGCTTCGGGATCTGCTTGTAACCACACCTGTCGTCACTCGCCCCCATTTTTCCCGGGAGTCTCCCGTATTTCACACCCATCTCCCACCCCCCTCCCGTTTTGTTATTTCTCCCGGGGAAACTCCCGTCATTTGTATGGCCCAAACCACGTTATATGAATAATCAGATCAATATATTATTCCAAGGTTGTCCAGTTGCCAGATCTTGTATGAAACGCATCCTACTCCCAAAATATACCATACACATTTCTAATCATTTGTGACCTCAACCTGGCAACCTGGCAACCAAAATCCAGCTGCTCTGTTGAAATCTGCGCAGGCAGTAGACACGAGAAGTTGAAAAAAAAAAAAAATTATATATATATATATATATATATATATATAAATTTAACAACAGCTGGACGAAGCATTTAATTTCATATCCCGAAGCCATATCAACAATACCCACGCCTTTTGCAAAGTGTGTCGCACCGATTTTAATATCGGACACGGTGGGAAAAATTATGTTACTCAGCACATTAAATCACAACAGCACAATTTATATGTATTTAGCCTGCTGCCTCTGCCATCCAGCACCCCCCTTCACCTCCCGGATTTGTGTACCCAAATGTTGACAGGTAACAGGTTGCGCGTGTGACATGACACTACGGAGACTCCACTATGGAGAACGGCTGGTCATGAATTCCATAATTTTCCTCGTAATTCCTTGGGTCTTTTCGCTTCTCATACCAAGGAAAGATAGGAGAGGCTGCTGACTTCTGGCTGGCTCTGAGCTCTGGCTAGCTTTAGCCGCTTAACTTTTTTAGCTTCTTTTTTAAAAGCGGTATTTTCAGCTGGGTGAGGGTGTTTTAAGTGTCTAATTAGGTTTGTTGTTCCGAACGTTATCGTGGTGGTTCCCCCACGGTTTACTTTAGCCTTACAAATATTACAAATTGAGAACTTTATGTATTAATCACTCACAGTGAAGATCTTCCACGGCAATGTCATGTTTCCATGCGGATGTGACATTATTGCCTGCGCTGCTGGCAACAAAATGGACCGGCTCGGAATCGGAAAAACGTGAGACTGACCAGCCGGTCACCGGTCCGAGCATGCGGAAAACCGGCTGATTCCGGTCCCTGGCCGGTCGATCGGTGCATCTCTACAAAAAACTGCCACATTGTCAAGCTGACATGTTTTTTTTTTTTTTCATAATCTCCTCATCGCCGGCAGGCACGGCAGTAATTTTCGCATGTGTGTTCTGATGTCACATGGCAATGCCGCAACTGAACCCCACAGCAACGCAACTTGTTATTGGCTGTTTGCTTGTCACTCGTAGCACACTCCTATATCAAGCCATATGAAAGGCTGTTTATGATCCAGGTACGGCGCATGCTTGAGGGTTGTTCATACAACCAAACTTCATGTCTATTTACATTTGAATGCATTTAAAAAAAAATATTGAGCGTTATATTTATCATTTTTATATTGATATCGATAAAGGTGTACCGTCGATAAATACCAATACCGTTTCATCGCCAAGCCCTAGCAAAGTATACTTTTTCGTTTTTTTGCATACTAAATTTAGCCATCGGCACAATCTGCAAGGATATACTGCCTAATTTTTCTAGACACATGGACAGCCTGCATCTTTGCTCATCTTCTTAAAGAAACAGCATGTGAAATCATGCTTGCAATGCTAGAAGTGCTTCGGTTCAATTAGCATTTGTGTTATTCTGTTTTGTGTCATAGTCATGGCTATTCAATTCTCAGAGCTGTCAAAATTATAGAGCTGAGATATGCCGAGATGTGGGAGAGATCAATATGGAGGATGTCCTGTTTTAATCAAACATAGACTTTGAGATCAATAATTATTGGACAGATGGACAGTCATTCAAGGCGACGACATCTCATACGTCTTTCTTTTCTTTTGGCTGTAAACGAGAATCGAATCTGTCCAGACTCTCTGAGTGCTGCTCTCCGGGGAGTCGAGAATGTGAAGCAGTGCTCTGGCTGGTGCTGTAGTTCAGGTTGAGGAGTCCCCCAGCAAGCCTGGAACACACTCCTCATACAGCTGGGAGAGCAGAGCGACACCCAGTTTATAGGCTCCATGGGGAGAGGAGGGATAAGATGAGAGAGGAACATTCTCTTATGGCAGCCCACCTCTTGCTCACATTCTCTGTTGATTTGAGACATCCATTCCCAAGTGGGAATGAAAGCAGGGAGAGCAAGAGATTGAGGGAAATGTACAGACCAGATAACCTTATGTAACGTACATGTGCTTTAATCCCAACCTGCTGATGTTGTTTGTCTTTGGACCAATGGAGCTGTCTGCAAGAGGAAAGATCTTCCTCTGAGATGAGCTTGGAGTTGGGAAACAAGAGCACTGCAGTAATGGGAGAAAAATTTGCAGTCTAATAAGATTATGGTGAAAAAGTCGAAACAGCAGTTTCACACGGAAAAGTACCTTACAAGCACAGGGGAAGGGGAACTCATGGAAAAGTCTTCATGGCCCATTTTCTGCAACCTCCCAGAGGAAGCCAGAACGCTGTTTGTCCCTGTGCCCTGGATGGCCAGTTGGTCCTGCTTTTAACTCCATCAAGAGGGTGCCTGACCACAGTGTGAGCAAATAATCACTGAATCCTCAATGTTTTGTATGGAAATCCTATCCATCAGCAAACATTAAGATAAATCACTAGCCAGCATAGTCAAGTACTCTGGAGAAAAGGAGGACGGACTTCCCTGGTGTCTTTTTTAGAAGCATAGGATGATGAACTGTTGTCCCGGTTATGTCTCTTTTAGACTTCCAATTGTTTTCAATTTTTTTTATATTAGCTATGTCTTGTTGCTATTTTGTACTGTTGTGCACTGGAGGTTCCTGTCACAAAGACAAATTCCTTTTAAATAAAGCCAATTCTGAGAGTCAATAGTCAGAAATAATTTTATATTATACAACATGTCAACATAGTATTAAGTAATATAAGCTTTACCAATGCCAATAAACTGATCCAATTAACCACTAGTCCTTACCACTGATGTTGGTAGCAAGAAGGATTCAGAGCATGTGAGCAGAGCGTAGCAGGAATGGAGCGAGAAGCAGCGCAACAAGAATATCACGAGAATTTCAATGCTCTCGATGTGTTAACTTTCCACTCCTCCCTGTAAGTGCAAAATTTTTTGTGCAGCCACATAAATGTGCGCACTTCTACACAAACATATATCTGGATGACGGCTGTACTGGATCCGAGATTTAAAACAGAGTGGATTATCAGAGATGAGGCAGTGATTAAACTCTTTGAGATTCACGAGCTGCTGATGACAGAGGCCGAATCCAACTTCAGATAGCAGTGAGGTGAATGCACAGACAGTTCAAAACACAGATTAGTTTCCCATATGTCTGTAAAATAATTATAACTGCGGACGTCTGTAGTGTTTACCATCGATTCACATGTGATAGGCGATGTATGTATAAATCGCAGAGATGGCAGTGTCGACTGCATTTACACACTGCTGTCAATCATAACAGATCAATCAGAAATGTGTTTAGTTGTGCTGATCAACAATGAAGTGAATAATAAACATGTGCATATACTGTATCTGGCATTATTAGACTAAATTGATTGGAATATCTGGAAAAATACAGAACTGTTGACATTAGCAAGCCAGTAATCCTATTTTAGATTCATTTTTCTCCCCAATTTGGAATGCCCAATTCCCAATGTGTTATAAGTCCTTGTGGTATTCAATAGTTGTTTTTTTCATAGCCAAGACTTTATTAGTGTATGTGGCAATGCAGAAGTTGACTTTTGAAAATAAAATAAACCTGCCTTGAGAAATAGCCTAGTCACTGGAGTAAAAAGTGTGGTAACTATCCCCAGCCTCCAATTTCTGATTGTTTTTAGCACATTGCTGTGGGGATGCAAGGGTGCTTTGCTAGCACACTTGTTTCCCTCTCTCTCTCCTGCATGGTTACTGTCTGACTGGATTTTCCATCCATCCACCACCAGATCAATAGTTCTCCTCAATCACCCTCCCTCTCTCTCCCATAAGCACACACACACACTGCCCTCTGCTTCCCTTATGTAAACAGTGACTGACTGGGTTTATTTCCAGTTTATTTTGAGGGGCTGCATTGCATCCAACAGTCTCTCTGAAATTTACACCAGATCTCAACATCCTTGATTGAACACACAAAACCCTCACCCTCCTCGTACCTTTCATTACCCTTTCATATCTCTCACCAAATACAAGCCATGAAGATAAAGTTCCCAAAATACAATGTCATGCTCTATAGATTAGCTGAAAATGGTATGTTTGGAGAAATCAGGAAGCTTTATATGCTGAGTGTAGAATATAAGATGGAACAATCTACAGTGAATCCCTGTGTAATATTAGTGCATCATTGCAGAGTGGAGACAGAGGTGGAGATAGAATAAAAGAGAATGAGAAATATCACGAACGTGAGAGCAAGATGGAGAGTGATACACACGTGACAAAATAAAGAAAGTGAAGAAAAGAAGTCTGAAGCAGACAGGGGAAGCAAAAAGAGAGAGAAAAAAATGACAGAAAGAAAGAGTCAGAGAGGAAGGGACGTCATAGACAGGGTTTGTGGTCGAAATAAAGAACGAGAACAAAACTTAAATAGATACAGGAAAATTACAGTTTTTCTGTGGTAGATTGAAAAAGGAAGGAAAGAAAAACAAAGTGGAAACAAGAGAAAGTGATGGAGAAGCAGCCTCCTTACAAGTAGAGCATAAAGTCACTGATTTCCCAATTACACAAGCGAAGACAGAGACAGAGACAAAAAAAACAAAGAGGGAGAGAGTGCAGCTGTCTGGTCAGCCTCAGTATCGGCCTCTGTGGGAGATGGACAGGGCTCCATCTGTCTGCCAGACACGTCTGCACGCCAAGCCTCGAACCATCACAACTGCCTGTCTATCACTGCCTTGCACACATACGCTGTTTGTATAAGACCAAGATAGCATGAGTAGATAAAGCCACTGACAAAAACAAAATCAACTAAATTCAGGGAACAATTTTTTATATAGTCCTTTTAGCTTACTTTTGAAAGGAAATGATGGACAGAACAGAATCAAGAAATGTAGTGAGCTGGAATCTAACTTAATGCGTTTTTACTGATCGGATTGCTAGCCAAATGAATTACCACATTCACTTCTATGATTATGGTAATGTCAGGCAGTGAATTGAAAGGATGTGATTTATTATTTGATTCCAAGTGACTTTGCCCCTCGAGCACATATCTGTATTTTTGTCCTCAGGGCTTGTCGTTGGTAAAACGAGTCATGCACTCATTATCAGTGGTTAGCTTCCGTTTATTCAGCGATCTGCATCAAATAAATACTGAAAAAAGTTCTGTCCAACAATGTGCAACCTTTTCTTCATTTCTTATTATTTCTTGCATGAAGCGAGCCCTATGCAGCCGTTATGTTATGCATTTTGCTTATGCTGACGTAGAGCTGTTTGGGCAGAGTAAATTTTACATGTGTGACTTGAACAGCCAGATGCATTTACACTTGACCCAGTTACGAATGGAATGCGTCTCAAACCACCTCCGGAGGTGATCAGATTTATCTCTCTCGCGACATCAAGGTACAAAAATGTGACGATGCGAATCATGGAGATGGGGTGTTCATAAAAATGGAAATCACTTCTTTGCACACAATTAGCTCTAAAATATAAAGGCACACTAGCAGTCACATGTGTTGTACGATGAGCTCATCTGAAACTGCAGAAACTGAAACAAGCAGCAATAGAGAGGCGTGCCTTTTCATCATGAGGGATCAAATATCCGTTTGAAGCACAAATATGTATTTTTGGGGGTCTGGGTAGCTCAGCGAATAAAGACGCCAGCTAGTCACAAGTTTGAATCCAGGTGTGCTGCGTGACTCCATCCAGATCTCCTAAGCAACCAAATTGTTCCGGTTGCTAGGGTAGAGTCACATGGGGAAACATACTCATGATCGCTATTTTGTGGTTTGCTCTCAGTGGGGCATGGCGAGTTGTGCGTGGATGTCATGGGGAATAGCGTGACGCCTCAACGCGCACTATGTCTCCGTGGTAACGTTTGCAACAAGCCACATGATAAGATGTGTGGATCGACAGTCTCAGATGCAGAGGCAACTGAGATTCGTCCTCCGCCACCCAGATTGAGGAGAGTCACTACGCCACCACGAGCACTTAAGGGCACATTGGGATTGGGCATTCCAAATTGGGGAGAAATTTTTTTTTTAAGAATATTTAGATGCATGTAATCAGTGACATTGTGTAAGCGGCATACAGTATGTATCTAACATAATTCTGTATTTTTAGTAAGAAGAGTTATTAGCTAATATTTCCATTTGTTGTCACCATTGCCCTATACTGGCCTGTGTTTTAGTCCCAGTACATCTCTGATGGATCATTTAGCACTTTTAAGAGCAGTAATTTTAGCTTCATTGTTTCGGATGTCTTTAAATAAATAACTTCCTAACAAAAAATGAAATCTAAACTTTTATTGACTCAGGCTTAGTTTAAAGAATCGTGAACCAAACCTTGAGATGAGTGAATTGTTGCACCCCTAGTTAATACCCTGTAAAGGATTTCTGTTCATCTGGGAAAGGAGGAAATGGGAGCCGGATCCATATTCAACAAGACTTTAACACAAACGCTGAACTAAAAGCATAACATCACAACAAACACACAAACAATGCTACGTGTGTGTGTGTGTGTGTGTCTCTCTCTCTCTCTCTCTCTCTCTCTCTCTCTCTCTCTCTCTCTCACAGGTGTCCCTGGTTCCTCCATCTCTCTCCCACTGATTGGGCAACTCAGCACCGGGCATGCCTCCTCACGGCCAAGCCACGCCCTCCTCCTCGTCACATACCCCCAATGTTCGATTCAAGCCAGGGAAACCTTCTCAGCTGCTCCTCCATCACCTGACGGAGGACAGCGGGTTCCTCTGCCTCCCTGGTAAACACTGCTGCGTGTGTCTCTCTCTCTCTCTCTGGCGTCCCCGGCTCCTTTATCTCTCTCCTGCTGATTGGGCAGCGCTGGGCATGCAACCTCATGGCCTGGCCATGCCCTCCTTCTCATTACATACCCCCTAACAGGATACAGTGCTAGGCAACACACAGAGACATACACAAGCAGAAAATACTTCCAAGAAGGGTTCACTCTCTCTCTCCAATCTTTCCTCCATAGAACTCTCTAAAACACCTGGAACAGCGGATGTGTCTCAAAACCTAGACTAGCAATTTTGGGCATAATAAGCAGAGGCGGAGCCAGAGGGGTGTCCGGGGTGGCCACCCCGGGTGCCACCCCAACTTTTCATTCGCTACTGGCAGTTGCTGATACTGATTGACATCTCATTTAACGTACAGTTATAAAAATGATGATTTGTAATTAAGTTAAAAATGTTGGTAATTGGATGATTAGATGTAAACATAGGGTGTCATATTTTTCCACAGGATCAATTAAACATGAAAAGAATGGGAGAGATATCTTTTTAAAGAGGGAGTTATTTTTAAAGAAGCACAAACAGGCAGATCAGGTACAAACAGACCCCAGTCCTTGCATCACCACTGGACCCCAGAGCAGCTCCCTTGCTGAGGCTAGTCAGAGTCAGTGGTCAGACTTCAGGACCACCAGCAGGTCAGAGAATCTACCAGACACAGGCAGTCAGTCACAGGTTCAAGTTCAGGAATTTACATCAAGATGATTTTGTCAGATTAAAAGGATAGTTCACCTGAAAAATTAAATTTCAGTCCTTTACATGTTGGTAACCAAATAGTTTTGGATTCCCGTCGACTTCCATTGTATATTTTTCTATACTATGAAAGTTGATGGGAACCAAAACTGTTTGGTTACCAGCATGCTTCAAAATATCATATTTTGTGTTCAGCAGAAGTCAGTCAGTCATACAGGTTTAGGCATTTAAAATCTTGGTTCATGTGTGTTCTTGTTGTTGCTGGTGGTGGCATTTATATTGTGATTATACACTAATGGTTTTCGTGTTATAAATAGATGTATCAAGGGATGACACAGAGACCTCAGAGTGAGCCAGAGCTGCCAGGAGATGTTCAACACTTATAAACTCTTATAAATTCTTTCCTCTCTGTAAGTACTGTGTGAAATTCTTTTATGTATTTTTTGTAAATATAAGGTTTTTTGAAAATAAACTCAGCATTTAATGTAACAGACACATGCTACTGTATCTTGTCTCCTAGGTACTAAAGCTTTATTTTCTGAAAATATTTAGGATGTTCAACACTTGTAAACACAAACAGAGTGACCCAATATTTTCCTCTATGTGAGTACTGTGTGTGTGTGTGTGTGTGTGTGTGTGTGTGTTATTACTATCAATACAAGAAAAACAGCTTATAAATCATACATACCACATTTTTTTTTACATTTAAATATTTAGGTGATGGATAGGTTTAGGTGATAGAAAATAGTTTGTACAGTATAAAAATCATTATGGAAATTCACCATAAAACATGGAAAAGCAACATTGTGTGTGTTTGCGAGTGTGCATGCGTGAGTGTGCGTGCGTGCGTGCGTGGCGGAACTAGAGTTTTATATTTGGGGTGGCCAGGGGGGGCCACCCCAAATATAAAACTCTAGTTCCGCCACTGATCATAAGCATGCTTTGCAAGTGGCTATGCCTTAAAACAAAGAGAGCGGACTACATAAACAGCACTTTTGAGCATCATAGGAGACCAAAAAATGCTGTCTAAGTAGGCAGCTCACGAGGTTTTGAAACACAGACAGCGTCTCCACATAGACACAGATGTGGAGAGATTGCGCTTGCTGATGAATGGGAAGAGGGCCGATTCTGAGAAAGTCTGGTGGTGAGGGTCTGATCTTCACCAACATGCACACGGCTACCTGTGGAAAATCTGAGTCACTTGTTCTGGCACTCCAGCATCACAGATATTTAGAGTGAACATTTCCCTCAGTCAACTGATGAGCCTGTCTGCCTTGCTTCCTGAACACAAACACGCATACTTAACAGGGATCATTTTACATGGATACCACCAGATGAGTGCACATGTGTGGTTTCTCATTATTGGCATGATGTTGACATCTCAACATCTGAGCAATAACCTTTCAAGCACACACACACACACACACTTGTCTGTTTATGGTTACTTCAAAAGCTGTTTAACACAAACAACTTCAAAAAACTAAGCACCTGTTCCCTCCCAATTCACTCCCAACAGACGGCACACACTTTGGGACTACAAACCTGAAACAGAGTCCTAAAAATGTGGCGTTTATGATACTGAAAACCAGTGAAACGTTTTGAATTGTGACAGGAATGAAAACAAGACTGTGTGGGATAGACTTGGTCTCTTCAATAGGTTGCACTAGTGTTTAAAGTGTTTTGCCTCATTCCATGAACGTTGAACAAACAGCTTTCAAAAACTTTCAGTACACATAAAACTAAACAAAACAAAAAACCATTAGTTAAGGAAAATTAGATGTGATCTTGTAGCTTTATACGGTGCATGTCGTTGCAGAGACTGCAAGTCTAGCCTCTTTTTTTATTCCTGTGTATAATCAAATATGGTGCACTACTGTGAATAACATCTACTGTAGCCAATGAGACTCAAAAGTAGTAATGAAAAGAAATATTTATCCACATAAATCTTACAAAATGTTTTTAATAAAGAACACATCATTGTTGTGATCATTTTTGAGTGATGCAAATGATTCATTGAATCAGTTACAATTCAATTCAACACTGTTTGGAGACGCAATTAATCCATCTCTGATTTATGATTAGTCAACTAGTCAATTGGCAAGCTCTTACTAAAAAAAATATTCCAATGACATTTGTTATGGCTTAATTTTAATCATCGCAATTACTGCATATTGTGAACATCGAATAGGCTTTAATCAACTGCAAAACTCATTGAGAAACAACAGGATGCTCATGAAAGCTAGAGGGAGAATTAAAAAAAAAAGGATTCGAGGCAAAGCGTGTACGAGGGCAGGTGCAAGACACTGCCAGAGAACGACGTGTCAGGAGCTTGGCAGTTAACGGCTTTCTGTGCGGAGCAAAGGTGTCACTGACTCAACTCACATTTCTGGGATTTTGATATCTCACCCTTAACTGAGTGGAACAGAAACAACCCTGAGGGAATTTAGCATGTGCGCATGAATCAATTTCATTAGAGTGTGTTACGGACAAGTGGGAGTGTTACAGTGTAACAGTGTGTGTGTGTGCACGCGTTTGTCAGGGTGAGGTCAGTCTGTGTAGCAGATGTGTCTGTATGACTGATAGACTCAAGGTCTCTCTCAGTACATAAAGTGTGGTGGTGGGGTGGGGGGAGACTGTGGTTTGAGTGCTAGACGAGACACCAGACGGAATTTCCGGCACACTTGCATAAGCACACAGGAGAGACCGGATCTTTTCTTCCTCTCTCAGACTGAACACAGTGTATGCCTGAGATCACTCACTCACATCAGCACTAACTAAAAATAATTGTGTCTACTGGAACATTACCACACTATCTAAAACCATTAACTGCTGCCACTTGCATTTGAAAAAAGGCCAACTCTGACAGCAGCAACAGGGTTCAATCTTTGTCTAACATGAGCCAGGACAACAAAAAAGCTTTGGATTTCTGGCTTGGTCAAGGGGGTCATGAGACATGGCTGGTGAATGGGAATGAAACAATCCAGACCTTTTTTTTTCCCCCATGTAGGCTGACTTTTCTATAGATGCTAGTGCACTAGTACACTTTGCTGTTTTTTTTTTGTTTGTTTTTTTTTTCAAATCATGAAAGTGGAAGCATCTCCAGTGTTCTGACTTTAGTGTTTGTGTATTGATGCAATATGGGCATTCCCCAATGCAGCTAAATTAGTACAACTTTTGTACTAATTTCATGGGAATAAAGGGCAGGCCAATGCTTTATAAAGAGGACATTTACAAATTCATAATTACGTGTCAATGCAAAGTTACATGCAAAAATTCAAATGGTCATGCTATCCCCTTCCACCCAAAAAAGATGACCCTAGTCTGACCTGGGAGGTAGATATTGTACTTCCCCTTTAGTCAGACCAACTGGACTTCCCTCCCTCCACACATCCCCACAGAGCAAGCATCACCTGCCCCTTGCCACCCCATTAAATAGGGTCAACACTAGTTTATCAAAACAACTGCCCAAGAGCACATGCTGCCAGGTCAAACCATTGCAAAAACAGCCACTTTTGCACTCTTTCACACACTACCATATGGAAAATCCGGGTGAACATGGAGCAAAACTTGACCCCAACAAGCATTGGGGTCTACGTGAAAACATGATGGAAGAAATGATAAAACACCTACTTTGTCCAGAGGCCTCTTTAGCTGGTAGTGAAACTTCTCCTTCATCTCGTCCAGCAGCTGTTTGAGTTGTTGCTCCACTGAAGTGCCCTCGTGCTTGCGACCCAGCTGTAGGTAGCAGGGCCACTTGGCTGAATCGAAGCCCCAGTGGCAGGTCCTCTTGTCAGGGGACTTGTGTGAGTGCATTACAAAGTTCTGTGGGGAAAAGAGCAGCTGACATTCCATACACTGGATACAGGGGGCATCTAGCTGGACGTAGAACTGGGGCACAAATAGGCCTTGGCACTTGCCCAGACACTGGTGCTCCACCTGGAAACTGGCCTCACTCTCCTTCAGCAGGCCTTGGCCTGGCAGTTTGCTATTGTGGTCAGCCGGGAGGGCAGCACCTGGGCGGAGCAGGGCGTTGCAGAGCCTCTGGGCGTCGGTCAGGGTGATGAGGCCACAGGAAGGTGCATTGAAGGGTAGGATGCCCAGCACCTTGAGGATATGCAGCTGTTCGGCATCACAGCGGGAGCAGTAAACGTAAAGTTCGTCACACACAGCATTGATCTGCTGCAGAGAGAAGTCTCGCAGAACTGAATTGAGTACCTGGGGCAGACAAAGGCGCTTCTCGCCCCCCACAACAAAGCAGGAGATGGACTCTCCTTCTACGAGAGAATGGGTAAGCTCTGTGGAGCTGTCACAGGGAATTAAGAGAGGGCCGCCTCCGAGGACTGGGGGAGATGAAAGGGGAGCCATGCCAGTAGAGGCACACTCTTGAGCAGATTTTGCTGAGAAAGCAGCAGGACCTCCCAGGGAGCTCTGGCTGCTTAAAGTGAATTGAGCCAGAGTGTGCTTGAGCCCGGCACTAAGATCTAATGCCTTGGAAGCTCCAACGACATGGAACTGCCTTGCCTCGATGTCCATTTCAGAGCTGGTGTGCTCCTCACGCTCCTTCTTGACCTTTGGGGGTTTAGGGACAGTCTCCAGACTGTGGCGTTTCAAGTGCATCTCTGCCATTACCCGTTTTTTAATGGGTGCATCCTCTAGCCGCTCCCTGTAAAGCCTCTTCATGTTGCCTTTGAATGATGTCAGGTCTTTGAAAGGGGTTTTCAGACTCGTCTGGGGGCTGGCCATATTTGTTGACAGATTACTGGTCTTGTTAGGATAGAAAATGTTTGGGTATTCTTCAAACACTACACTCTTCGTTTTCTTCTCCGTTCTCTATATTAAAGGCTGCAAATCCTTTTACTCCCAGCTACGTGCATGATGCAATCATGATGCTGACAGAAAGGTCTGGCCTGTTTCCTGTGAATAACAACGTATTTTAGGAATAAATGCATTTTAAGAAATCTTGTGGAAAAAAAAAATATTTAAAAAAAATGCCAGACCTTGATTAATTAGGTCCCAAAGATCATAATTTTCAAAAACTTTATTAAAAAAAAACCCAAATACAATAAAACAAAAAACAAAAACAAAAAAACAATGAATCGTTGTCAAGCAAGCCATAACAACAGAATGTGCTGGTTCGATTCAATACCTGACAACATTTTCATCTCATTAAGATAATCTCATTTGAGTTCGGTATTGATCCAAACCCAGTTTCTTGGTGGTTTAAAGCGCAGCCGTACTCCATTGACAGCATGTCGAATCCATCAACACAGCTAAACGAATTAACAGAGTAACAACCTCAATCAGTCACAACTAACATGTCCATATTTATTTCACTATATAAGAGACGACTAATCATTCGTTAATCCTGCCTAACCACTGCAGACTTCAAATAAGATGTATGCAATATCTATATATTTATAACCACATATGACAATGATCAAATCAACACACTACCTAGGAGCTATAGAGGAAACACTGACTGATTATTTTGATCGCAGATCAAAAGACTGACATAGACGGAATTTCCGAACACGAATATGAAGGCAAAATTAGCGCGTGCCATTATGGTTTCGAGTTAGAAAATAGCATGGGAAAACGCGCTTTCTTGGTTAGTCACACCAAGCGTCTCTGTTTCCCGAAATTCAAATGCAATTCGGCCGAAATTAACACGGAACCTAGATAAAATATCCTTGAAATAAGGATAGACCGTTAGACCGTTTTTGTGCGGTCTGCTTTACGGCCGAGACTGACCCTGACCGCAGATGTTGTTTCGTTTCCTTGTAAAATCTTCTGACAAAATGCTGTCTATTTTTGCCCCAGAGATAGACAGTGTCACTCTTTTACACCCGCAAGGACACCGCAGCTCTGTCTCCACCTCTATTCGTCTCTCCCCTCTCTTCCTTCGTCAAAAGCTGCGCTAAGCGCTCGCGGTGCGACCAGGAGACCCCACAATATCACCACAGAAATTATGGCCAACCTTCATTTATGCTAACCTGGGATATTAAAGCCCAACCATGTGAAACGAGCTTACATATCTATAACTATAAATGATAGCTAGTCAAGAGAATGACACCTCCCAAAAAAAAACGTTAAATCGCTATATCATCAAATTCACCTTTTTATTTGAAATATGAAACATCTGAGACATAATGATGAGCTGTTCTTTGGTCTATGATTTGTTAAATCCTCAGCCTGAGCTCTCACCGCGACGATGCGTCTCCTAACTGTGAATGTGGGCATTTTCAAACACTCGCTACCTGCATATTTTAAATAGCACATCAAAACAAATATATCAAACAGCCATACGTTACACCTGTTCATTAACAGCACCTAATCCTAATTCTATATCTAAAAAAATATCTCGAACAGTCAGCGTTAGCAGAGAGGCTAGCAGCGCCCGGGTGAGCATGTAAACCCTTTAGCACGCGCTAACCGAGCTAACGCTACAAATCCCTTTTCGAGCCCGAATTAAAACCTCACATACCCACTAAAATAACCAGAGCCTCTGTTGAACAACATAATAAAAGAACACAGCGTGTATGTTGACGGGTATTTTTGAAGTGACTTGCCTCAGGATGATCGCTCCGGATCCGCTGCCTCTCTCTCTCTCTCTCTCTCCCTCGGTCTGTCTGACCATCAACAACAAGCGCACAGACTGAAACCCTTCAGACAGCGCGAGCGTCACTGCGAGAGAGCTCACGAGCAGAGAGGATGTTGCGCAGGCGTGTCTGTCTGTCTGTCTGCCGCCCACTCCAATGCCTTGATGAAGTTCACTTCAGACATAAAGGGAGAACGTTTTGTATGTTCAGCGTTAATAATGTGCCATCTGTGATTAAACGACAAATTGTGCCACTGGCGCTGCGTGCCGCAGTCAAGGGACTTCGTTTGCTTATTTAGGATAAGCTACATGTGACGAATGGATGGAAATTTCGTAAAATATTGGTTTTCGAAATAATGGAGTTTCGTTGTCTTCGTCTAGGGTGTTTCTGTTTGGACGTTTTATAAAACGGGGTCACTCTATGATACATTTGTTGAGTATTAATCAATCTTGAAGTGTACAGAAAGTGAATGCAAATTGAGAAGTCATTAAAGGAATTATCCGGGTTAAAAAAATTTTAAAAAAAAAAGTTAAATTCAATGTATAGCATTTGTGGAATTATGTAAATTACCACAACGTTTAAATACTCACTGTTTCAAAAGAATATCCACAAGACGTAAACAATATGCTCTTAAACACGATTTTAGTGTTATAAAATCACTTACTAACCTTTTCTATGTAAAGTTATATCCAATTTTATAACTTTGTTGCCATGACGATGGAACACGTAAACCCTGCTTGCCCACAAAATTACGATTTATGCAACTTCAAAGATCAAATAATCCACAAGTTTTAACAGAAGGATCAATGTTTTAATGGTCATAATGATTAATGTAATGAAGCTTTTATAAATTTATAAGCTTCACATTTCTGAAGCCTCCAAAAATTGGCCCCATTCACTTCCATTGTACGTGCCTCACCTCAACTTTTTTTTTTTTTTTTTAAATTAAAGGAGATATAATTCGAAATTATTATTATTTATTTTTTTGTTTGTTTGTTTTGTTTTTTGTGATAATTAACATTATGCCACACATGCTGACAATTGAGCCTAACTTTTTCTTTAAAGGTACTTCCATGAACAAATATATGGGGTTCCTGAAAATGGAAACTTTCAAAGATTTTTAAAAGTGTTATTTACAGGCCTGGAAAAGGACATGGATGTTAGTTAAATATTTTAAAACTCCAATAAATACATCAATCAAAATGTTTGGGAACCCAGTAATACACTTATACTGTCATGTAGTTTGATGAATAATGAAGGGCTATGTGAGCAGATGTCTGTAAATATTTGAGTAATGACACAGACTGTTGAAATCAGTTCAATGAAATTCCTTAAATCTTACCCATCGAATGCCATGTTTTTTTGTTTGCATGAGCAATGCCTTGCCAAAGACATAACAAAAACATTCAGAGCACACGTCTGAGGCACATTAAAGACACAAAGTATTGTGGAGCAAAGGTTACGTCAACAGGTTATTCATCTTTAAAACCTGTACACATGAGCACTTTAAAATAACATATTCTGATATGATGTTTGAATTTACCTAATTATAAACCACCCTGACATTTTAATAGACATTAATTTGAGTAATGCTTGCACAAATGGTGTGGGTTCTTTTTCTAAGGACATAAAGTAATAGCACTAGAAAAACTCTGTGGCTGAGTAATAGCCTGGAGCTCATCCAGCAGCTTGCTCAGTTCATGGGGTTTCCACCATCCAATGAGCTTCTTTATTTCAATAAACCCATGATGGGGTTCTGGGATCACCTTTGGTTCAGCATCTATCACTGTGCGAGCCATTTGTTAGGTGTCATTTAAATGTTAAATGCGAGAGGCAGAGCTATTCAGGCCTGAATTCACCCAGCCCATTCACAAACACCAACTGCATTAACACTTTTAAAGGCTTCTCCACCACACTGACCCAGGTCATGTTCAGGCAAGACAGACTGGTGATGATTTGAATAGTTTTGATGTGCTTAGAGGTGTTGTGTTTTTGTTTAGACTGAGTGCTCCCACAAAAGAGCAAGGGGCTCTTGGAAAGAAAAATCTATTTTTTTTTAGAGAATATCGCAGAATAGTGTTTTGCATTTGTCACAAAAGTTTGATCTGGTATCAGGTTTTTTAATTTTAGGGGTGTTTTTCAGGGAATGTAATTATCAGGAAACCTGTCAAGACAATGTCCTGTTCCGAGTATACTTCAAAATTAAAAGAAGCAAATGAGAAATTACATTTCAGGACCATTATTTTGATTTGTTTCATGGCTGTGACTTACACTCCCCACTCCCCACCCAACATCATTACCGCAAACACAAAAAAAATGTCTTAATTACACTTTTATTACTACACTGTGAAAATGTATATATTACAAAAATATTTGAGTATTTAAACATCATAGTACTATCTTTGTACTGTTTACAACAGCACCTTTTTGACTGTAATGCAATAAAAAAATATTGTGTTACGGTAATGGGAATCATCATTGAAAACAATGGGAATAGTAAAAGTAAAACGTCTGGACACATAGTAAGAACTGGGGGTAAAATGTGCCCCAGTGTCCAGAAAAAAATGTCACAAATCAGAAAATCTCAATGGACCTGAATGTAGACTTCATTTTCTGTATGCAAAATATAATTTCATATTTGTTTTGTATATATTTGGAGTTAAACATGATCAGCACATTTTCTTCACCCAGAGTTTGTTTGAGTAATTGACGTGAAATTTCAAGCATGGACAACAGTGTCCTGCAGTGTGTCAAGCTACTTCATCTAAACAATTTTAAACAAAATGTCTCTACTGTAGTTCTTGTTATTATTTTGTATGCAATTTTCATGATCATAGTAATTGAGAATACTAAGTTACTTTTGAAGAATACTACATAAGCATAGATAAAAGTATTATGATGTTATTACCCGTAAATTAGTACATTAAACATTTTTTTTTTTACTTTCTTAAAAGAAACAGTGACCTATCCAGTAACCTAAAAATATACGCTTTTCCTTTTACGCATATACATTTAAACCCTATTTTTTATTTTTTCAATTAGAATAATTTGTTCTACTATTACCTGCTGACTGTGATTTGAATGATTGTCATTGTGTGCCAGTTGTTTATATAAAATTGTTTCTATGATTGTAATGCCACCAGTCTCTGTGAATTTTGATGCGTCGATGATCAAGCCCATTTCAGTGCTGTTTCCACCGTTCACTGCAGATAGCAAGGTCAGCAGATGTATTATGAAAGCAGGTGCACCCACACACAGTGTTCTGTGCCTGAACACTAAACACTAGCACACTGATATTTGTTTTCTTCTTTTTTTTCTAGAGGGTAATAACATCACCCATGTATTGTGTGGAGTCATTTAAACATAATATGGGTAATTACTCTCTAATAGCTGAGAGTTAATTTAAAGCTTGACATAAATGTTGGAGAATGAAGGATAAAGAAAGGAAATGTTTTAAACTCCAATGGGCCACACAGTAAGTTAGGCAGCTGTCTTCATTACAGACTATAGGACTAAGCACCCTCCTAGGGGAATGACTTCAGAAAAAATCTATATAGAAATGTATCATCAGACAGCCAGACAAACGGTTATCGCCAGCAAGACTGTTACAAGTAAGGCAGACTCTTGTACTACCTGCTCTGAAAAGGAGTTTCAGGTTGTTGTTTAAACAGGAGATCAAAAGCTAACCCACCTGGCTCTCTCCTAAAATCTCATTGAGAATGGCAGATGTGTGTTGTGTAAATACAAAGAACTTTAAATTGTGGGGCTGGTGGTTAGTACACAAGTCCAGACGTGCAACACACCATGTAAATCATGCCAATTAAAACAAAAAACGTAATGGAAAATGAACAGAACATATCTGAACGCATCTTTTTTTCGCTGTTCTCAACCACTAACCAAACAAGGTTACAAATCTCTACTTTAGAGGGCAACTTGGCTTTGTCTTCCATAGGGAAGAGTGTGCCCTGCTCTCTCGAGACAGAGGACACAGAGACAATGTCACAGAGCACAGCCTGATGCAAAAAAAAAAAAACATTCCCATTCACTGGCCCTCATGGATTTACAGTAATGGACAAAGTCATACAAGGTGAGCCATCATGAGGTGAGGTCCTCAACCATCTGGCCAAAAAGATGCTGCTCCACATGCAGGCATGTTGTACATGTTTATTTAAATCACAGGATTTGGATGCACATGGATTTAATTGTTTTAAACTTTAATGCTAAAATCAGATTATGTGTGCATGGAGGCCACCAGAGTAAACTCCAGTACACATCATAGCATGAGGATTTCATTTTTTATTTCATGTTTACATATCAGTCAGAAAGGCTATTATTTGATGCAGATCATTCAAACATTAGAAAATTACAGCAATGGAAAATAACTGGATTCTTCACTGACTCTCATGACCTGGAGGTAGGGACTTTTTTTTTTTAGCTCAGTTTAAGTTTACAGATTGGTATGTGACTTGTCAGATTGGTACTGACATTAGCTGTGAAACAAGATATGCTGCATACAACATGAACTAACTTGAGATGACAAAAGTTCACTTTCTTTTGGACCACTAGCCTGGTGACCAGAAGTGTAAGCAGTGAAGTACAAATACTTCATTACTGTACTTTAGTTTTGAGTATTTTTACTTTCCTCAAGGATCTTTCACTTTTACTTCACTACATTTCTAAGAGAAACTTTCCAGGCCCTTTTTTACTTTTGTGACTGAGCAAAGCAAAAAATAACATGTAAACTGCATGCGGTTTGGTGATACTGATGTCCAATTCACTAGCAAATCGTCTGAGTCAAATCTTTTGATCGATTTGAAAGGCATTTTGTGAATCCATTCGAGATTGTGAAACAGAATCACCCAGAATACTGGACAGTGGGTGATATGTCTCCACATGGGAATCTAAAGAAAAGAGACTGTTTAATATTTAATAATAGTTTTAATTTGGTTATAAAATAATTTGATATAGTAGGGCTTAAACATTAAGAACATTGTGAAATACTGATTTAGTTTTGAGACATTAGTTCAAGTCTACTGGCCTTCCAGGAAAACAGTTCGTATGTTGGCAAAAAGTTTGTGAATTAAAATTGATTATCATTTGCATTTAACCATGGCACCATGTGTATGAATAAACAAAGACAAGCTGTGCATTTATGACATTTACTTGTAATCTTGACCCTTAAGTACATTTAATATCATTACTTTAAGAGCTATACTATATGCTATATCCAATGGAGTCCATTTCCAAAATGGTATTTTTTTCTTTTAAGTATTTGGTTTCAATTATTCAATTTGTTCCATATAAAACAGAAAAAAGCACACAAACTGAATATCATAAACAGAAAGACACTGCTGATAACAACACAAAAGACTGAGTGCAGAACAAAATTATAATTTTTTTATTTATAACAGATGTTTCACCAAATAATAAAATATGAATAAATGTTTGTAAGAACAGTCATTAGTTTATGCACTCCTTCTTGGCAGAAAATTAATTAACAAGTAACAAGAGTAAAAGTCAGGTGTGAATTTTGTCCAATGAGGACAAAAAGTGAATTTGAGATTGGAATGATAGCTTTCCTTAAATACTTTAATTAGGTGTTAACCAAAAAAACACATTTTGAAAGAATTGAGGGAGGGTTATTCAAGGAATTTAAGCAAATCGTTCATTTCTAACACCAGGCTGCTAACGAGCTCCTCAGAGGTCAAAACCAGTGCGAACATCTGTCAAGCACGTTGATATCTGCATGGCAAGGAATCAGAGAGGGCACTGATGTGAACAAATATGTTAATTAGTGTTAAAGTATGTCATCGTTTGGTCATTAGTGTCAAAGATTTTTTCATTGTAACACAAAAAATGTGTCCAGACATGATCGGTTTTCAAAATGCACCACCCAAAAAGCTGGGCACCATTGACGGGGCCGAAGAGTAAACACAATCCAGGGCCCCTTAGTATGCCACGCATCTGATCTGACTGGGAATGCCCCAAGTGACTAAAAGAAAAAGCTTCTTTGTGATTGTACAGAAAAACAATAAGCACATGTCCATTGACGCTCAACAGAAAGCACACAAATGGAATATCATAAACAGAAAAGCTATGCTTCACAATTTACAACAGAAAGCAAGAGATAAAAGTGAAAATAAAAGGTGAGAAACACTTAATCTCTATGGAGACCACCGACAGGAACACACTTTGCTTTAGTGTCTTGTTTTTGGTCGTGTTCAAAAAAGCCGTTTTATTTTATGTCTGTTTTACACTCTTTCCCAACCATGTCCTCTCTATACAGAAAACCATTCACAGTTTGTCAGTATTTACATTGTCCATTAGTGTTTCTGGGCTCCCTGCTCCATTCTCACATGTTTGATACTTAGAAATTTTCAATCCCCAAAAATCTTTAAACAATTCCTAATATTGAAATGTTTTTTATAACTCTAGATTCAAGACACTGTGCACATACTAAATAATAACAATATTCTTAAATAATAATAATAAAAATATGAAAACCAAGTATTATATTGTTTTTCTTCCATAATCTACACTTTTTGCAGAAAAGCAGGAAATCAGAAAAAAATGATTATCCCAGGTAATCCGATATAGAGTTTAAAAATGGCTTACTATACATGGTCAATGTTTATCCTTTAATATGTACAAATAAAACACCATCAGTGAAGCCAAGAAATGTGGCCTGCATTTCATCATAGTCATTTTCCTTGTTTGTACAGTAACTTAAAATTGACCTTCCAACTATGTTGGTCAATGCGCAAAAGCACTGTTACATTTTATAATATCAGTGCAGATTTTCAAGATACAAAAATAATCAAGAAAAAAATAGACTTAAGGACTAGTGGTTACAAATGGCAGAAAGTGAAAGCGGTTTGGCAAAGATAATGCATCAACTGGTCCCAATAAAATTACGCCAGGTTGTTTGTTTCCTGTCCTTTGACTGTTTACGACCATGCAAAAATGAAAAAAGGCAGCCATGAGATGCAAGTAACAGAGACAGACAGGGCATTCACACACACTCCTCCGCAGACATTAGCAGAGGGTTGATGTACTCGAACCCTTCAAACTCAGACTGGTCGATCTTCTTTACAGCATCACTGTGGGAGACAGAGATAATCAATCAGTCTTAACTGCTTTGAGCAGCTGAACAGCCTGGCAGATTAAAAGAGATAGTTCACCCAGTAATGAAAATTCTGTCATCATTTACTCACCCTCATGTTGTTCCAAACCCCTTTAATTGTCTTGCTTCCATGGAACACAAAAGGAAATGTTGGAGAACATTAGCCTCAGTCACCATTGCATCCTTTATGCCACACAATAAAAGACAATGGTGACTGAGGCAGTCATTCCGCTTATTTTTGTGTTCCACAGAAGAAAGCCGAGTATATGGGTTTGGAACAATACAAGGTGGAACGAATGATAAAAGTATGATAAAAGAACTATTTCTTTTAGTCACTATGGCTTTCATTTCTACATTTAATATCACTATGGAATGTAGAAATGAGGGAAACCTGTTCAAAGAACTACAGTGTATCATCAGACATTGTAAATCTGAAGATACTTCCTGGCGCATTTCATTGCGATTAAACCAGCATTACTGTGGTAAAGATCTGAAGCAGATTAATGGCGCTTCATGTTTGTTTATCTGTATGTATCATGCCCCAGGCTTTCTGAATCAGGCCTGAACAGACACTTACTCATCGTCAGGCGTGAGCTGAATGGGCTCGTTGGTGAACTGGGCATCAAAGTTATCCAGTCCAAACTCGCCAGAAATGTTGGGCTTGAAGGGTGGAACCACTTGCTTCTGCTCCATCTGAAATACAGATGACAAGAGTCAAATAATGACAATGAATGTGTCATAAAGGAGTCTCAAACATGTGCTATTCTTACTAAATATTAATAGTTAATTGAATCTGGCTCGGGTTTGGAAAATAAGGTTTTTTCATATTTAATGTGAAAACAAGAATCGGTTTAATTCTTTAAAAGACAACACTTGATCTTCGCTCTCAGCAGGGATTAAATTTTATATCTCAGCAGGGATTACATTTTATATTTAGACAAACTGATCTTTCCTGGGCTTGTTCTTGTACTGTTTTTCCTCACTATAATCCTCACAGAGTGGGAACTTGCTGTAAGCCAAGGCCTGAGAGCAAGCAAGGAATTGCTCCCCCTGCAGGACGCCTTAGACGCTACAGGCTGTCAGTAGAGAAAGTGTAACCTGATGTCTTTCTGTCTGTGTGCTCACCCAGACCAAACTGTGACAAGAGGTCACTGTGTTGAGTCTCAATGACATTTAATCAGGCCTTACACACGATACAGTTCACTCTCACAACCCTCTGACAATAAATAAATAAATTGACACCTTATCACTTTAATTATAAAACTGTCCTTACAAGTGACAGTTCATTTTATCGCACAACCCTGAACCAAAACTAAATGACTCTGGAATTTCTAATTTGTCTTAAAAAAAAATTTTGTTTTGTGAAATAAATAGCCTATAAAACCACAAGAGACAGTGAATGATGCTTTATAAAATAATTTAAACCTTAATCCAAATTAGAATTATCATTTGAAACAGTTCTCATGATAAATTAGTGTATGAGTAATGAAAGGACAATTTCTCAAGGTCATTAACGCCATTAAATATCTCTCAAGGCTCCAGTCAGTCCCCTGTTTAGTTTCACTACCGTCAGACTAAAGTAAATGACTTATGCTTCCTCTCCAATCTCACGCCAAAACATGCAATCAGTCATAGAAAGGAAGGAGAGATAGCATGACTCACAAGATCCCAGTCTACATTTCGGAAAAAAGGATGGGCCATGATGTCTGCAAAGCCTGTCTGAGGATGACATCCTAGGCGTTCCTTTGGCTCCTGCAACAAATTAGCCACGAAGTGATACAGAAAACATAAAAAGAAGATGCCACAGTGTGAGAAGGAACAAAAAAATAGACATTGAGAAACAGAAAAGTGGAGAGAGAGTGAAAGAAGGCAAGGAAGTTTAAAAGAGGAGAAAGCAAGAGAGAGACAGAAAGAGAGAGAAATGGAGTGAGTGATTATCACAGCATTTTAACAGGCCTGTGAGACAACGCCATTAGCATTGATCTGTGTGGTCTGATCCCTCTTTACCTTGTTGAGGAATCCCTTGAGAACACTGGCAGCTTTAACTGAGAGTGATCTGGGAATTCTGATCTGCTTTTCCAAAATTACTGCAGACAAGGCGGAGGCAAAAAATTATTAAAATCATGAGATTTATTGAGAAATAAAACAGCATGTTGAAATGTCTACACTTTAGTCATCTACCTTGGAAAAGGTAATCCTCTGTGTTTTGGTCAGGGTTATCAGAGCTGCCGACTATGTCAAATGGTGACCTCCCAGCCATCATCTCAAACATAAGGACGCCCAGTGCCCACCAATCTACACTAAAACCTGTAGAAAAAACACAAAGTTGTACATCTACATTTTTGATGCTTTGAAATTAGCAGCTAACGACTGACACAAACAATCTCAAAAGGTAGGCACTAATAGCAATAACTGGATTTGTGCACGCTAAGCCACAGTTTTCTACAGAAAGCCTTTGTGAAGAGGATTTATGTTATGTGTGATTCGTGCTTACCATAGTCTTCTCCTCTCAGAATCTCAGGGGCGATATAATTGGGGGTTCCACAGAAAGTGCTGGTTGTGTCTCCTGGTCTCAGTCCCTCCTACACAAGAGATGAATATTGTAACCAGAGAAAGACTCAGGCACACAATACGACCCATGTAGTTCATATAATCATACTATTTTTAATCAAATGTGAAATTTCAATATACAGAGTTCCCACACCGTGACAAATAAATTTCCCTGTTGTCCAAAGGATTTTTTAAAATAATTTATGAACAGATTGCAATCACAAACAATAAGTTCTAGCCAATGTTACATTTTAGAGATGAGCATAAATATATATACATGTATCATCACTATAAAAATATATAATAATTTTCAAAACTATAAGACTTTTCCTTGAATTTTAAAGATTGTATTGCCTTCTATTAGAGTTCGACTGATAGTGGATTTTACCGATATGATAACTAAGGTTGTGAAAAAGGCTGATAACCGATGAAAGGAATATTACGGATTTAATACAAATTAAAGCACAATTCACAGCATTTGTGGCATAATGTTGATACTACAAAAATGTATTTCGACTCGTCCCTCCTTTTCTTTTTTGTTATTAACATTTTATTGATTCTAAAAAAAAAAAAAAATAGGATTACACAAACAGAATATACACACACTGAATCAATTAAAAAAATTGGATATCCCTTCCCCTGAAAACCCCCACACACACATCCAGTGGTCCGACACAAAATGAAACTAACCACAAAATGAAAGAGAATATATATATATAGAGAGAGAGAGAGAGAGAGAGAAAGAGAGAGACCAAAAAAAAGAGACAAAAGAACAAAAGAATACACATACACTAGATAAGGGTATAAATATATATATATACACTGACTGAATTGGGAGCGAGAATATATTGACAGAATGAGGATTTATAAAGTGCAGTGCTGATTGTTGATCGTGAGGGATCAAGTGTTCAAAAGTCTTATTGCTTGTGGGAAGAAGCTGTCATGTAGTCGGGTGGTGCGGGTCCTGATGCTGCGATACCGCCTGCCTGATGGAAGCAGTGAGAGCAGCCCATGACTCGGATGGCTGGAGTCTCTGATGATCCTCCGAGCTTTTTTCACACACCGTCTGTTATATATATCCTGGAGGGAGGGAAGCTCACCTCCGATGATGTTTCTGGCCGTTCGCACCACCCTTTGCAGGTCTTTGCGGTTGTGGGCGGTGCTATTGCCGTACCAGGCGGTGATGCAGCCAGTCAAGATGCTCTCAACAGTACTAGTGTAGAACCGTGTGAGGATGTGGTGGTTCATTCCAAACTTCCTCAGCCGTCTCAGGAAGAAGAGGCGCTGGTGAGCCTTCTTCACAACGGCCTCAGTGTGGACGGACCATGTGAGTTCCTCAGTAATGTGGACACCGAGGAACTTGAAACTGCTGACTCTCTCCACCGGTGCTCCATTAATGGTGATGGGGCTGTGTTCTCTGACTTTCTTCCTGAAGTCCACCACAAGCTCCTTGGTTTTACTGACGTTGAGGAAGAGGTTGTGCTCCTGACACCAGCGTGTCAGAGTGTGCACCTCCTCTCTGTAGGCCGTTTCATCATTGTCAGTGACAGACCTACAACCGTCGTATCGTCAGCAAACTTAATGATGGCATTGGAGCTATGTGTCGCCACACAGTCATGTGTGTAAAGGGAATACAGGAGTGGGCTGAGAACACAGCCCTGCGGGGTTGAGGGTCAGTGTTGAGGGTCAGTGATGAGGAGATGTTGCTGCCCATTCTAACCACCTGGCGTCTGCCTGACAGGAAATCCAGGATCCAGCTGCACAGCGAGCTGTTTAAGCCCAGAGCCCGGAGTTTCACATCAAGCTTGGAGGGCACTATGGTGTTAAATGCTGAACTGTAGTCTACAAACAGCATTCTCACATATATATACTCAAACCAAACAAAATCATGTCATATGTAGCCAAATTGCCTTTTCAAAATCTGATCTCTTCCAATGACACTACCTTGCCCAATTTGGTGCACCATTCATAAAAAGAGGGAGCGCTCGTCAATTTCCATCTCCTCAAAATTATCTGTCTCCCGATCATCACGCCGGTGAGGACTCACCTCTTTACATACCCATCGGCGATATCAATAACCGCCCCATCACCCAACCCAGTCTGGGACAGAACAGAACCTTAGTGCCCTGAGTGACAGAACAATCCTCAAACAAGACCAAAAGGCATGAATTAAATCGCCATCCTGTAAATGGCATCACCAACAGATGGGTGTGTCTTTTAAACCCAGCCTACACAATCTAGAGGGGGTCCAATATAATCAATGCAAAATCTTAACTTGCATCTCTAGATACAGACTTGATAATCAAGACTTGAAAATCCTAGTCCACACTACCTACTCCAATACCAAGTCCAAATCTTTCTCCCATAAACTCTTCAGATAAATTGAAGCTCCATCCCTCAGACTCTGAATTAACAGGGACTAATACACTGATGTCTTATGACCTTTTCCAAAAGCAGTAATCACCACTCCCAGATTATCTGCCACTTTAGGGGGGTGTATGCTACTCCCAAAAATGTACAAAGCAGATGGTGCAGTTGTAAATACATATAAAACTGAGATCTGGGGATCCCAAAATGTTGAACCAGATTTTCAAACGATCTCAACACGCCACTCTCATATAGGTCACTGAGTGTAGTAACCCCCTCCAAATCCACTCTGACCAGCAGAAAGGGGACTGATACACAATCTTGGGTTCTGCCATATGCTCGAGGGAACATTTATATAAATGTCCGATTTAAACATTCTGGACACTTTTGTCCATACCGAATGTACATGCGAAATAACAGGGTGGGACTTAACTTCTCCAAATATTTTGATCGAAAGGCTTTGCAGTGCCGAGATTGGGGCAAGAACTTCCTTTTCAAGACAAAACCAGGGAGGGGCTCTCTCAGGAGGAAGCGACCATTGAGCCAGATGTCTGAGACCGAATGCATAATAATAAAACACAATTTTGTGTAAGCCTAACACACCTTTGTCAAACGGACTATGTAACTTATTATAATTCAACCTGGGACATTTACCATAGCAAATGAAGGACTTTGCTATGCTATCAAATTGCTTGAAATACGAGAGGGGTACATCTATAGGGAGTGTCTGTAGCAGGTACTGTAATTTTGGAATGCAATTCATTTCAATAACATTAACTTTCCCAATCATAGATAAATGTAATGAAGCCCACATCCCGCGACAAACTTTTTATTGAAGGGTCAAAATTAACTCTGGGCATTTTGTTCCCAGCAAAATTTTGTGATTTAGTCAGTGTTTCTCATTTATTGAGTAGACAGACTCTGGCGGCCCGCCACAGTCTCATAATGAACCGATTTTTTTTTTTTTTTACACTTCTCAGTCTCATAATAACATAAAATAAAAGGTTGTGCTTTGCGCTCTCTCGCGCGCACGCCAGTCAGCTCCTCACCCATTGCTGTAAACTCACGCGCTCACACACACTCGCAGATATCTGCACTGGAGTATTCCTGAATCCGTCTAACGTTACTTGTTTGAGGACGACGACGACAAATCTTTGAGGTAAGTAACGTTACATTGTGTAACGTTACAGCCCTCTACATTGTGAGTAAATCAATCGCATATCCAAGTACATTTCGCACTATACGACCATAAAAGTCTGTTATTAGCCACTGGCAAAAAGTAAATAACATTTCACTCGCCAATGATATAGCGCAGGAAAAAACACTTATGTCTCGTTCACTTCCGTTGAACTCCGAGCACCACATACGTCACAAGAATATGGTAAACAACAAGGGTCAAAATTCACATGTTTTGTATCGCCGTATTAAGCTTTGAAACGCGGTTTTCTAACCGCCGTCACGCGTTAAAATAACGCGTGTTATTTTAGCGCCTCACATAACTTAATTAGCCCATTCATTTGCTCTTGTACATACCTCCTCCTCTATCGCGTTTGAGGGATCTATGTATGTTAAGTCGGAGGATTCAAATAATTAATGGCAACGAGAACCTTTGTTTCACATTGCAAACGCACATTTAATGACTGCAGCCGACTTTTGACTAAGTAAGCTGGATATTCGCTAACCAAGACCCTATTTACTAACTTTAATTCACAAATTGGTATTCACTTACTGCAGTGTGTGTTGATAATATTATAGAAGTAGGCCTATTTATTAACTGTTTACAGACATAATTGCTGTTGGCCAGTTTGTCAACTTTCCTTGTTATTATGCAAATGTATTATTTCATGAGATATTGTCAGATTCACATTGAAATCTTAGGAAGTTTGTTTATTTAAAAGTTTAATCTGCTGCTCTACAGACAGTCCTGGACATCGACCATTGCTGATTTGTAGTGGATACATAGGTTGATGTCTTCTTGTGATTGTTCTGTAGCAGAGATGTACAAGAGCAAACAGATAATATTACTGCCCAAGTTAGAATCATGATGATTAACGTAAACATTAGCATTACTAGGTTAATTGGCATAATGTTACACTGCTTATGGCTTCACTCGCTAGCTTTCGTTAGCTGTCTGAGGTAACGTAAAAAAATAAATTCCAATAAATAAATAAATAATAAACTGACATCCCTAGTTTGTACCCTGCTTTTTTAGCATGGTTAGGACATGAAATTGTTAAAGCTACAGTAGGTAGTAGTATTTGTACATTGAAAAAAATGGTTTCTATATAAACATGCTGTCTATGTTAAATGAGGCCCTGTGAGAGATTAGTTAGCACAACAGACTCTAGCTCTGTGTGAAAATTGTGGGTCGGGTAGTGTCAATCCAGCTCATTTTAGCCAATTTAACTTTAAAATGTACAAAATGTTCTTATGAGCATGCCCCCGAACCCCCCTAAAGGATAGGAGGTCCATCCCCCATAGTCTCACAAAATCCTGTGGGAAACACTGAGGCCCAAATACTTAATGCCTTGTTTAGGCCACTAGAAAGCATCAGGCTGATAAGCCATTAATGGGCAGTATGCTGTCAGAGCCAAAGCTTCGAATTTAGACCAACTGACTCTGAATCCTGAGAACTTGGAAAAGGAATGAATAATTCTGTTGAGGCAAGGCATAGATCTAGTGGGGTTGGAAATTAATAATATAATATCATCTGCGTAAAGCAAAAGTGTATGCACCATGCCTCCCGCCACCACCCCTGGGAAATCATCCTTTCTTATCACGGCTGCTAATGGTTCCAGGGCCAATAATTGGGAAAGAGCTATCCAGAGTAAAATAATCTGAAATGAATCAATTTGTTTGTACCGCCACTACCAGATGTTTATAAAGTAAAGTAATCCATCCAATAAAAGTATTCCCGAACCTGTATATTTCCAAAATCTTAAAAAAATAATCCCATTCTTCTGTATCAAAATGCCTTTTCGACGTCAAGTGAGATGGCAGCGACCGGAGTCTGATCATTCGCCACTGACCACATGATACTGATAAAATTTCTAATGTTATCAGAACAGCTACGGCCCTGAATAAACCCCACCTGATCTATATTTACATTTATTCATTTGGCAGATGCTTTTATCCAAAGTGACTTACAAAAGAGGAAAACATTAGCGAATCATCTTAAGGAGACAGTGGTACGAAAAGTGCCATACTACAAAATTTCACCATCATCAGAATAGTATACAAAACATGTATAAGAGGTGTCATAACATTACTTATTCGGTTAGCCATTGGACGGTAACTCTTACATTTGCATGGATCTTTGTCCTTTTTAAGAATCAGACTGATTCGGGCTTGTGTCATGGTTGGCGGAAGCTTTCTATTCTTTAATGTTTCCATACAAACTTCTAGCAAAAGTGGAACCATTTTTGTAGCATAAGATCTAAAAAAAAAAAAATCAGCGGCAAAGCCATCTGACCCCGCAGCCTTGCCTGTGGGCAACACCTTAATTACCTCGCCAAGTTTATCTCAGAATCAAGAAAATATTTTTGCTCAGTCGTCAATTTAGGAAGTTCTAATGGTTTCACAAAGTTTCTAAAATCTTCATCAGTAGACGAAGACATGGAACTAGAGATCAAGATAGAATTCTTTAAATGCATTATTAATATCAATGGCCATGGTAAATATTTTACCACCAGGAGATTTCACAGAGGGAACGGTAGAAAAAGACTCTCTCTGCTTTATATATCTAGCCAAAATCTTCCCTGCTTTGTCCCACAAACTCAAAAGTATGACTGTCTTACCCTGAATAACCAAAACTCCACCAGTGACAAAATAGTATTATATCTTTCTTTCAATCGATTCAATTCTCTGATGCAATAAGATGCCATTCAGAGCTTCAGCTCTGCCTCTGCATTTAATATTCCCTTCCTTCTCCACGAGTTCTCGTGCTTAAGATTTTTTGATGAACGAGGCATACTGTATGATCTGACCCCTACGAACCACCTTAAGTGCCTTCCAAGCCACGCCCACAGAGGATACTGAGGACCAGTTGGTCTCCATATAAACATTGATTTCAGCCTTTAATATTATTAGAATTCAGGATTTTGCAAAAGGTATACATTAAAGCGCCAACTACATGATTACTTTTTCGCCATATGTGGCAACATCTCTAACCTCACCAGGGCATGATCTGAGACTAAGATGTTTCCAATTGAGCAATCAACGACAGAAGAAATGAGGGGAAAAAAATCTATTCTAGAATAAATCTTATGGACTGATAAAAAAAATGGGTTCAAAAGTCTCCAAATATCTGTAAGACCAAGATTTTTACACATCCTGTGAAGCGTCAATGTTGCTCTAGGGGGCTTACACACGTTTGCTTCCCTGTGATCAAGGACCGAGTCCATCAAAAGATTAAAGACTCCCAATATTATATCATGAGGGGAGCCAGCGGTTTGCAACAACCCTTCAAGATCTATAAAAAAGCCCTGATCATCAGCGTTAGGTACGTTTTGTAGCCAAAATCAAACTTTGCCCCCGATTTTCTGCTAAAACAATAATGACTCTTCCTAATTTGTCTTTAATCTGTTTGAGACATTTGAATTGTAGATGTTTATTAATCAATGTAATGGCAAATGCACTACTATAAAAACACACACACCTTGCACATGCCGTAATCTGTGAGTTTTATGTGTCCCTCTGACTCCAGCAGCACATTGTCCAGTTTCAGGTCCCTGTAGATGATGCCGCGTTCATGGAGGTAATTCAAGGCAAGGCTGATTTCTGCTGAGTAAAACCTGCAAGAAGTGAGAACAAGAAAAACGAACTAATTTGTGTTTCTGTTCCTGTGGTAACAGGAGCAGTGCGTGTCATTCAAATATTCAAGCTGTTCATTGACATTGAACCATGTTACACACTTGATACACACACCATTACTCATACCTGGCATGCTCTTCCGGAATTTTTCTCTGTCGCTGCATATGGAACATTAGATCACCTCCGTTCACATATTCGATTACAAAGAATAGCCTGTGGAAAAAAAAGATAATCAACCCTTGCCATAAAAACCCAAGATTTCACATTGTTATTCCTCATCATATAGGCTTTGTTCACACTGCACACAAATCTGATTTGGTTTTCTGATATATTGGATTGACTGTCTGGAATCTGATCGGTTTGTTCAGAAAGTGCAGTCAATTTCCAGTGAATTAACATTGGTTGCTATAGCAATGAAGCAAGCATCAGCACAATGCAAAGAGACTTCCTCACACATAAACGGAGTAGCTGTTATTGTGGAAATAGAGGATTTATTAAAAATCATAATTTTAACTTGAAAAAATCACTTCCTGCCAGCAGTCGACGCATTAGAGACGTAAGCATATGCGCATTCGTGCGAGAAGTCGGAAGCACGTGCTTTGTAGACAACAGAGGAACGAAAGTCATGGGAGTGCACTGGGCGGAAGCAACAATTTAAAGTTAAATTATCGATTTGTTTCTTATACCAACCAATCTATTTGCTACAGAAGACATTAATTGATTGACTGGAGTTGTGTGGATTACTTTTATGCTGCATGAATATGTCTTTTTGACTGTCAAACAGCCAGCAGTCTGATGGCAACCATTTACATACACTGTATGGACAAACTGAGCTGAAATCTGATTATAAAAATCTTAAATTTGGTTCTGCTGAAGAAGGAAAGACAGACACATCTGGGATGGCTTAAAGGTAAGTAAATCATGAGAATTTTCATTTTTAGGTGAATTAATCCTTTGAATATATTTGATATGAGGTCATATGACATTTTACATGTTTCTAAAAGAGTAGTACGGACTAACCTGCTCTCAGTCTGGAAGCAGGAATGAAGTCCCACAAGGAAGGGATGGTTGGAGGCCTGTTCAAACACATGCTTTTCTGTTTGGACCCAGTCAATATCCTGGAAAACAAGATGGAGAAGAACAAACAAAACACACACAAAAAAAAAAAATCAATCCCACGTTGAAAAACAGAGCATCCTTTCTGTAAGTAGGGGAAAAATTTGGAAGGACACTCAGGACTGTATTGAGTAGAGGTTCCTAACGAGGCCGAAAACTGATAGAGGTTTTGAGGATGGGGGCACTGAGGAGCAGTGCCTGGATGTGAGGAGACTCACAATGGACAGATACAGAGAGAAAAACATGGACCTTTTATTGACAGACTGATAAAAATACCTCTGACCGTGAGACTCAATTAAAGAAGCACTGCGGGGCTGTAGAGTGCAGCTGCCATTATTGACCATCGGCAGCTGCTGTCAATTCATCACACCATTCATCAGTACCTCTAATCAACATTAAATGCCCACTTCATCAACATCTAGTCATTTGTGTGTGTGTGTGTGTGTGTGTGTGTGTGTGTGTGTGTACTTCAACACATCCCGGAAAGATTAGAGTCCTTAGGCAACTCTATGCTAGTTTTATTTTGTAAAGTCAAGTCTAAAATAACTCAAACTATTGAGTAATTAAATGTCAAGCCCAGATTTAGTGTTAAGAGACACACTTCTATTTGTAAACGGTTGTAACTGATGCTGATATTAGATAGACACTAGGCCTTATTTATGAATCACGAGCAGAACAAGCATGAATCAATTAGTTCGTATTTTATCCCACTGAATTCGACGTGTCAATATACGTTACAATGTATTTTATGTATGGCTTACACATAAAAGTTCTGCTTGTGTTTCATGACTAAGCCCACTGAATTTAATAGCTTTGCTTGATGTTTTGTGCAATACAAAACATGAAATGTCACCTCGTCATCATTCACTAGCTCCTTCTTCACCACCTTCATGGCATAGATGCGTTCTGTCTTTTTCAGACGCACCAGCAGCACCTTGGCATAGCTGCCTCGGCCAATCACCCTCAGCAGGTCAAAGTCTGATAGACCCAAACTGGACACAGCCTTCCCTGATTCCCGACTGCCCACAGCCTGAGGCATGGACAAAAGAGAGTATTAAACCACAGGCACTTTGTTTGATACATCACATATTTCCATCTTAGAACATTTCAACTAATTTTAGCTAATCTAATAGTCATATATAGGGGAGGTGTCACAAGAGCTATATCTCAGTAACTACTAAATATATTTTGAAGTCAAAAGCCAAATTACAAAAGTGATTTCTCCAGCAATGATTTCATATTTTTGTTTGAAACTAGTTCAAATGCTCTTAAATTAGATATATATTTGTGAATTCCCTCCTCCGAACTAAAATTCCAATATCATATTTTGCTTTATAAAATGGATAGTTCCGGTCCTGGATGCTGATTGGTCAACAGCCATGCTTTAATCATGATTAAGCACAGCTCTGACCTCCTCACGAAACTTCTGTTTGTGTCACTCTGCAGCACACATAGCTGACAGTTTCACCCATTCTTATTGCCTAGAAACATTATGTTCATTTTTTATGGACAGTATTTTCTGGTGGAAGGATGGAATTTAATAAGCTTTTTTATGAACTTTTGTGTCCTTAATATTTGTATCATTTTGTGACCGTTTTATAAAAGCAATAAGTCACCTGAGGCTATGCCATTTTGTGAATATAGTCACGGCTGAAAAGGTTCCAGGCACAATCCAGCCGTGACTATATTCATCACATGTGGTCAGCGCTAAATACAGGTCTAAACAGGGTCGAAAATATTTTGTGATGGGATCGCAAAAACCACAAACGAATGTGGTCCAAAACGCTTGTGACGGCATTCCATTTGAAGTGTACATGCTAATCCATCCTGTATTCGTCCCGGCAGCAGTGAAGCGCCTCCCCTCACCTGTCAATCAACTGCTGAGCTAAAAGAAGAGTTTAAACTTTGATGTTTACGTGTGGTTTTAAAAGGGAAAAAAAAAACATCCGTTCAGAAAATTGCGCGTAAACACGAGAACTTCAGGGATGTTCTTCAGTGTGTCTGATATCAACATGCAAGCTCCTTTAATATGGGTAATACACTAAAATAACAGACAATTCTGCTCAAACTGTTGCTTTTGTGCTTAGACAATTTCAACTGCATCAGGGAGAAATAGAGTACTGCTTTTTTTGCACTTTCTTTGTCTTTTCTGACTTTGTTGGACTTAAATGTCATGCAGTAACACACTGACATAGTGATTATGTTGTCATGAAACGGAGTCCCTCCCCTCCAATCCAATCCAATCACAAGTGGTCACATGAGATGCATTTAAGCAACCAGGAGTAAACAGCGATGTGTCTAACCTGATCACATGTGATCGGATCAACCGAGACACATCTTAATACCAGGTGGAAACAGGGTCTATGAAAAGTGAAGGCAGATTTTATAAGAAACGTAGACCGGTTCTAAGTACAAGGGTATTTTTCATAAAAGTCATGTCAGGGCAAGTTATCACATGTATTTTAAATGTTACAAATGTATACAATTTGTAAATGAAAATATTTATTGGTCAAAATTATTTTTTTTACATTTTGCAAAATTCCTTATACATTTTTGCTGTTTAATTCATTGTTTTGTAGTTTATAACTGTTTATTGCTTAAATTTAGCAGAAAAGCCTATAATAGGCTCCATTGTAACAACTTACCCCATATTGTAACACAACATACTATGCTATTTGATCAACCGGTGTTCATTGAACTGCATCTTTTTTTCAAAAAAGTCAAAAAAAAAAATTTTGGTACAACGATAAGATTTGTGCCTATACAGAAATTAACTTTGAAAAATAAAGTATTCACTGGCGTAAAAAGTGTGCCATCTAGCCCCAGTCTCACCTATAAACATTTTCACTCTCTTCTTTCTGATTTACTTCTCTTGATGCCATTCTCCTTTTCTGTCCTTTCCTATCATCTCCTTTTCCTTGCGCAGTAGGATTTTCCATGATTACAACAGAGTCCTCAGAACCAGAGTAGCACAGGCCCTTAATCAGATGCTAATGACCCTGATAGAAGGTTACTTTATTAGCTCCACTAAAGGAAATCAATACAGCCAGAATGAGCCTACCCCTGTCCCTTACCCCTAGTGACAACTCTGGCCTGATTATCTGTCTGAGAGTGGCTTGCCGTAAGCTCACATAATCAAACACAGTTCATAATGAGCATCTTACCTCATGCTCCTCTCCCTCATGATTGATGTTTTCTGTGGAGTGTTTTTTGACGAGAACTGGAAAACATCAAATGAAAAAAGGAAGTCATTTTATCACTGGCCTGTGGACATTATTCATTGATATTCTGATTCTGAACACAGGCCCCTAAACCAAACCAGGCACCTTGATGAATTAAACACTTTGACAAAAACAGGGGGATTGAAATTTGTCTGACCAGCACTGTGACTAAAGCCATGAGCTTATTCACGTCATTAATACCAACAAACAAGCCTAATCTTGTGAGAAGACTCACGCCTGCAGACTGCTAATGCATCAATCTGTTTCACTGCAAGCACACAGCTAATTACTTAGAGGAAACATAGGTTTAACCCATCCAGTCATTTAAAACCACTCAAGATGAAGATCGATGAAATCAATGAGCCACCATCAATCTCAGTGGATCAATTCAGCATTATAAAGAGTGCAATGAGCCAGATGAGCATTGTTTAACACCTCCGTGTAGTGTACAGTTTAGTTAGTGAGGCTGTTAACAAAACACAGGCTAAGTTTATCTGCCTGATGTCTGATTTTTGCAACTGGTGTGTCTGTGGGCAGAATGTTATTTGTAGTCATGGTAACTTTTAATTCTAGGCTCAGAGAAGTCCACATGACAACACTTGGAGTTAAATATTTATGTTTTGAGAAAAATTACAAACTGAATGCTGAAATAGCCATATTTAAGGTCTAAATTTGATTAGGGCAGAAGAGGTTATTTATTCCAAGGACCTGAGGCTAAATAATTTAATCTCAAATGTAGAAAAACAAAACATTCTTCCCTGAAAATTGACTTTTAATTCAGCTCAAATAAGTTCAGTCTGATTACATTCAACTGAAAATCTCAATAGGAAATTCTTTTATAAAATGTATTTTATACCAGGATCAGCCTGGTAATTAATCCAAGAAGAATCCAAGAAGAAAGTATATAATTAATAAATAGGCAAGATATATAAACATTATGACAAGTACATGTGTAGAGTTTGACATACATAGAGGAGTGGCTAGTGTACCTTGATCAGTGTGCTCTGATGGAGTGGACCCTGTATCAATTCTTCCAATCATTGGGTCCTAGAAGAATATTTAAAGGTCACATAGAGTCTCTTGATGTCATATGTATGGGTAAATCAAGAGTGTGTACTGCAGGCCTGAAGTGGAACACAGAATCTGCTGCGACAGATTTATGCAGAGTTAGAATGCCCCTTGCATGTTGGTTTGTTAATAATTTAGGCTAATTTGACAATTTCAGCTACCACGAAGAAATGCACTAAGCTTACTCAGCTCTGTTAAACAAATTTTTTCATATTTATATTTAGTAAATAGCTAGTTATATTTGACTTAATTACACTACTTATTCTACTGAATTCTACAAGTTTTCCAGCACATTTAGAGTATAAATTGTGAATAAGTTTACAGATTCTGTGTTTGAACTAACCTGTATTACCTGTCTCCCACACTCCATTGTGACCAATTTATGGCACTTCTTATGTACCAACAGTTTACAGTTTATGCACTTGTATCCCTGCCTGCCAAGGCCCCAGATACGATCTGTGCAGATGGCACAATGAGCACGCTGTGCAGAAAACAGAAATATTAATCCCATATCAAACACAACAGAGGTCTGCAGTGTCAGAACATTCTAAACCTAAAAAATATACAGCATATCATCCTTTCATTTCAAATTCTTAAATGTAATAAATTCACTTACATTAGTTCTCAATCTGAATAATTAAGATGAGACTGAAAATATATTCCCATAAAATTGAACTAATTTGAGTCATTTTGTATGCCATAATATGTACAACTAGGCCTAGAATAGAATATTAAGAGATACATCAGATGTTACTGAAGGCAATGGCATTTTTTGCTCCCATATTTCGAATTTTGGGGTTATTTTTGCTCTGAGCAGCCCTTAATTTCTGACTCTGGAGGTATATGCATATAATCCAGGCAAACACTTTTCTGTGTAGCTTGCGTACCCTGTTAAAACGTTTGGCCTGAAATGCATGTCCGTTGGCATAGTAGAGTTTCCTCCAGCGTCGAGCTCCACGACGGTATATGGATTCTGTATGAGAGAAAATTGTTTAGGGCAGTTACACTCACCTTTTATCAGTTATGTTAAAATCCATCATAATAAGACTAAAATTATAATTATATCATTGTAAAGTGTTTTTCAGCACTTTAAAGTCCATTCTTATAAGACAACAAAATGCTCTGCATTTTTTAGGGCACGTGACAAAACACAAACGTTATCATTTAAATGACCTTATTAGAATTATATCACAAGATGCACATACTGTCTTCTCCAGGACAGGGCATACCAGGTTTCTCAGGAACACAAGGAAACACTGTAGAAAGAGAGTGTGATTGTGAAAAAGCAGCCCGCACAGCACTACACTGACATACAGCCCCAGAGTGACCTCTCTGTGAACTCTCCTCATCTGACAGAGGATAAGGACCATGTGGTCAAGAGACAGAGTATATCCAGAGTAGACATGCAAGGTCAGCTGGTGTGGAGAGGGGTTATTGACGGAGAGTCAGTTGAGAGTTTTTTTTTTTTTTTCTCAGTAAGCCCTGGTGACCAGACGTCTCCATAGCAGAAATAAATTACTTACCCAGCAGGCAGAACAATGTATCGGTCAATAAGTGTGGTAAAACTCTCCCTGACTCCCATCTCTCCTGTCCTCTAATGATCTAAGGACCTGTATGATGCAGTTTACAAATAAATAACTATAGCAACTATGCTATATACTACAAAGCCCCTGTCTTAAGCAGGTCCAGTCAAAATCTGCAGACAAATTTCAGCATTTTCTGTGCTAATTTTGAGGCAAAATCAACAGAATTCTGCCATAAGATTTAAACTTAGTAAAATTTGTAATACACTCTTATTGGCAGCTGAAAGCATTATCAATTTATCAAAAAATAATAATAAACGAACATGTAAGCATTGGAGGATGTGTAGATTAAATTCTGTGGAAATAGACAGTTTTGTGGGCACAGATTCTGTGTGGGACTTGACACAAGTCATGCTTAAAAGGGCATGGGTGTTGCAACCCCAAGGCTTTATCTGTCAAAATTCCTTCAAGAATTTGGGGAACAGCACTTGCGGCACGAAAGTGTATTAGATCATATGCACTACAGCCCACTCACCAACATCAAAAGCCAAATCCCAGCCTACCATGAATAATGAGCTCCGAGTCTTTGTTGAGTTCGTAGAGACGCAAGGCCTCCTCCAGCTCCAGCTGAGAAGAAACTGTGCATGGATCCCCTGAAATGACAAGTGGTGAATATTCACTAGAAAACACTACCAAAGATGTCAGCTTAGGCAGCCAAAACTTGTCAGCATAAGCAGCCATGACTGATACTTCAAAGAGAAACAGGGAGAGTGATGGAGAACTTAAAGTGATAGTATTCCCAAAAAATCAAAATTCAGTCAATTACTCACTCTCTTGTTTTTCCAAATCCGTATGACACAAAAACATTTTGCTATGAGTATACTGAAGTTAGAGCATGAACACAAATCTCCTCTTTTCACCATCCCCATATTACAAACTAGTAAGAGTTGGTCATTTTAGTAGTTGACGTCAGTCCTGTTGTCACCTAAAGAGTGGTCCTTGGCACAGGCTGTTTCCACTTGTATTGACACACAGCCCTCTATTAGACATCACAGCAGAGGGGCATCAGTGCCAGTGACTTGCTCAAGCAGAAGGGATTAACCTCTTGCCATGACTGTCCCCTCAGATCTGCTATGCTAATGAACTCTGGGCTCCACAAAGAATGGCGAAGATTTTGATATTTAAATGAACATTCTCCATCTCCCATCTCACATGACTAATGCATCAGTTAATCATAGCACATAGTCAATCTTTCCAGCATAAAATCTCCTCCCTGCTGTGCACTGCATTCCGAGTCACTTTCTTCCTCATTCAAAATCCATTCATTCTATTTCTGTCAATCGAGTGCAGAGACATTTTGAGGTTCTAATGCATTCTGCCAAAAGCATGTTCATTTGTAATATTTAAATCGCTGATGCAAATGAAGCAGACATTTCAGCGGAAAGGTTGGGGTTCAGCTTGTTGCTACGGTGACAATTAGAGGAACAAAATCTTAAAGAACAAGAAACAGAAAGACAAACCTTCTTCATCAATCCATTTCATGGTGAAGAGCTGGTCGTTGTCCATGGAGCACATGTCCCGCACCTCACTGCACAGTCCCTCATAGGATATGGAGGGTTCGAAGTGTGTGATCATGATGTCCCTATAATAGAACAAGCAATGTTTATTTGACAGTTCAGTGGTTATTAATGAAATATTATTAGTGGTAATTTCTAAAGCTATTGCTCATACTTAAGACCAAAATATACTTGAGTGGTTCACATTAATGATCGCTCCTTGCACAGTATAGTTGACGCAATGTCGTCATCAGTACAGTCCATGCAGACAATCTGCACACAGCCCAGATTTTTGACACGTGGACAGTCTTCGTCTGTACGCATTGTCGGCAGATGCGCAAGCCATTGACTGTACTGAAAGAGTATTGTAAACAACCGTAGTGCGCATGCATCAAACGCGTTTGTGTTCATTCGCGGTCATAAGAGTTTACTGTGAAAGGCAACGTGGTCGATCCAGTGAGTTACACCTGGGCCATTAGAGTTAAGGTTTATCAAAATACCATTCCTAAATTTTAAACTTTGCTGCGCAGTTTGTAATACAGAAGAAATTACATGAACTTGTGCAGCTTATTGACAAGAGTGTTCAGTGTGCCATTACTTTTCTTAGTGATTGTAAAATTTTTGACCAGTGGACAACAATATCGGCTAAAAAATTTAATAGAACCCAGGCCAAATCTAGGGACCAGAATATCAGAGATAGAGCCCGACTGATATGGGTTTTTGAGACCGATACCGATTTTAGAGGTGGAAAATTCACAGATTACCGATATGCTGGCCGATATAATTTTGGAGCTGGAATGAAATCAGACCTTTTCTATGTGGATTGTGCATCGATTTTGCACCAATATGACTATGCAAAAGTACTCAGAAGACTGCTTTCGTAAATATTTTTAGCAAATAATATTTGACATTATTATTATTATTCTTCATTGTCAACAAATTCTAGAAATGAATAAATAAAAATAAAATGAATAGCTAAATAAACATCAGTAGTACGGTTTAGTATCAGTCAAATGCTGACTATTAGGGGGAGGTTGTAAAACAAGAAGTATTTACACCTGCCGAGACAAGAGATAAACAGCAGCAGAGGTGTTACACCGTATTCTGCTATACAAGTTAAGAATTTACTTTCCAGCATTGCATCTCACCAACTAGTTAACAACATAGCGTGAAATCAACACTTAACTGACACAATCCACCAACGCACCATTGTATGCTGAGCTGCAAAAAGATGCTCTAACAAACTACAGCTGGCTAACATAGCAAACAGATGTGATAAACTTGAGTGACATGGTTGTCAGGGAAAGGTTAACATTATATTAGTTATATTGAAAAGGGAAAATGATGGAGTAATTTTTCATTAACTTTCCAATATGTATTTCACAAACTAAACTCAGCAAAAAAAGAAACATACCTCAGGACACTGTATTTTAAATATAATTTTGTAAAAATCAAAATAACTTTACAGATCTTTATTGTAAAGGGTTTAAACAAAGTTTTCCAAGCTTGTTCAATGAACCATAAACAGTTAATGAACATGCAACTGTGGAACGGTCATTAAGACACTAACAGCTTACAGATGGTAAGGTCACAGTTATAAAAACTTAGGACACTAAAGAGACCTTTCTACTGACTCTGAAAAGCACCAAAAGAGAGATGCCCAGAGTGGGGTAACATCTCGCAGCAAGAACTGGCAAATCTGGTGCAGTCCATGAGGAGGAGATGCACTGCAGTACTTAATGCAGCTGGTGGCCACACCAGATACTGACTGTTACTTTTGATTTTGACCCCCCCCCTTAGTTCAGGGACACATTATTTAATTTCTGTTAGTCACATGTCTGTGAAACTTGTTCAGTTTATGTCTTAGTTGTTGAATCTTTTTATGTTCATACAAATATTTACACATTCATTTTGATGAAAATAAAAGCAGTTGAAAGTGAGAGGACGTTGTTTTTTGAGTTTATATTTTCTGAAAAAAAGTATTCATCATATCGGTAAAAATATACACTCACCTAAAGGATTATTAGGAACACCTGTTCAATTTCTCATTAATGCAATTATCTAATCAACCAATCACATGGCAGTTGCTTCAATGCATTTAGGGGTGTGGTCCTGGTCAAGACAATCTCCTGAACTCCAAACTGAATGTCAGAATGGGAAAGAAAGGTGATTTAAGCAATTTTGAGCGTGGCATCGTTGTTGGTGCCAGACAGGCCGGTCTGAGTAATTCACAATCTGCTCAGTTACTGGGATTTTCACGCACAACCATTTCTAGGGTTTACAAAGAATGGTGTGAAAAGGGAAAAACATCCAGTATGCGGCAGTCCTGTGGGCGAAAATGCCTTGTTGATGCTAGAGGTCAGAGGAGAATGGGCCGACTGATTCAAGATGATAGAAGAGCAACTTTGACTGAAATAACCACTCGTTACAACCGAGGTATGCAGCAAAGCATTTGTGAAGCCACAACATGCACAACCTTGAGGCGGATGGGCTACAACAGCAGAAGACCCCACCGGGTACCACTCATCTCCACTACAAATAGGAAAAAGAGGCTACAATTTGCAAGAGCTCACCAAAATTGGACAGTTGAAGACTGGAAAAATGTTGCCTGGTCTGATGAGTCTCGATTTCTGTTGAGAGATTCAGATGGTAGAGTCAGAATTTGGCGTAAACAGAATGAGAACATGGATCCATCATGCCTTGTTACCACTGTGCAGGCTGGTGGTGGTGGTGTAATGGATGTTTTCTTGGCACACTTTAGGCCCCTTAATGCCAATTGGGCATCGTTTAAATGCCACGGCCTACCTGAGCATTGTTTCTGACCATGTCCATCCCTTTATGGCCACCATGTACCCATCCTCTGATGGCTACTTCCAGCAGGATAATGCACCATGTCAAAAAGCTTGAATCATTTCAAATTGGTTTCTTGAACATGACAATGAGTTCACTGTACTAAAATGGCCCCCACAGTCACCAGATCTCAACCCAATAGAGCATCTTTGGGATGTGGTGGAACGGGAGCTTCGTGCCCTGGATGTGCATCCCACAAATCTCCATCAACTGCAAGATGCTATCCTATCAATATGGGCCAACATTTCTAAAGAATGCTTTCAGCACCTTGTTGAATCAATGCCACGTACAATTAAGGCAGTTCTGAAGGCGAAAGGGGGTCAAACACAGTATTAGTATGGTGTTCCTAATAATCCTTTAGGTGAGTGTATGCCGATACAATATATCTGTGAAAGGCTAATATCGGCCAACCGATAAATCGGCCAGGCACTAATCAGAGACACGGTTTACACCTGATATTAAGATGCGTTTCGGGTAATACGATCACATGTGGTCAGCGCTAAATAAAGGTCTAAAATGTTGTGATCAAACAACAAAAACCTTGTGTGGTCAAAAACGAATGTGATCCTTTCTTTGTCTTTTCTGACTCTGTTGCACTTTAATGTCATGCAATAACACACTGGCATAGTGATTGATGTATGTCGTCATGAGAGTCTCTCTAAATCCGATCACAAGTGGTCACAGGAGACCATTTACAGGACCAGGTGTAAACAACGATGTGTTTCACATGATCACGTGATCGGATTACCAGTGACGCACGCAGTCAAAGCTCTGCAGTGAAGAGGCCTGTACACAAATCATAAATGTGAGGAGATGCACAGTGCCACTCCGTTGGTAATGATGGAAATCTAAATTGACTCATAATGCCATTTTCCTCTTTTTAGAAACAAAAGAGGAAAGCAGCGCAGCAGGGAGTATCATAAAAAGCAATTCTAGGAAGCGGAGTTAGATTATTTGCACATTCCCTTTGTGGGAGGCACCTAAGCAGACCTGCTTCTTTCCATTGCTCTCTAGTGTTTTCACACTGTTTTGGTTAGATATTGACAGCAGGGGTCTTCTTCCTGTTTGTGAACAGGCACACTGACCCACACATGCCTTTAGGTGACCCATCACATCCACTGTACTGATGGGAGTACAGACACATAGCACTTAATGATGATGAACACACAAGCCTGTTTTTTTTATCCAGGACTATTATAATAAAACTAATTGTAAAGGGACTAAAGGAAAGGAGGAGGCGAGAACTGGCTTGAGAATATAAATAATATTTTAACTATAAATTAAACAAAAAGACAAACACACAAAGGTGTCGGACAGCTGTCCATAAATCTCTCTCTCTGTCACACTGTCATCTTTGGTCAGCATTTATCCCTCTATAGGACTAATTAGCCTGATATCCACCCTGCCACACTAATGTATCCCAATAAAAGGAATATTCCAGATTCAATAAGCTTAACTTGAGCTTAATATATATTGAACCCAAAATATTTCTGTAGAAAGGTAAGATGGGCAGTTATGTTTTTCTTGTGATGCATATCTGGAATTATCAACATCTGTCTCAGCTGATAACATCACAAGTGGTCCAGCTAAGACAGATCGCCATTTAAAACTGGAAGTAAATTACATTTTAAATGTGTTTCCTGCACCCACTTGTGAACTGATTTTGAGGGGAGGGCCCTGGGCTTCATGCTCCTTTACGAATCAAGATGGATTAGTCCTTGTACTACTAATGTAATGTGGTCAAGTGCTATTTTGAGAAACGGATGTGAGTAAATGAGAGAAAATTTCCTTTTTGGGTTATATATCCTTGTATATATATATATGAATTGAATATGTTTTTAACCAAAGAAAAGATCAATTTCACAACAAACGCATTCTTGCGCATTCACTCTTAAAAGTTATCAATTATATCATTATCAATTTCCTCTGATATTAGGATAAGAGTTAGGGATTTTGTCTATTAATTTATTGTTTAAATGGAAAGATGATCAAAGACCAACAAAACATCTTAACCCAGGAACATGTCCTACTACTTGGTTAAATCACTTTGTGAAGTAGCTCTTTGTCAGTTAACCAATGCTTTAGCTACATAGTGGAGCATAAAATAAACTTCCTCTCATTATTACTGCCTCTTTCAAATGATATCAAATCATTCTGACAGTCCATAATGACGATAGCCTCTCAAGCAGATCCCACTGGCACTATATGTCAGGAAGATGGACTGCAAGAGAGTGGGATCGGAGAATGAACAGATGCACCCAGCAAGAGCTCAGCATAACTGAAAGGAGGCGGTGAAATCACACTCCTCCATAGGGCATCCACATTGGATCAGCTCACACTCCCTTCATAACAGCTAAATGAACATGCTTATTTCCGCAGCTCAAACATATTTTATGAATGTGGAGGACGTGTAAAAAATCTTATTGATGCAGAAAATTAAAGGTAGAAATTTACACAGGGTAATATAATATATAAAATATCCAAGGTAAGCCCATACTTTCTTAGCAAACAGTAGGTTTTTAATAGCTCATTTAATTAGAAGAATTTTTTTTTTTAAAGCACAGATGTGCATTGACATCAATAAAATCAGAAAAAGGTCAAATACTCTAAAAAAAAAGTCTCACAGAAATACAACAGATAGGCGAAAGAGTGAAAAGTAAAAAACTCAAAAAAAAAAAAAAAAAAAGAGAGTTTTCATCTACACCAGGCTTCAGGAAGGTTAAAAAGGAACAGTGAGTAAGTAATATGTCCTTCATTCAATTCGAGAGTGCATTCAAGCTAAAAGCTATGATTATGACCTCCACAATGCCTCAACACATCAAGAAGCAACTTTTGATCACTGTCAACCAGGGTTTCCGTTGTCCGGTAATTACCGGACATTGGCCGGGAAAAAAATGAAATGTCCGACTAAATTAAATCTCTCCGGTCAAATTGTCCGATTAAAATTGCCTAATAATCCCGCCCCCCTAACACAATCTGAATTTGAGAATAAGCCTAAAATGTATCCAGAGTGGACCAAGCTCGCCAAGATAGCCTGTGTAATCCCGGTCTCGAGTGTTCCTGCAGAGAGGGGGTTCTCGCTGCAGAATCGGATCAAGACGAAGCAGCGAAGTCGCCTTGCGGAGAACAAGGTTACGCGGCTTATGCGCATTGCAAGTTGTGGAGAGACACTGGGAAGTTTTGATTTTAAGGCGGCAGCTGCACAATTCAGCACTGCAAAACAGCGTAAAAAGTAGCCTAAAATGACACGAGACAATGTTATAGGCCTAGTCATTTGTTTGTTCCAGTTCATTTGACAAGGAGTCATTTCACGGTGGCCAATTTAAATGTTACCAGCTAAATGAGACATACTGAGAGTGTATAATTAAGTTTGCTTGAGTAAAAACAATAGGCTACTATTCAGATATTTTATGTGGGGAAGAGGGATTGGTTTGTTAAACAATGAATGTGAAACGCCAAGTTTTTTTTCCGTCTATTTGAAAGTTAGGCTAATAAACATGTTGCATTCTATACGGCCTGATTATGTCATTTTTTTAAGTTACATAGCCTGCCTCCAGTTTTCCTCAACTTGACTAATTAAGAGGCGATATTTGACCGGCATATCATCAAAATGTCCGTAAAACGAAACCTCTGTCGGTCACTTTGACCGGCACCATTTTTTTCTAGCGGAAACTCTGCTGTCAACATTGCTACATCAGAGGTTTACAAATATTAGGATTGAAACTGGCTTAACTCTAATGAGTGTAACTTTTTCAAAGTTAAAATACTTTCTTAGACCCGATGTTAATACACAGAACAACTTAAGGCCTTGCACTTAGGGCAAAGTGCTTCATCGTTCTTCGATCAGAGCCAAGAAGTTCAAACATACGGCAACGACATACTGCAAACATTCTGACAAACGGCACTCTAATGGGGAGGCGTTTTAAGGCACATTTAAATAAGAGGACGCTCAAAGATGGTTTCTTTCTTCTGTAGAACACAAACGAAGATATTTAGAAGAATATCTCATCTCTGTAGCTCATTTCAGAGCAAGTGAATGGTGACCAGACAATACAAAATAAAAAAAGCATATAAAAGGCAACATTAAACTAATCAAATCCAGTAGTTTAATCCAGTGGTTCTCAACTAGTTTTGCTTCAGGATCCAGATTTTACATTGGAAATCAAATGGCGACCCACCATCGTAAAAATGTAACCTGTATTTAATGTATTCTGGGTCCCACTTCCTTTTATTTTGCATAGTTTTGTTCATGGATTTCAAGTACAAGGACATGCAATATTTTTGTTGTTGAAGTCAACAAAAGCAACAGGATGTTTTCTCTACCTTTTTAAAAATTTAAGAGCATGTGTACTTACATATGAGCCCATTATTATCCCGTTTGTTTCCAAATTTCAAACATAATTCAAACAGGACATATATTTTACAAAGGAGAAATTTAGTGCATAGCACAGTGTTGCTCTTTTCCTCCTCAGTGCTGTTTGGCATGTCAGGGCCGCCTACTGTTTGAGAGGTTCGACTTGACTTCCTCTGTAATGCTTTAAACTAGGAAAGTCTCACTGGAATTTAAATCGGTCACATCAGTTTAGAGGTCTGCACTCCGCAATATCGAGGGAAGCCTGGTTCTTCCCGTGTGTGTGGCGCGAGAGCTCACATTCCCAAGCACTTCATTCAGAATAATTCCAAATGTCATTTTGACAGATAAAAGACAGCAAGAAAAGAAAGAAATAGTTTGAAACTAATGCGTAAGATTATTTCATCCACCATCTCTCTCTCCCTGCAATTTTGTGTTTGAGGGAGGAAAAAAGAGTGCTATGATCAGACTCGCGCCAGAGATCGTCGCACCAGAAACACCGTAAAAAAAACATTAATTGTAAAAACGAAGCTGGAAAAAGTGACTGAAGTTACTGTTTGTCACTTTACTTCAGCCAAATAACAACACAGTATAAAGCAATCGAACAGACGTTGAATGGTCAATGCAACAAAACTAGAACGATCAATCAATACTAAAGCTGCATTGTCCTCTCTGTGAATGTACAGAATATGGAAGAAGAAAAAAATTATAAAGCATGAATAACGTGTACGTGTTAGCTGGGATACTCAACTGTCATTGTTAATTACTAAAAACACTAATATTGGCAACATCAAGATATCAAATGCATATAGAATGGCATACGTTTACAAACACAAAACCACTCGTAATAGATCCCGATATCGGCTGATACCCAAATCTAGATACTTGGTACTTGTATTGGCCTTCAAAAATTGATATCGGTGCACCTCTAATTTGGCCAGTTGCCAAAAACTATATACATATTTACTGCATAGCATGAAATCTGGTTGCAAATGTGACTGATTTCCTCACATTGTATTGGAGGGTTCCGCATGGGGTTAAAGATCAAACTTGGGATTTAATTAATGCTGCACGATTAATCATATCGCAATCGCGATGTCAGCCTTTGCAATTATATGACGGCAAATGCTGAGATTTTATTAAATAAATAAGTGCATGTGTGGATGTGACAGCCCATTCTCTCCGAGAGCTGTTTGCCCATTTTCTACACCGCTAATAAAAAGATGACCAGTCAGTCTCAGTTTAGGGAGTGGTACGTGTTGTCATGTGAGTTTCCAGTGTGCAGCGTGGAAATCAGGTGAAGATGAGCCGAGAAGACAGACACTGAACTGGTGGTCAGAAAAAATAACAGAAACACCGATCACAGCTTGCCGATATATCTTTATTTCATCCATAACTAAAATTCATATAAATCTGGAGCATGCCATGCAAATAAACACAAACTCCAAAAGCTGTCATTCTGTGCGGTCAGAGCTGCTTCAACCAGTCGCGGAAGAGACCCAATCTGAGAGGGAGTCGAGACTGGGAGAGATTTAAAATTCTGCCGGCTGATGCGCACTCTAACACTCGTCTCACCCCCGCTGTCTGCAGCTCGCAACGTGTTGCATCATTGATGTGATCGTCATAAGATCAATCTTATGTGAAAAATAACATTAAAATTACAACAATAAAATGTGTGTGTGTGTGTGTGTGTGTACACACACACACACACACACACACCACCAACAACAACAGTTTTAGTGGTTTGATTGAGTGAACCATACTTTTATATCCAGTTTCCTTTTCAAAGGAGTTTATAGAAAGCACATGTTACATCCTGCTTAAATGTCCCTGTTTGTTTGGACAATATTATTTTTGTGAAAATTGTAATGTTCTTATTTATTGTTCTATTTTATTTAGGTGTAATGTTGAGAAAATAGCTAAATAAATAGCTAAATAACTAAATAAAATATTATTTAATTTTGTAAAAATATTTAAATTTGAAAAATACACATTTCAGTATTATCAGTAATCTATTTGTGCATTTTCCTTGATAACTAAGCAAGATGACTCATGATACTATTTGTTTATTATATTGCAATCGCATATCACAACATTAACCTCAATAATCGCAATATGACATTTTCCCCAAATCGTGCAGCCCTAGATTTAATAATCGATATCAAGATCGTTAAATGAAGATTGTGATGCATCGGAAAAATTATATTTTTACCCACTCCTAACATGCAGTAGATGCGTAATTTGTAATGTTTACCTTTCTTATTTATGGCGCTGACACGGTATACGTGGCCATACTATAAATGCCGATTACACTCTGTTATTGCCATTTATGATGACACTGATACTACTAATGGGTGAATAAAAGAGTGTTCATAGGTAGAATACAGAATGCAGCTAGCAAATAACTCTACACGTGTGTTCATGTTGACTGATCTTAACTGACTAAATGGGAATTAGTTGTCTGACTCAAAGGGGGTGGAGCTCCAGGTCACAACTACCAATAGCGCGGACCAATGGCAGTAAGAAGGTGTTTAGCAATAATTTTTCCTAAAAGTTCACCCTGGTGAGCCATTTCAAACCATTGAAACAAACTCAAAATCAACTTTTTGGACAGATTCTAAAAGATGTCACAGCCGCACGTTCATAGGAAGTATGTAGGGGCCTTTATAAGACATTTGCAGGTTGATTTCCCTGAAGTGTGTTAACTGTGGATCTGTTGTTCTTTCAACATTGATCTTCCGAGATAAATCTAAAGATACACCTTTTCCACAAGCACTTGACTCCAGTAAAGTTCTGAAAACCTGTTTGAAAACATTATTCTTTCATCATTATCTCTACAATTTTGTTTGCCGATGCTATAGTGGCGCAGAAAATACACACTTCAGCTATAACGTCCACACCTGTTGAAATACAACAGAAGCCAAAAAGAACAAACACACAGGGACAAATATTTCGGGTAACACTTTACAATAAGGTTCCATTTGTTAACATTAGTTAACAACATTAGTAACAAGAACTAACAATAAGCAATACTTAAGCACTTATTAATCTTGGTTAATGTTACTTTCAACATATACATATTTAAAATCAAAAGTTGTATTTGTTAACATTAGTTAATGCACTATGAACTGACAATAAACAATTGTATTTTTATTAACTAACACTACTAAAATTATGTAACAAATATATTGTTAATTGTTTGTTCGTGATACCTAATGTTTTAACTAATGTTAACAAATGAAACCTTATTGTAAAGTGTTAACACATTTGGTTTCAAAATTATCCACACACAGAGCACTGATTTTTACATCATGGGCCAAGACGTGCTCTCTCTAGAGTTTTTTTGATTAAAAACACCAAATCATTAATAATAAGGAAATCAGCTACTTTGAAATAAAACTAAATATTCTACCACAGTCCTGCTCCCTTTAGGCTAATGCAAATAATAAATCAGCAGTTTTGATCTGTCAATAGCAATTGAAATTCCAACATAATACACAACTGTTATGCTCAGATGGAGCAGAAACTGAGCAAAACATCAAGGGAGCTGTAGACACACAATAGGGCTCATGGGGAGTGTAAAAAGGCATCAGCCTACAACAGGTCTGGCAAAAGATACTTGTAGTACAAGTTTTTCAAGTGCTTGACAAGAACAAGCATCATGACAGGAACACCACTCTGACAGAAAATCGTATCAGCTATAGAATTCACAAATGTGCTCCTTTATTCATGTAAAGATATTTTCACAGCATCCAAAGAACTGTGAGAATCTGTCTCCTTTGCTATTCACTGAACCCTTTGAGGTATAAGAAGAATTCCACATTTACAGGCTGTTACTTCCCAAGATTAATTATTTCATACAGTCCACTGACATTATTATTACAGAAGATGTTTAAAACTGACAATCGTAAAGTTTTAAATAATAATGGTGACTTGTAAAGCGCTATTCACAATAAGCATATTTTCAAAGCAGCTTAACATGACAAGACATTGTTTACATGTATTATTTAGTAAGATATGTGACTTTTAGCGACCATCAGTCTACTTTAGGAAGTTATTTATATTTATAGAGCCATCTAATTGTGACAGATCGTAAATACTAAAGAAGCAAACAGACACAACTCAATAACAGGCACTGCTCTCAGATGAAACCAACACTCATCATTGACTATTATTATCTTAATTGAGAAATAATACACAATAACATAATCACCGTCTATGTGATCTATTATGGGACTACAGAGTGAACATGAACTGTGAAAACAACAAGTCTCTCGGAGTTTTGTTTTGGACTTAGCTAACACTGCTTGCTAGCTGGCTAATCATTTATTTGTGTATGTCCCGAAACTGGACAGTACTCATCCTGATATGGGTCTAAATTTATCAGAACTTAAAAAGAACAACAACAAAAGCCCGGGCTCTCACTGGCTACTTACCCTCTGTAGTAGGTTTTGACCCGGACCTGGTGCGGGTTTTCTCCGGGGTGGGACATGGTGCTGTCCCGAAGTGTAGGCATTATGAA